>CM073476.1:17860000-18460000 GCA_037074535.1 Gleditsia sinensis | reverse complement strand
ACAAGCAATTGATAACGACATTTATGACAGGGAAAAGATGTTGGCCAGAATTTGACTTTTAGGTCAACAATTTCAATTGCCAACAATTTTGAGTGTTTAGAAACTTGTAGTAGATTAGCAGATTAGTTAGCCTTACTAAGGCTATATATATCCCACTTTTTTTTACATTAATACGATTATTATCTTGCCCTTACATCTTTATTTCTTCCTTCTCTCTTCCCTGTTTCATCTTCTTCCGTATTTTACATGGTATCAGAGACATGTCTATGATGGAGAGCGTTTTTGTTTCTATGCAAACTTCTTAAGGTGCCGAGGGTTCAAGATTTGTTCCACAGGCATTTTTTGCATTCAAGTCCATAAAATTAGACCATGTTAATTTCCTAACTTGGAGACGACAAACTATGGCGATTGTTGTAGGTTTTGATCTACTACGATTCTTACTTGGATATCAGGTTGTTCTTGCAAAATTTACAATAGTAGAGGATGAAGCATAAGAAAAGCTAAGTGATGAGTTTTCATGCTTGTTAAGACAGGATTAATTGTCAATGTCCTGACTTCTGTCTTCAATGGCAGATTCCATGCTCACAAGAATGGTAGGTTGTAAATTTTTCTATTAGAAGTCTAGGACAAATTGGAAGGTTTCGCAAACACGAGCGAAGGTCAAGTAACTCAAGTTGCAGTTTTGATGAGTGAGTTTTATACTCATAAATTAAATATTTTTATCTTATCTTTTTGCCTTAATTAAGCATTTATCTACCTTATTTGTCTTTAATTTTGTGTATTTTTTATATGGAGAGAATAATAGAAAATGGACTCAATTGTAGGAATCAAAGATAAATTATGGTTCTTTGGAAATGATGTCTATAAATCAAGCAAACAAAATAAATTCATTAAGGATAACTGAGTAAGGAACATTATCTTTTTTACTCTTGAGACACATCCTAATGGATATATACATCAATTCAATATTGATTTATGACCACATTTCAAAAAGAATTGAAATATAAAGATTCTAGGCAGAATATCCAATATTAACAATTTGTTTGCTACTTGCTTTTCAACTTGATCTTACTACAGTATTTTGATCGTATATCAAAAAATACATATATATTATATACGAAATTTGGAAGATGAATAGTTGACATAATTTTATACAACTTTTATATTTATGTGATCAGCAAATTCAAACATCCAAAGGGCCAAAATTGAATTAGAACAGAACATGTTTACTATTACAGTTTAGCTCAACCTTATTGTAGTATTTGAGTCATATTTCAGAAAATACATATTCAATGGATACAAAGTTTGGTAGGTGAATAGCAGATATAATTTGCTACAATTTTCATGTTCAAGTGGGCAGTAAATTCGAATATTAAAATGGTCAAAATTGGGTTAGAATAGATCACATTTACTGTAACAGTCTAGCTTGACCTTGCTCCAATGTTTTGGCCATAAATCACAAAATACGTTGATGGGATTAGTAAATTCGGTGGCTATCAAAGAGATATATTATGATGACTTTCGGGGCACATAATGCAACACAACTTGTCAACTTTAGTGCAATTTGCTACTCACCATTTTTGTCACCTACTACCATTGTTTTGTCTATAAACATAGACATATTTGAACTAGAGAGAGGGGAGAAAAGCTGAAGAGTGAGTTTGAAAATTTTTTGTTGGAGTTCTAAATGTTTGTAATATTTTTCTCTCTTTATACATTTTGTATCTTTACTTTCTTTTATAAATTTTAGCATGCTTCTTCATCGTTTATTTTGCTTTCTTACCTTAATTATGAAGAACTAATCTCCTAATACTAAGGTGAAAGGGTAAAACTCTTGGTATAAAAATAATAATTTATTTAACTCTTAATTTCAATATTTATATTTGATATTATATTTATCTTTTTATTTATTTTCGTGTTATTTTTTTCTTAGATGATAGCTTTGTTGTCTCTCTGTTATTTATTTTTTGCATCTTTGTTATTTATTTTTTTGCTATTTATTTTTGTAGAGGATGGGTTTATTGCTCCTCTGTTATTTATTTTCTATGTTATTATTTTTTTGTTATTTTCCTTCTGAGTGGACGGCTATGCCGCCTCTCTGTTATTTATTTTTTTGTTATTTACTTTCTTAGATGATGCATTTATTATCCCTCTATTATTTATTTTCTGCCCTTCTATTTTTTTTTTGTTATTTACTTTCTTAAAAGATAGCTTTGTTGCTCATCTGTTATTTATTTTTTGTCCCTCAGTTATTTATTTTCTTATTATTTTATTTCTTAATAGCTAGTTTTACCGCCTACTTTATATTATTATTATTATTGACTCTATTGTCATATTTTTCTTCATTTTATATCTTTTCATTTTTAATTTTGTAAAATATGAATCTTAATACATTGTAGACAATTTTTGACACAATAAATGCTTGAATCATTCTTGATTTATTGTAAATAATATAATGATTGGCACAATGTATAATTGAATCCATTTTACAAAAATTATTTATTATTAGTAATACAATAAAAAGAAGACAAATACACTTCATTTGTAAACTAAAGCGTGTTTATTGTAACATATCTTCCGAATGGAACCTCATTTATCTAAGGATTCCATTTGAATAATAAAAGAGTTAAAATTTATTATTATTTGATGTACCAAGAGTAGATACCCTAACCTTAGTACATTTTTTTACTTTGAATACATTCTTATTTAATTTTAATATTTTAGTCCTTTGCATACTCTGTTTAGTATTCTTTTCACAAAATAAATATTCTGACAACTAAGTTAGAAATATTTAATTTAGATCTGAATTAGATTTTATCTCAATTGACAATCCTCGTGGAATCGACCTTACATACCACTAAATCTATACTCTAATAGATTCGTGCGCTTGCGAATTTTAATTAAAACAACAACAAGTTTCGTAACACAAAGAAACGTGATCTGACTTATTAATAAATATCTCTTGAAAGTGAAGAAGATAATTGATTCTTTGGCCTCCATAGGCTCATCTATAGATGAGAGCAATTATGTTGAAATAATTCTTGAACGATTGACGAATGAGCACAATACATTCGTTACTACCTTAACTGCAATTGATCATGTATATGAAGTTGAGGCTTTATTGTTAACATGAGGAACATGTAGAAAAGTCAAATAAAGTGTTTGATTCAATGTTGAGCTTGTAATCTCTCAAGCATCGCATTCTCAGCTACAATGGCACCATGATTCTTTTTGGTCAAGATAATTAGTAGCGCTACCTACTTTTGGAAATTATCATTTTATAAGACTTACAATATTGTATGATACTGAATGTTGGATGGTTAAAATATAACATGAAAATAAATTCAATGTCGCAAAGATGAGAATGTTGCGTTAGATGTGTAGACACACTAGAAGAAATATGATTAAAAAAGAGTGCATTAGAGAGAAAGTTAGGGTTGCAACTATTGTGGAGAAAATAGTGAAATTTCGCTTAAGGTGATTTGTTCATGTGTGGAGAAGACCTACAAAAACCCTACTGAGAAGAGTAGATCAGATAGAGAGCAGACTGATAGTTAGAAGTAGACAGAGATCAAAGAAAATGATAAGTGAAACTATTAAGAAGTAAAAATTCACTAGCAACACACAGTCTTAATAGATTATGGTGGATTAGCTAACTTCCAAACTACATTCTTGTGCATGGAATTAATTTTATCTTGCATTGTCAACTTTCACTTTTCAGTATCTTTATCAAAAATAGCCTCTTCATATGTCTTTAGATTAGATAAATCTTCATTCAACTTTATCCGTTTGAAAACTTCCCCATCATAAGTGTACAAGTTAGAAGATGAAATAATAGAACTTGACTTCTTTATTCTTTCACTTTTTTTATAGTCTCAGGGTAGTCCTTTCTCTTATGAGAAATCCCTTCACTTTGAATTATTGGTATTTGAAAATTCACATGTTCAAACTCACAAGTTTCTTTAAGAGTTGACTTTTCTCCAAAAAATTCATTACAATCAAAGCAATCTTTAATAAACTTAATATGTCTACTCTTTATAATTATTTTCTCCATTGGGTTATATAATCTGTATCCTTTTGAATGCTTTGGATAGCCAACAAACAAGCACCTTTTTGTTTTAGCCATAAGTTTGTCTCTATTAGGATTAGGTATAAGAACATGTACAACACAACCCCAAATGCTCGTATAATTTAATTTAGGCTGCTTCCTACTCCAAAGCTCATAAGGAGTCTTTTCTACAAATTTAAAAGGAAATTTATTTAGAATATGGATATCAGTTAAAAGAGCTTCACCCCAAAAAGAAATTAAAAGATTGGTAAGAGCTAACATCGACCTAATTATTTTTAACAATGTCCTATTACGTCTTTCAGCAACTTCATTTTGTTCCAGTGTGTGAGGCATACTAAGCAAATGAATAATACCATTCTCTTTACAAAAGTTACTGAATAAATCAAATCTGTATTCTCCTCCTTGATCAGAATGAAAAAACTTAGTTCTTCTTCCAGTTGTATTCTTTACTAACTTGAATTGCTTAAAAACTTCTAACACTTTACTTTTCTTACGTAAAAGATACACTTTTCCAAATCTCAAATAACCATAAATGAATGTGATAAAATAAGAATGATCATTTTTAGTTTGTATACTCATTGGCCCACAAATATCAAAGTGAATTATATTAAGAATATTTTTACTATTAATAGCCTTAGTGGAAAATGATAGTTTAGTCATTTTTCAAACAAACAACTTTCACAAATTGAAAATTCTTTTTTTTTTCAACATTTTCAAGAAAGTCATCTCTGATTAATTTATTGATTCTATGTTTACTAATATGGTCAAGACGAAGATGCCAAAGATAAAATTTATGGAAATAAATAACAGAAAAATTATAAACTTCACACACAACATTGCCATGTAAATTAATATGATACATCCTTTAATTTCGAAAGTCTTTCAATACAACTTCGTCGTTTTTATACATATAACAATTTTTTCTTTTTCAAAGATAAATGAAAAACTAAGTTTCTCCAAACAAAAAATAGACGACAAATTTCTTCTCATTGAAGGAACATAAAGACAATCTTCTAAAGAAAAGACGATATTATCTTGCAACTCATATACTAAAAGGCTCAATATAAGAAACACAACATTTTAGAAGAAAATACTTACTTGCTTTAGACTCCTTGTGATTTTGTAAGTTTTTGAAAGCACGACAATCTTTCTTAATGTGACGAGGTTTGTTACAATGAAAATGCACTTTCTGTGCAATATTCATCTTACTCTTATGATGAAAATTATTCAAAAATTTTAGTTGAAACTGATTCTTTCCTTTCTTCTTAAAATTCTTATTCTTTGGTTTTAACTCGAGATTATTGACTGATAAATTTGGCTTACTAGTTTCCTCAAGCTTCATAATCAATTTTCTATCTTCTTGGTGATCAATTTTATTAATAAGATGCTTAACACTCCAATCAGACTCAGTAAGGGTGTAGAAATACTCAATAAACTTATAAGAGGAAGGTAATGAATTGATAATAGTAAATACTATAGTTTTATCATCCATAGCTTTACTACAAAACTTAAACTTGTTAGATATATCAATCATATTATTCACATGTTTCCTCACATCAGTTCTTTTTTCACACTTAGTTCTGATGAACTTTTTTCACAAATTATTTACATGATAATCAGACTTCTTTCCATACTGAGGTTCTAATTTGTCTAAATTTTTCTTAGTGGTATGAGTGTGAAAATAAGTCATACGAAGAGTTTTATTAAGACCGCTAAGAATATAGGACTTGGAAATACCATCAATCAATTTTCAATCATTATATTTTTTTTCAAATCTTTCTCATATTTCATTTTAGCACCAATATCAACAATAATTTCACTTAGAATTAGTTGAGGTAAAATAGGTGCTTGCTCTACATAAATAATATCATTGAAACCATAAAAGGTCAAAAGCATATAAACTGTTTGTTTTCAATCCACATAGTTAGTACCATCCAGTACTTCATTTTTTAAAATATCTGCAAACACAAATCCACCATTAGGTGCAGGAAAAGATATTCATGATATTTATTAATTTAATAAAATTAATCAATTACTCGTTAGGGATTCGTGACAAGAATTTAAATGATATAATTATTCACACTTACCTGTTGAGAATTTTGCAATATGTAGAACAAATACAAATATAATAATATTTAACAAAAGGAAAATAAATTATTCTTCAAGATACAAATATATAAAAAAAATCAATGCAAGAATCACATATTGAGCCGAGGATAATAACTTGTAATTGTAAGAAATATAGGTGTGATACTTTATTTATACAAAATATAATGTCAGACTTGATGCTGTCATTTTACTTCTGTCTGATCTTTCTTTCAATATTGAAAGAAATCATTCTTGTAAAATCTCTAATTCAAAAATTATAGAATGAATTGTAAACTAAAATTGATACAATTAAGAGAAATAGGGAATAATATGATTTTTTACAAGTGATTAACTTGCTATTTTCAGTTAGATAGTAATTGTTGCATACCTCACTTATGAAACCAATAGAAGTATATATAAGAAAGTATGAGACTTTTCATCTTCAATGTAGGAATACCATTGACTACAGTAACTTTCATATCATAAATTCTTATTCATTCACTATATTCATTAATTATGACTATTAAACAATGAATTTCATTAATGATATTAAACATATTCTTTATAATTACACAATTCATTAGATTGAAACATGTATCTTAGAATTCTTTATTTTATATTTTTATAATATTAACTATATTCTTTTAAAATTTTTAAATTATACCAATTGAAGTATATTTTTTTTTTTAAATTTATGAATTATAATTAATTTTACAATTATCTTAATTCTGACATACAAAAATGTACCTCAAATGTGGGCCTTGTCTCTTTGGCGATTCAATTCCGATGAGAACAGATAAACGACAATTCGGTCAATGTCATTGTCATTTACATAATGGCGCACAGCCCTTGTTAGCATCCATAAAACCCGCCCCCTCTCTCCTCTCCTCTCAAATCACCGACCATCTCACACAGCTTCACAGCTATGGCTTTGTCTTCTTTCTGCGCTCCCTTCTCCCATAGACTAAATATTTATTATAATATCTAAGGCTGTCAACATGACATAATTGTACTAGTTCGATAGATTCCTATGTGACTGAATAAAGCTTATATGGGTAAGACGCAAATCAACCATAAACCATGAATAATGCGACAAACTCTTCGGTAGGTTATAGCTTTAATATTGTTAGCGAGTTAACGTATGCATATTCTTTCTCCTAATATAAGCATCTCAGTTCTAAAGCACAATTAAATGTGGTCACTGGCTAAAGCACATGTATATATTGGACTCATTTCTTACCACAAATGGGATGTCTTGAAAAGCCCAAAAAAAAAAAGGTATATGGGCCCTGCTAGTGATCGCAATTGGCACGTCACAATCATGGATTATAGAATTATTGTATCTTTTCTTTTTTCCTCCAAAACATACATTCTCCATATCATTAAATTACTTTTCTATCCATGATATTTTGTAGAAAGAGAGTGAATAATTAAACAGCATGCACTAAGACTTTTGAGACTTCATGGTAAAGAGAGTCAAAATTCTTAAACCATATTATTAAATTATCTAGATATAAAATTAATTGCACACATTATTAAAAATTATGTACCTTATAAAGTGATATATATATATTTTTTTTAAATGTAAAAGTTAATTTTATGAAAAATTTTAATTCGTAAAAGATGAAATTTTTTTTAACGTAATATATATTTTGATATTTGTATTTTCAATATTTTACTGATTACATTTAATCTGAAAGTCATAAAATTTTGATATGCTTGTTATATTAGGACAGTGGACAACCACTTTTTGAAGAATGGACCGGACTTCGTAAGAATACTCTTAACAAATATGGAAATAAGGTTAACCGCAGAGAATTTTAACTAGCATTGCGGGCACCTCAGGACGCATTGGCCAAAACTAAGAGGGTGTGCCCGCATTCGCCTTACCGAACCGTCTCTCTATAAATAATCGAAGTGTCGGCCTTTGCAGTTCTTTGTTTCCTTGTGTTTCTTTACAATCGCAGAGCTCTCGCGCCTCAGCTCTCCTTTTTCTTTAGCCCGAGCTCTTTGCCTCTATCTCTGTTATTGATGGCGTCTCAAGCAAGCCTTCTCCTTCAAAAGCAGCTCAAAGGTAAGGGTGGCTTAAATTTCCTATCTCTGCTATTCTCTCGCTTTCTGGCCTTTCGATTTGTTGAAAACTTCAAAGGGTTTCGCGTGAATTTCCCGCGGTGTTTTAATCGACCTTCTCTTCTCTTGGTTGCAGATCTTTGCAAGAACCCGGTCGACGGGTTCTCCGCCGGTTTAGTGGATGAAAGCAACATTTTTGAATGGAGTGTAACGATAATTGGACCTCCCGATACTCTTTAGTGAGTTCATATCATATTTCTCTTACTCTTCATGGCAAAAAATAAATCTGATTTTTGATTGTTAGATGGAATTTTAGATTTGCTGTATATATGCAGTGATAATTCTTTGATTGTGTACGCATTTGGGGTTAAGTTGAGGAGCGAGGTTTTTGCTTCCCGGAGATCACCTATTTAATTACTAATTGAGGCTCTTCAAATTTTGGTTCAAGTACTCGGGTTTTGATGATTTCTAATAGCTTTTGAATTAATGAGATTGTTTTTTGTCTACCCTAATCATGATAAATATATCAAAACGATTATAGTATGAACACTTGTTTTTGTTGCTCTATTTAACTGTCCAGATTCCAGAGGAAAACAGTAGAAAAGTTGAATATATTGAACTTTAGGCAACCCTTCATAGTCTATAACTAAGTGATCCTTAGAATATGAGTTGAAAGAAAGGATAACGGTGAAGAATGATATTAGGAGACTCGAGAAAATAGATTATATTGCTTATAGATGCAACTCCGGGTTTCAGAGATAGCACTTTCCCAAATAATTGTTTATATTGTAAATTCTTGGGAATGGTCCATTGCTTGCCCCAAATTGTAATAATTTGCAGGTGCTGCTATTGTATTTTTTTTTTCATTCGAGTATCTTTACAACCTTTGGGTATAGGATGCTTTTGTTTTTTAGTATTACAAAATGATTTTAATTATTAATTCAAGTGCCTATAGTTAGAGCAGCTCTGGTCATCATTATTTTGTACGCTATTCTTTCCATGGTTATTGTACCATTTGAATTTTACTGACCAATATGCTGTTTTGTTTGTTGATTCACTGAATTTCTTGTAGCGAGGGGGGATTTTTCAATGCCATTATGAGTTTTCCGTCCAATTACCCAAATAGTCCGCCAACAGTGAAATTCGCCTCAGAGATATGGCATCCCAACGGTTGTTTTTTCTAACTTGTGATCTTTCTCTGGTTAAAACTACGTGAAGCTAACTTATGTTGCTTACTATTCACAGTATATCCTGATGGTCGGGTTTGCATATCAATTCTTCATCCTCCTGGTGAGGATCCAAATGGTTATGAGCTTGCAAGTGAGCGTTGGACACCTGTTCATACAGTAAGTCAAAATATAAAACTATTTGCTTGGTTTTTTTTTCTTGAATATGATATTTTCACCCTTCATCCTGTGGTTTCATTGTATATATATGCTAATCTAAAGGAGGTTTGCTTGGGAACATTCTATTATACTATCAGCAGCTCATTTTAATGGACACATTGCAGAGTAAAGCTCTCTGTAATTAGAAGTCCTATTTGCTAACCCTCATATTTGATATAACTTTTATGTTAATCAATATTAATCTCTGAATATAATTAGATGGAAAGGCTTATAAGTAGTTTCAGTCCTGTCAAGTTTGTGATGGCTTGAAGAGCTGTAAAGTAAACAAAAAAAAAAAACAAATCTAATTCTAAAGCCTGAGCTTTTAAGCATCATTGATCAAATCCAAATAACTTAAATGTTTATAAAAGTCACAAATAATTAATACCTTGAAACTGATCTGGAGTGTAAAAAATTTCAAAGTTTGTTGGATGTCTTTGGGAAATAATATGCCACTTCTTGTCTACAACGAGTGATTTTATATTACTTATTATTATGACTTGTAAAGCTATTTACAACCTACTCACAAATAATTTTGTATTTGTTGTCTTGCAGGTAGAGAGTATAGTTTTGAGTATCATATCAATGCTTTCTAGTCCTAATGATGAGTCTCCTGCAAATGTCGAAGCTGCAGTAAGTTTGACCATTTTTCTTGTTCACATAATTGTGTTCCTACAACCTTCCCTTCCCCCCTCTAGTATGGTACTTCTTATGTTTTGCATCCTAGATATATATACTGCCTTCTTTTGTATTCTAGGTACTCTAGAAGGAAAAAAATGAAAAAGAATAGAAAAAATGAAAGCAAAGCAAAATTTTTCATGAGTCGCTGTGAAATTATCTGTAACTTAACTATAGTGGATTTTCCATTGTTGGAAATCTAATATCTTAGGGACTTAAAGAATCTTGTTCTTATATACCGTTGGTCCTGTTTATTCCAGTTATTTTGGTACATATATCCTTATTTTTAGATGTTCAACACATAGCTAAGTTCAAAGATATGATCTAGTAGTCGCACTGTACATGATGAAATATGCAGTTGCATAATATGGGAGGCTTATATATTATATCTTCAAATTATATATTTATATTCACTAGTGATGCCTATAAATTAGTAGCTGAAAGAGCACAAATTGAGATTAATTTTATTTAAAGTATGGGTGAATTGTACGAGTAACATAATACAATAGCAAAATAAGCATTAGTGATGTAGCCTCTTTGGAAAACGTGGTTTTTTTTTACTTTTTTTTTTGGTTGGGAGAGGGGGGGGGGGGGGAGAGGGGGGTTTGAGCGTTACGCAAATTGCTCTGAATTCCGTGCATAAGCAAGGAAAATCTAAGAATCTACCTTATTGTAGTGTGCGCGTGCAGTGTTGTATTATGTTAGACACTATGAAGCACTGACACTTCATTTTAAGGCGTGTCGACGTGTCGGACACTCTACGGACACCGACACTCTTCGGACACTCTTAGGACACGTGTCCGACGTGTGTCCCGTGTCCAACTTTTTTTAAAAAAAATTATATAAAAAAAAAAATCGTGTTGAACACTTTTTTAAACGTGTCTGACACTTATTTCGAATATTTTAAGCATAAATCCTCCATTCTTTTTAGATTTTTATTTGAAGTTAGAACACAACACCAATGATTGCAACTTGTATCTTAGTCATTGTAATATGTCTTTCATTGAAATTGAGTATCCATCATCTATCGTAACTTGCATTCCAGTTATCGCATCTCTATTGTTTGTTTTTGTTGATCATTGAGAATAAGTTCTATTTTCTCTTATTGGATTTGTTTATGTGTGTGTGGCCATGTGCATATTTCTTTTCAACAAGTCTTCGATTTTTTTTTTTATGCAAACATATATACCTATTCAAAAATTTGCTTTTGGGGTTCAAGCTTTTTTATGGAGGAAAAGAAAGCCAAATTATTCTACTTTTTGTGTTGTCTCTTAATATCTTACATAAATGCAGTAGTAAAGAATTGATGTAGCTTTTGTCGGTAAGGGAGTTGAATTATAATAATACACATATTATTCTTTTTGGAGTTGGTCTTTTACTTTTGTTCTTTGTTATTGCTGTATGTACACATAACTTTTGTATTCTTTGTTATTTTTTGTTGTTGTTGATGTTAGAGTTTTATTGGTTGCAAATATATCTTTGTATAATTTAGAATTAGAAAATTATTTTCACAGACGAAGGGAATGAAAACAATAGCGATGATGAAAAATATATTAAAGAAGAAAGAATGTTTATTGTATTATAAATTTATAATGATTTTTTTGAGATTAAGTTGTGAAATGAGTTGTAAATAATATTATTTTTTAACTTTATATATATATATAAATTTTTTTTTAATTCACGTGTCTTTAACGTGTCGTGTCCTATATTTTTTTAAAATTTACGCGTCACGTGTCCGTGTCCCTGCTTCGTAGACATAATAAAATTATATTTCTAGGAAGAAAGAATTCATCAGACAGGAATTTTGTTCAACTTCAAAGTTCAAACAATGTCTAAGTTTAGTCTCTTGTTTAACCAAGTGACTTTCTCGATACTTTGCATAACTCATTTATAAAAGTTAGCATGTAAAGCTTAACTTCTTACTCTCGGAAACCACGCTTTCTAGTAATACACATTGCTGTTCCTGATATCGTACTGCAACCCATGTTGCGACTCTTGTTGCAGAAGGAGTGGAGAGATACGAGAGATGAATTTAAGAAAAAGGTTAGCCGCTGCGTGAGGAAGTCACAGGAAATGTTGTGATTCATGGCCAGCGCTTCATACTGCTTTTGTGAACTGGAGGACATATAACTTCATGTGTAATGGACTACCTGTTAATGAGATTGCCATCGGAAGTCGTCTTTCTTCAGTTCCATTGTGTTTCTGCTCTGCGTGGCCACTTTTCATGACTTGGAAAAACCAATTGTATTCAAAATGTTTTGGCTAGCGTTTGGTGACTAGTTAACTGGAAATTTACTTTGTTCATTTGGATGACCTTATTGATATGATTTGGATTTGGGTTTTAGTGACAAATTTTGTCTTTTGCTGAATACGGAGATGGTGTCGATGTTATATTCATATATTGTGACCAACATTTTTTGCCCCTCTTGGGTTCCATGTCAAACTAAGTTTCTTTTTTAATAATTATTTAAATACGGTTAATTCGAGTTTTGGAGACTCTAATTCTATAAATCTGGTGACTAATTAACGACTAGCAACTTCACCGCAGTAGGCGATTAATTCTAGATGATCGAAACACGTTGCACATATTTTTGATAAAGAGAGTATTGAATACATGGTCAATATATAATTAAAATATCTGTTTAGATAAAAAAAATACTGATGATAATATTTTAATTTCCTGTTGATAAATCAGTAATATGCCAAATACTATTCCGTAGGATAAATTATCTCAAAGCAGGGTACTGATTCAACTTAACAATCTAAAAACCAGATTTTGGAGTGTGCATTAACTTGTGGACATATGGTCAGTAAAACATTTGAGTTCGAATACTGTACAAATGTTGACATTTGCATATAGTTTATGCAGTTATTGATCAATTTGTAAACTAATGATCATAATTATGTTATACGGTATACTGAATTATGTACGCTGTCGTTGATAATGTTGTATTATTAGTAGTAAATTTTGAGAATATTTAAATTTAATAAAAAATGTTGTTTTAAGATATTAAATATTTGTATATAATCAAACAACTTCAACCTGCTTATTAGTTATATAATTTATAGTGCCGTTGAGCTTGTTTATATTTCATAACGCAAGTCATACTGGGAGTTATTAAATATTTGAGAGACTACAGCCAGACATTATTATAATAAGAAAGTCCTAGCTCCTGAGTCCTGACTTACGCAGCTGGGAGCTCGCTGGTTAGTGGTTACTGCCATGATAAGGCACCATTATTTTCGATGGATGGCGAAAGTTCAGCACGGGAATTACAAAGAATGCATATTTGAATGGTGAAGAGTTTAGGCATCATCATCAGCTGTAATATATGTAAATATATTTTCGTTTTCGGGTTAAAGATCGATGAAGTTGAGAAAAAAATTAAGAGCTTGTTTATTTGAGGTTTTATCTAGGTGCACAGTTATAGACATGCATTCCTGATCAGATCAGAGCATCGTTAACAACACAATTTATATGGACCCTAAAGAAATTGTGAGATTAACACATTTCACAACTTTATTAATGTCAACCACACTGGCGGTTCGCATATTGGTTTATTATATGAACCGCCTTCTGAATTACCGAAACCATCCCATGATGATCGATGTTCTAATTAGCCTTGACTTGGCTTCCCATCCTCACCACGATGCCGTCAATATCTCTAACGTACCCAACCTTCTGCCCCCACTCTTTCTCCTCTGGCTCACTCACTGCCATCGCTCCGTTCTCCACCGCCCTCTGATCCAAATTCCAAATTCCAAATTACTCCTCAGTCATCGTCATGATCCGTATATAACCACATATAACAAGATAATATACATATATATACCTTGTAGGCAGCATCAACGTCAGGGTAAACAAAACAAACCTCGACCGGCGATCTTTCTCGACCAGATCGAGGAGCTTGGACCGCTCCTGTCAGATCATCTGTCTCGTGCTGGTGCGACGGAGTGAAAGCTATTGTGGTCTGGCCGCTTTCCAACTCTCCCCATCTACACCCATTCATATATATTATTAATGAACGCATAATCTATCAAATAAATCCATAACTTTTATAATAGTACTGCTACGTACCTGTTGGATTCGTCTAACCGACGAACATTGTAACCGAAGGCTCTGGCATAGAAACCCACTGACTTCGCTACGTCTTTTACATAAACCACGGTGTAAGCAAACGCCGGCCTCTGATTCGACGCCATCGATTGATTTCTGATTTCTCATGCGTTCTTCCCAACTTCCATTTTTGACCCTTCCTCCAGCGTCAATTTTGCATGATCGTCTCAACGTGGCAATTCCTCAAGAGTTGCACGTGGAGTTCACGCACGGCAACACATTAATCGATGGCGTCATAGGCCACCTTGGCATGAAAAGAAATATAAAATTTAAGTACCATTATTTTTATAAATAATTATACTTAAATAAAAAAATTATTTTTTATTATATTTTTTTATTAATTTTAATTATTATTATTAAAAAATAAATTTATATTATTTTTTTAAAATTTATTTATGTATTTATTATTTTAAAATTTATATTAAAATTTTTTATTTTATTTAAAAATTTATATTAAAATATTATTAAAATTGTTTATATATATTTATTAATTTAAATTAAAATAAAAATAAAATATAAAGATGTAGAGTAATTTATAAAATTTATTTAATAAATTTTTTAAAATTATAATATTAAAATAATTTTTTTTTAAAATAATAAAAAATGATTTAAAATAAAAATATTATAATATAACAATATAAAATTTATTTAAAAAATATTACTATTAGTGATGTTCTAACAATTATAAAAACATTAGATAGTGTTTTAAAATTAACTAACGGTTGCGTATCCAATATCACATTGAGTCTGTTTTAGACTGCCCCAGAACCACTGTTTTGAGATTCCTCTAACCCTGTTTTAGAGTGGTGTCATAGTGGGAGTGGATACTCTGCTGTGCTGAAAAGCACAGCAGAGCGTGCTGGGCCCAGAACGTCACCGTTCTGGGCGCAACACCAACCCCCACCCCAACTTTTCTTTTTTTGTTTCAGTTTTTTTTTTTTTTTTTTTTTTTTTTTTTTTTTTTACAAAAAATACAATTTTTTTTGTGTGCTTCTCCGCCTCCCCCCAAACTTTTTTTTTATTTTAAGTAACTTTTTTATAAAAAAAATGTAATTTTTTATGTTTTTTTAAAATTAAATTTAGATAATTTTTTTAATATAATTTTTTGGTTAAATTTATTGTTAAAACTTAGTATTTTATATATAATTTATTTTTTTTATCAAAATTTAATGATAATTTTTTTATTTATTTTATAATCATATATTTCATAATGTAATGAGATTATTTAAATTTGATAAAAACATATTATATTTTTTGGTATATTTTTTTGAGTCAAATTTTTTTTGTTTGTGTTTTTTAAAGTTAAGTTTTTTTAAGTTAAATTTAAATAAATTTGTTGTCAAGATTCAATATTTTAAATATAATTCATTTTTTTATTAAATTTGATGATAAAAAAAAATTTTATTTTATAATGATGTATCTTATAATATAATGGGATTATTTAAATTTGATAGAAAAAATTACATATAAAATATTATTTTAATTTAATAAAAAAGTTATATCTAAATTTGTCAAGTTAAAAAAAAGACCATATCAAATTTATAGGTTAATGTTATAAAAATAAATATAATTTTTTAATAGATAATTTTATTGAGTATTAAATTTATTAAATTTAAATAATATTTTAGTAAAGTATAAAAAATTACTTGAAATAAAAAAAAATTAGTGGGGGGAGCATACAAAAAAATTGAACTTTTTTTAAAAAAAAACTGAAACAAAAAAAAATGTGGGGGGCGGGGGGGGGGGGGGGGGGTGACGTTTTGGGCACAGAACAGCAGAGGATCCTCTCCCGTGTCATAGTTTGGTGCGTAGACTTGCAGAGACGGCACCCCAAATTGGTATGAAAACATATTCTTTTCTTAATTTTTTTTTTTTAATTTAAAATACTATCAAAACTTTAGATATAAATTAAACTTTATATTTATATGATTACGGTTTTTTTGGACAATTGTGAATAACATTATAAAAAAAAATTAGTGTAATAATATATGATAAATGAGTATTTCCTAAAACAAAAAAACAAAAATTCAGCTTTTAATATCGATGAATGTTGAAAAAGTGTGCATTTATGAGCAGAATCTAATAACTTTATCTACAGCGTTATTTTTACGAGTGTGTGAAGATGAAATGTAAAAGCGGGCCGGGATCAGGTGGTTCGGGAACACGCTTGCTGTGACGACATGAATGGACTTTCAAAATGACATGTCCCAATCATGCTTAAACTGGAAGTCCATGAATACTAATTTATTTTTTCGAATTTCAACAATATGTTTTATATTAAGATTGAATTTTATTTATTTAAAACAATATGATCGGCAAAGATCTTGACTTTTTAATTATAAGAACTCTGATTTACTATATCTAACAATTTCACCGTACACGTTGGACATGTGGACAGCTGCCGGTGGTTGACAACCAGGATCGGGGCCCTCTAATTCAACAGAACTTGGAAAGTGAAGGAGCACCCGAGAGGAGGGAGGGAAAAAGGAGGGCGATATGAGGAATCACTCGTGAGCTTGTTCTCGCACTTTCTGTAAGCCCGAAGTCTGATCCATTGGTTAAGAGAAAACGTTTGATCTGTTCCACTGTCTCCTTTCCTTCTGATCTTTCTATGTTGTCTGCAAATGCTAGGATCGAGGATGTTATTCTGATCTCGTTAACCGTTACGATTGTATTTCAGGTTAAGTTTTGAAGCTAATTTCATATCACTTTTCTTGTTTACTCGGATCAATTGGTTTTATCGTAGCGGAGTTTGACAATTATTCAAACTAGTTATACTATTTCCATGTTGTCTTCTTTACTTATTGCTAATTTGGATGCTGCCTCTCTAAATTAGTAAACACTGCTCGCTATCTATTCACTATTCACAGTATTTTGTTCTGAATTATATTGTCATTTGAATTTCATAAGAAACTGGCATCTTAGTGACCTTTAGTTTCAGATTTTTTTAGAAAGCAAAGTCATATAATTTCGGTTGATATTTCGGGTGGATGGGACGGTGTTTAAATATTAAGTAGATTTGTTTTTGCGTGGAGGTTTCGAGCCGGAAGCGTGATATTTTAGTTTCAAGCAGCTTTGTATATGCGTCAATGAATGCTCCGTTCATTCTGAAGTACCTGTGTTAAATTACTAGTATGTGGGCATAGTACCTTCTAGGGACAATGTATTGATCTCTTGTTACCACTGTTGTTCAAATTACTGTTTAGTTACTTTCCGTAGTCAAGTTCTTTGTGCTCCCGTCCAATTCTATTGTATTTCGATTATTTCTCGATGATACATAAATGTCACATGCAATATAATTTTATCTCCTATTATCTCTTGTATTTGAAAAGATACTTTTGTTGTTCTGATTGCCAGGGAGCCTTTCATTCAGTCAGTTTAAATGGGAGACGCGTTGAATAATTCTAACTCCAGTAAGAGCCCTAAATCAAGCACTCCTATCGCTGGGAAAAAAGCATATAAAAAGTTGCTCGTTGCATCTCGCCCTAAAGGTTTTGTACACAAAAATTATGAACAGCTTGTTTCTCTAACCCATGGTGGCTTTGGAGATAGTACCGTGGGTCATATCACAGTTTTTGTACTTAAAGTTGCTGCATTAGAAACTGTAAGGAGGTTCTCAAAAAGCAGGTGTCCATTTGTATGGAAAGGCCTTCAGGCTCTACAAATCCTTTGTTATCCACCATTTAAATGGATTCAAAGGTGGAAACCCTTTAAGGGTTTGGTCCAAAACATGCAGGTTTGTAATTATAAATTTCTGAAGGTTTCATAAAAAATGCATTTGAATGACATTATATTGCATCAATTATGATATATTGTGTAAATTATTTTCAATATAAAAATAGAGCATAAATTTTTAGTTAGATTGCTTTTCTTGGAGAGCTTCTACTTATCATATGCACCAGCATGTTTGGTAAATTTCTCAAGATATGCCTTCCCAACAAGCTTCCCTTCTGTAGCTGGGCATATGTAAATTGTGTTTGTAAGAACCTTTTAGTTTGTCTTTCAACAAATGAAAGGACAGGTAATTTACTAAAGTTATAGAGCAAAATACTTTGACCTCCCTTGAACTTTCTTGACTTTTCACAAAACTTGCCTTAATTTTGGAAACCTAGACAAAGCTTCCTTGAAGAGGGAAATTATGAAAAAATCTCAAGGGAGGACCTTATTTAGGGGGTCTGGGTAGGATTCTGTAGGTTTCAAGGAAGGTTGGAGTTGGTTATCAGTTTAAAGGGGAGATTTTTGAAAATCAAGAAATTTAGGGGAAGTTGAAGTATTTGAAACTTTTATCACCTTGATTTTTGTCTCTTCAACAAAAATCATGCAGTATCAGTGGAAGTAGAAAAGAAAGAGGAGACATTATAATCTGCGATCATAGATATAGCATATTATTATTCCCCTGTACCCTTCTGCCATTGTGGTTAAGGAGGATGTCTTTTTTTGCCTTTTCCCATCCCTGACTTCCTAATTGTAGCTATATTTATGAGATCAGATAGCTAATAAATTTCTGTGCCATCAGATCCTATCAAGACCACTACTAGTTCTTTCAATCACAACAGCTTTTTCTGATCAATCTGAATGTAGTGATGGAACTTCAGATTGTCATACTGATTCCCATGATTCAGAAGTACACTCGGAACTATCTTCGGTGCAGACTAATTTGAATACAAGGTAGATGAAATTATGAACACTCGCAAGCTCCATCCTAAGATTAATGCATGTTATTCAACCCCATACACATTGTTGTGCTCACAAATTAAAAATGGCAACAACATAAAATTATATTTTTCTATCTTGGCAAGTTTGATGGATAGATGAACATTTGTTAAGTTTCAATTTATCATCTTTATGTATTTAGTTTTTGTTCAAGTTCCTGAATTCCTAATGTTTTCATTCAAGTCCCTGTTAGTGAAATTTATTGTGGTACAAATATTGATGGGCTCAAATGGGGTAATGTAACTAAATTAGGACTGGCAGTAGCATCGATGCTGTGAAATACTGAAATTGTCCTCTGCTGTCTGAATTCTGAGAATCAGAGATGACTGCTTTGGTGAAAGAAACTAGTCTCAAATTTGGTGCAAAGCAAAAGAACTTCAATTGGACGACTCTGAAATAGTTTTCACAACTTGTGATACTTAAAAATGTAGGAGCTTGTTGACTTTATTGAAACTTCATGCTGTGTATGGGATTTTAGATTGTAATGAGCCTCTTTCTTTTGTCAAATATCATTTAGAGATTCAAAATCATTGAAAACCCTTTTGAGATTTCCTCCAAGGGTTCTCTAAATGTCATTTCAACATAAAGAGACTAAGTAACTAATTTACTAGAGGACTCTCACATATTTCTCCAAAAGTAATGTAGGATATTGATTGAGCTAAGCATGCAATCAGTATGATTTAGATATATACTCTGTCCCCAAATCAACCTGGATGTATCCTTGCTGATACATGTTACACGTGAATCCCAAAACTAATAGTTGCATTTTATGACTAATACTTCTGGTGATGTATTTGATGTCAGGTTCTTCTTCAGGAAAAATTAGCGATTTATGTTTAGGGTGATTCATGTCCTGAGTTATACTTGCAAGCTTCTTACTTCTATTTTCAATGCATTTTGCAGTCATTGCGACACATCTCCCAAAATTTTAGAATCTGAAAATTGGTTGATTCAACTCAACAAAGAGCTGGAAAATCAAGGGATTAGTTTGCCAGAAAGGTATTCATCATTACTATGCATTCATAGAATAGAATCCTATTGATGTACGTGGTTGTACCATTCTAAAAATACTGTGTCATGCTCATGATACTGTCAAATTTCCTAGTAAATTATGTTACTGAATTTTCTTGAAATTGCAGTCATTATGAAATTATATTAATAGCATAGATCTGCTGCATTTTTTTTTTGAAAATAAGAGGAGTACAATAATTTTTATGGAGTTGAACGTGCTGAATAATTTTTGTTCAGAAAATAAAATTAATATAATCAGTCTAGATATTCTTGATAAAATTCTGAATTCTGTACATATGCAACAATCTGTTAGATAATTCAGGTATTCAACTACTAATAAGAACTGTTCTCCTTTTGATATGATATTTGGTGTGTCTTGGGGCAAGTTCTGAAATCCTGGCTAGGAGTTGCCTTATAAGTTAGCAATAGCATATTTACTTGCATATTTCTTGGTTTTTCCCCTATTGCAGCGGACCATGATTTGGTAGTATTTATGCAGAATCCATGAGGATGAGCTCCGCAGGTTTTATACAGCTTCTAATAATGACTTTTCAAGCTTCCTTACCTCAATCAAGAAGACAATCCGCTGGAGGGAAACTTACAGAATTCTTTCAGGAGAAGAGCTGGAAATATGGTCAAATATGGTGTTCTGGCATGGTTCTGATGTGATGAACAGACCTTGCCTCATTGTGAGGCTTGGGATAGCTTGCAGCACATTGGCATATCAAGATAGACCTCTATTTGCTCAGGCAGTCAGTATGTTTTTCTTTTGCGCTTGCAGCATTTCTTTTTCTTGCCACAAGTTTCTATATTTCCTTTATTTTGAGGCAGTAATATATTTTCTTTCTCTTTCGATTTTTCACCCCTGAACTCTGCAGAACCTAAATAAACAAATCTAGTTCCATTAGCTTATCACTTTCGATGCTGTGGTTTAATAGTATTTAATGGTTGTTATTGCAGTATCACAGGTAGAATATGGAGTCTTGCACTTGGTTGATGTAGACAACCCTCAGATTACAGTAGTGGTGGACTGTGAAGGCTTATCTCCTTTGAGAATTCCCATGCAAATGATGAGATCTTGTTCTTCCCTTCTGCAAGATCACTTTCCTAACCTTCTTGGTTGTTTGTTTGTCATACGACTCCCAGCAGTTGTTCGAGTCATCACCCAGACTTTTATTCAGGTGTGCTCTACTTTCTGGTTATTCAAATTCCGTTGACAAATAAAGCAGTTCAAGAGGTGGTATGAACTGGCTGATTAGCACACTGAATTGGCTGAACTGCGTGTTCAATGGGAAAACACGCTTTTTAGGAAAATGGCTTTGCTGGGTTCCACATATGGCTATTTCCCCTGAACCGTTATTTTATATTATTTTATTTATATATGTATAAAATTTTAAATAATCTAATATCATTTAGAGAAACATTTGTTATTTTAATTTTTTTATTGTCTATTAATTCATTTAATTAATAAATTTCATATTTTTAATAATATATATATATATATATAATATTCAATACCAGTCAATCATAGTTTGATTACAATCGGACCACTATACTGTCAATCGTTTCTTTCTCTACTTCAATGATTGATCTGATTTTTAAAACATTAAACAATTAAATCAATGAGAAAGTTGTAGATAGAGAAGGACTTGCCTCTCTTCCTTGACAATCTTTTGTGCAATGTAGTTCCACAATCATTCTGGCTTCTTCAAAGTATTCGAGTCCAATGCTAGTAATGTCAAGCTTCCCTTATGATTGATTGCTTATCTATAAGCATGTTGCTATCAGCAATTGAAGAATGCATTCTTTGGCTTGTCCTGGTTCTTCACCATTCAAGTTGCTGGCAAACAGGATATTTACATAGATTTTTTTTTCCCCTTCAATTCATCTTGAAGTGTATAGCTTTTTAATGAGTTGTTTGATTGCACGAAGCTGTTTTTTATCTGTTGCTATAGATGCAGTATTACCTGTAAAACTTATGCTGTTTTAAATGAACTAATTTGAGCACCTGAATGATAGGTTTTGAAGCCTGTTACTAGGAAAAAGTTGAAAATAGAAGGAGAGATGTATCAGAAGGTTCTCTATGACTATCTGCGGACACTGCCATCATATCTTGGAGGCTGCTGCACTTGCATGAAATGTTCTAAAATTGGCCTGTGGGATATGCAGCAACCTTATGCGACTGGGACCAGCAGCAGGATAGATAGGGAGACTGGTATTAGTGACAATGAGGATTCTCCGCCCTCCCATGAATTAGATGGCCGCCTACATGGTAATTATGACCAGTTTTTGAGAACTGCTATCATAAGTATTCTCATATTTTGGGTCTTAATAGCTTTTGTTTCTGGAATATATGATCCCAGCAGTCGTCATTTGTCCTCATGATGTAAGACTGACCGACTTAATTTTATGTTGCCATATAATTATTTATAGAACCCCTATAGCACGAGTCCTTTTCTGAATTAGGTGGTGGGATGACCCTTCTCCTCTGCAATAATAGTTATAATGTGTGTCCAATTAAGTTTTTTTTTTTTAGTCTATGTGCAAATTTCCTGTAACGAACACTATGATTATCAAATTGTTATTACGATGCATTGTATTTTTGTTTGAAGTTGCATTCGTGCCTTGAAGCTATGGAATGAACAGGAAAATTCTTAAGATTCATGTTGTTGAACATAATCAGCACGAGTCGCATGATGTACCTGTTTATATTGCGGGAATGTTTTGGTCAAATGGTATCAGCTGAGTAACTTGGTGGTTCTAGAGGAATCATCATCAGCATGGTCATTGATCATGGGAGCAAGGAACTAAATTTATTTTTTTTTCTATCGAAACAATTGAAACGTTTCCGTTTCTTGAATCACCGATACGAAACGGAATTATCGAAATGAAACGAAATGTTTGTTAAGAAATTATGCTATTTCGATTGAAATTACTATGTTTCAGAATGTTTTGGTAGAAGTACTCTTGTTTCAGTGAAAATTTCGATGGAAATACTCTTATTTCGGTGAAAATACTCTTGTTTCGAGTTGTTTCGATAGAAATATTCTTGTTTCGAGTTATTTCGATGGAAATACTCTTTATTTCGAGTTATTTCGATGAAAAAATATTAAATTAATTTGAAAAATAAAAAAATTGATAATTTAAAAGTATATGAAAGTAGCATCATATCATATTCAATATCAAGTTATTTTCACTCACAAGTCACAACATCTTTATTAACTTTCCACTTTTCCTCTTTGTTTTTATGACATTGTTTTTTTTTTCATTATTTTTATTTTAAAGAAAAAACTATAAAAATGATGAAAAATAAATTGAAAGACAAAGAGAGAGGGAGATACTTGAAAATAGAGACAGAATCATGGTCGACAGAAAGAGAGACTTAAATATAGATGTCACAAAAGAGTTAAGAAAATAATGGAGAAATGGATGCAAGAGAGAAATTGTTGTTGAATGCTATTGGAATTTGAATTAAAGTCTTTACTGTAGTAGTATGTTTACTTACTATTTATTATAAACATTAATTCAAATTAATTTTAATATAATTTTATATATTTATATCATTAATATTATGTTAAAATTTTTTAAAATTAAAAAAACTATTATTTGAAATTATTTGAAATGTTTTTTAAAAAATCTTCCGTTTTTTCAAAATTTTCGAAACGTTTCGAAATGTTTTCGTTTTTGAAGTCATCGAAACGGTATCTCGAAACTAAATTTAGTACCTTGCATGGGAGCGACTTTCGTCCTCTGAATTGCTTCTGGAAGACGACTTTCCTCCTTAGAGTTGAAACAAACTAAGCTAGGTTGAAGAAGAATGAAAAAATGTGTAATTGTATTCATCAAATCAATTCTACAATAGAGAGTTGACGAAGTGGTGACTCATCAACTAATATTTACAATAACAAACTATCACACATAATGCCAAGTCTACTTATACACTTAGAGTCTTTTCAAACTCAAAGAGTGTATCTTGATCACTCTGATTTTGGTTCTAAAATGTTCAAAACAAGCACTAGATAGTGGCTTTGTCAGGCCATCAACTATTTGATCAGTAGAGGAAACATGGCTTACTGTAATTTTCTTTTTCAGAGCTTTGTCTCTTACAAAGAACAAATCAAGTTCAATGTACTTGGTCTTTTGGTGAAGAATTGGGTTAGAAGATATCAAAACTACGGACAAGTTGTCACAATGAATTAGTGAAATATTTGGAAGCTGCACTTTTAACTCCTTGAAGATTGATTGAATCTTAAGTCATCTCAGCTACTATATTTGCTAGACTCCTATACTCTATCTCTGTACTTGACCATAAGACTAATGTTTGTTTCTTTGATACTCACAAAATCATACTAGAAGTAAGTTAAATGTAGGAACTGATTATTAACCTTTGATCCATTGAGTCTGCTATCTAGTCAACATCAAAAAATCCAATCAAATCCAAAGCTGTTGATTTTTGCAGTAATAAATCATATTCAACAATTCTTTTTAGATATCTTAACACTCTCTTTATTGCTTTCTAGTGTATGTCCAGTGGTTGATGCATATGCTAACAAACTTTGCTCACACAGTAAGAAAGTTCAAGTTTTGTCATTGTTAAGTATTACAAGGCTCAACAATTGCTCTATAAAATGTTGGATCATGAAAAACTTCATTATTAGAATCTTGCATCTTATCAGTGTAACAACTTTATTTTTGTAATATACATATTTGTAAAGTTTCATAAAGTCATTATTTTTGTACTTTTAATTACTTAACTCATAATAACATTCAATTAATTTAACCGAACATAATCAAGGTTTAAGGTCTACTATTAACACTGATATAATTCTGAGTTCACATACATATCATTAATCAAAATATTCGTACAAAAATCAAACACATAAATATGTACAACTTATTCATCTATGTTGACCAATTTCAAAAATACGGGTGCAGGTGGTTGCACCTTCACTGACATCTTAGCCAATTTGACCACAAACACCTTATTAATTTTTGGGATCTACTCAACATAGAGTAACTCGATCCAACGTACACTAAGAGTCAAAGCTAAAGAAAAATCTGTATAACTAATTTTTTGAATATGATATGAAAATATAGTGAGAATTAAATCTCAACAATTTCAACAATAAATCATAATCATCATCAATAATGTTTGTCACATCATGTTCATTTGTATAAACTATAGCAAATATCTTAGGTCATATGAATGCACTTTATCTATACACATGAAAATCGTGCAATAATGATATATATGTCATGGGTAATTATCTTCAGAATATCATATAATGACTATCAATTTATTTTCATATCAAACTATCCCAATCAGGGTAAGTACTTTCTACTCTCCGGTATGAGCTTTTCTCGCTCTGTCCAACATGGCACACTTTTTTTTTCTCATTAATATAATCATAACCGTGAGTAGGGCATCCCCTACTATGCATAGTTTAAGGTTTTGTCTTTCTTCTTAACAAACAATACAGGAACTCCCTAAGGTGATACACTCGGTCTAATGAATTGCTTGTCTAACAATTCATCCAATTGTTTATTAAGTTCATGTAGTTCTTTCAAGGCCATTCTATAAGGTGTAATAGAGATAGACCCTGTCTCAGGTAGGAGATCAATAGAGAACTCTATATCTCTCTCGGGAGGTAAGCCTGAAATATCTAGTGGAAATACTTCAGGAAACTCATTAGCTATTGGGATTTCATTAAGTTTCGATTCGACTTTTAAGTTTGATAAACACAGGAGAATATAACCAAGTACTCCACTTTTTAACTCTCGATTGACTTGATTGGCATTTAGCATCAATAACTGCATCTTCTCTTGTAGAATAGAAGTTATAAATTTAACGGTCTTGGTGCAACAATTTAACAATACCTAATTTCTAAACATCTAGTCTAACACTAGAATGATATAAATACCTCTTAAAGGTAAGCAAACGAAGTTTATAGAAAAAGTTTTTCTCTTGAATGGTGACCTGACAGTTTTTATATATAAAAGAAGTTAAGACCATTTCCCCCGTGAGGGTTACTACAGATAGTTCATAGGGGGTTTTAGAAATAGAATACTAAAACTCCCTAATACATTCTTCCGATATAAATGAATGATTAGCACCAGAGTCAAACAACACTATAAGAGCAAATCCATATATGTAGATGTACCTTGAATCATTTCGGAGGATTGAGCTGCCTCTTAGCCGCTCAAGGTGAAAACTCTTCCTTTCACCTGAAGCCTCTATTCTAGCTGCTTTTCCATATTTTGTGGGCAGTTCTTTGCAAAATGACCTTTCTGTCCGCATTTAAAGCAAATATTTGGTCCCATATAGTATGGCTGGTTACCATGCATACGTTCGCACTTAATACACTTGACTGTGAAAAATTTCTGTTGGAAGGATTGAAAACTCATAGTTATTGGCCTCTTGCCAGTACCCTGTCATTTTCCTCTAACATTTCTGCTAGAGTTTTGTGGTATGTTCTTCCTTTTCCAGAAGTTTCGTCTTTGTTTCTCATCCTCTACTGCCATCAAGTTCTTCTCCAAGAGTCTGCATTTATTTATTAGAGGTACAAACTCCCTGATCTCCATAACTACAATAGCATTCCTTATATTTGGATTCGGTCTCGCTTTGAATTTAACAACTTTCCATGCTTTATTGGGGTTAAATCGCAGGTAAGAGGAGAATTTAGACAACTCTTCAAACCTCGCGATGTACTGGTCTACGGTCATGCTGCCTTGCCTAAGTTGGAGAAATTCGATCTCCTTCTCCGACCGCACAGTACTTGAGAAGTACTTTTTTTAAAAAGTGTCTTTGAACACCTGCCAGGTGATCTACCTTTCTTGATGAGATAAAAGTTCTCTAACTCTACGCCACCAGTATTCTGCTTCATTTTTCAACATATATGCAGCGAAGATAACTTGCTGCTCCTTAGAACAGCTCATCACTTTAAAAAAATTTTCCAGTTCCTTTATCCACCTTCCAGCTACAGTCGGGTCAAAGCCGCCTTGAAAAGGTGGTCTAGTCCTTAAGAACTCAAATATGCCATTATCATTTCCTGCCATCCGGTTATTAGCATCATTCTCACCATTCGAGTTATTAGCATTTTTGAGGTATTGTAGAATTTGGTTGGTGGTCGTGACTTGATCTCGAATTGCCGTGGCCAGATTGTGTAGAGTTTCTCTGTATTATTTGCCAGATTTCTCCTTAGTGGTGCCATTTTCTACTGTAGTAAAAACAAAGTTAAACTGCTATTGAGGTTATTAAACCCCATAGTTAGTTTCAAAAATATTTAACGGTCATAACACTACCTCGACATATAAATAGGAAACACTAGCAATTTCTTACCTATATGAAATCACCGATCCCCTATACAACACAACCACAACATACTCAATACACTATAAGATCGATTCAGATAACCATTCACCCACTGGCCATCTAGGATCGACCTACTCTGATACAAATTATGTAACAACTCTATTTTTTTTAATATACATATTTGTAAAGTCCCATAAAGTCATTACTTCTTTACTTTTAATTACTTAATTCATAATAACATTCAATTAATTTAACCGAGTATAATCAAAGTTTAAGGTCTACCATTAACACTGATACAATTCTAAGTTCACATACACATCATTAATCAAAACATCCGTACAAAAATCAAACACATAAATATGTACAACTTATTCATCTACGTTGACCAATTCCGAAAATACGGGTGCGGGTGGTTGCACCTTAACCGAAATCTTAGCCAATTCGACCACAAACATCTTATTAATTTTTGAGATCTGTCCAACATAGAGTAACTCGATTCAATGTATACTAAGAGTCAAAGCCAAAGAAAAATTTGCATAACTAGTTTTTTGAACATGATATGAAAATATAGTGAGAATTAAATTTCAGTAAGTTCAACAATAAATCATAATCATTATCAATAATACTCGTCATGTCATGTTCATCTATATAAACTATAGCAAATATCTTAGGTCACATGAATGCACTTTATCTATACACATAAAAATCATATAATAATGATATGTTTGTCATGGATAACTATTTTTAGAATATCATATGATGGTTATCAACTTATTTTCATATCAAATTACCTCAGTTAGGGTAATTACTTTTTACTCTCTGGTACGGTCTTTTCTCGCTCCGTCCGACATGGCACATTTTCTCTTCTTTTTTTCTCATTAACATAATCATAGCCATGAGTAGGGCGTCCCCTACTGATGCACCACACGGACCGCAATGTAACTGTGTTCGTCTCTTTTCTTTTCACATTAATAGCCAAAAATATGATTTCAATAACAAATATGTTCATTATACTCACATGCCATAATTTATCATCAAAGCATAATCATTATCAAAAATCATTAGTAAAATACAATCTTGCCATGAACATAATCATTTTCAAATATCACTTTTTAAAATATTTTTATGTCAAAATTACACACTTAAGATAGTAAGGAGTTCATGCAATGGCAATGGTTATGGCATACACTAGTCATTTATTATTTTCATTTATAAGATTCTTTTTTTTTTAAATATTATTTTTCTTTCTCACTAAATAGAGCATAACACCCTCATTTTAAATCCAATTGAAGTAATTTTAATGTCAATTGAAAGATAAGAAAATTCTCTAAAACCATTATGTTGAATATTTTAGTGAAATCTTAAGTAATCATGTTATTACTACTCCCTCAAATTCAATGTTATTTCTTCTTGGGTAGGTTCAGACCTCTACTTACTAATCTGACCATATCTCCCTCATACGAACTCCAATTGAGGTTATTCCATAGCCTATAAAAAACTAAAACACTTATATACAACTTTCCTATTTATTATTTCTTCATATTTCTTACAAATTATTTTCAAAAATTTGAAAACAAAAACGCTTACATTTACCACCCTGGATTCTAGACTGATTCTAATCTCTACTCATTAATCAGCCATATCACCCTCATATAAACTCTAAATTAAGTTATTTCAGAGCCTATAGATCCTTGATACATATATCTATATTTATTAAGTTAACAATTTCCTTTAATTTTCTACATATTTTGTCCAAAAATTCAAACACGTAAGCAAATTTAACAGATTCATCCCTAGTTAGCTAGTTTCTGATCACTGCTTACTAATCGGACAATATCTCCCTCATCTGGACTCCAAATTAAGTGATTCTAGTGGCTAAAAATATTTGAGACATATATCTACATTTTTCATGTTAACCATTTCTTTTAATTCTTAACCGATTCTTCCTAAAATTTTAAAAACAGAAGCTTCCCTAATTACTTCAAAATTTAGTTTCCTAATCAAACATTTCCTAAAGTTTTAGTTCATCATTTTATTACGTTCTCTTCTATTTTTTTCCTAATTTATATCTAATCATATTCCATTAATTTTTCACTACATTCAAATATACAAAATAGCAGTATAAAAATCTTAAAATTTTGTCACCCATAGCCATACCCATGCAGAACTTTCCACACCAACTGAAATGTTCAAAACATATATCATATGCAAGATAACATGTAACATGATATAGCAACATCCATGACCAATCATCAAATTAGCAAATATTGTAAATTTAATCAAAGTTCTAATATCAAAATTCCATATAAATGTTACAAATTTTAAAAAAATTCTTCTTAAAGAGATATTATTAAACCTACTTAAAGATTTTCCTAACTCACTTAGTGAAGTATTTTTCTTATTTTCTCTTTAAGAAAGTAGCAAGATTCTTCCATTCCCTTATCTTTTATAGCAGCTTAAATAAGAGAAGGAGTGTAAGTTTTGAACCTCAAGGATGAAGAGAAAAGATGGATTCAAGTAGAGGTTTAGTTAATTTTCCTTGAGTACTTAGTCCTCTAGACTTTTCTTTTCTCTTCTTTCCTCTCTTCTCCTTTCTTTCTCTCATTTCCTCACTCTACCTTGCTTATATTTTTCCTCTCCCTCACTTAGACGAAATTATAATGTTATAAGGGTGAGTTTTCCTTAAATAAACTATCAAGTGGTTCACCTTTCGTAATCATGGGTCTACCTTATCACAATTAGGATATACTTGGTTGTTTTTTGGAGAAAGACAACTCATACTTTTGTCTTCCTCTCCTTTAATCAAGATATAGCAAAAAGAGATTTGTATTTTAAAAATTATGATAAAATGTCCTTAAAATAAGGGATAAGGTCCCTTTGATTTAGGGATTCATTTCTTTTTTCGTTTATCTCACTCAAGTATGATAGATTTGCCTTTTATGTGACAAATTTTCAGCCCTTGTGTCTCCCTTGCTTGGCTAAAATTATTTGTGTAGAATAAGGATGTTTTGTCATAATATCATGTATTATTACCTACTTGTTGAAATTATGAATGTAGGATATAGATATTTTGTCCTAATTTCATATATTATTACCTATTTGTTAAAATTATGAATGTAAGATATAGATGTTTTATCCTAATATCATGTGACCTAATCTTTATTATTATTACACTACTATTTTCTCACATGGTTCTTATTTTTTTTCTCTTGGATTTGGGCTCATTTTTACCCAATTCCTTTGCTTTGGCTAAAATTCTACTTTTCATATAGGGTTTGGTCATATTTTCATAATTTTTGAGCTATTAGTCGAACTTCTATATCATAGTCTAAGTCTATGTTTTATTTCTTGTTTGAACTATCCAATTAGCTTGTTAAAAACTTATGTGAAGTGAAAAAACTCTATATGAAGTGTCCATAGGTGAAGGTCCAATGTATGGGTGGAGATGTTAAACTTAGTAATTCTAACTCTTGAATTAAGAAAAATTACCCTAATCCAATCTTCTTGAAATTTTAAGACCTTCACTTACTTTTCAAAAATTTATCTTTCTTACGCAAGAATTTCGCCTCCCTTTAGTATGTTATTTCTAATTTTTTTCTATTAAGTTTTCTATCTTTATTTATTCCTTTAATGTTAAAAATATTTTCTATACGTACACATAAGGTGAAGAATTTATAAGGTTTATATTTCTTTAGATGTCTAAAAATTTGTTTAATAGATTTTATTTTCTTAATTAAACATTTATGTACCTTTATTAATAAAAGAAACGAAATTAGGGATGTTACAGTCACCAGGTTGAATAGGTGTTGCAATTGGCTTGGCATTTGACATGTTTGCTTTTTCCAATAAATCTCCAATATATTTGGCCTAGTAGATAAATGCGAAACCATCACTGAGGGTATGAGCTTCTATTCCCAAAAAATAGTTCAAGGATCCCAAGTCTTTTAAAAGAAATTATGCATGCAATTGTGAAATAAGATGAGGGATAGCTGCTGAAGAATTGCTTACTATTAAGCTGTCATCAACATATACCAGTAAATAAACAATTTCCTTTACTGAAACTCTCATAAACAAAGACTGATCACATCGACTTGAAGAAAAGCCAAGCTTATAAAGTGTGGAGGCTATTTTTTCAAACAAAGCATGTGGTTCTTGTTTTAAACCATAAAGAGACTTGTGTAGCTTACTCACTAATGTTCTATTTTAGCTTTGAAACTTGGTGGCTGCTGCATATAAACCTCTTTTTGAACAATTCCATCAAGAAAAGTATTATTGATATCTACTTGATGAATTTGATAGCTGTAAGCTAATGCCAAAGTGAGTATAATACGAATAGTGGTTGGTTTTATCACTGGACTAAAAACTTTAGTATAACCAAAACCTTCTTACTGTTGAAACTCTTTTGTAACTAGCCGGGCTTTGAATTTGTTTAAGGTGCCATGTGAATTTTGCTTCACAAGAAAGACCCACTTACATCCTATAACACTTCTCCTAGGTGGCAGCTACACTAAAGACCATGTTTTATTTTTTATTAGGGCATTGTTTTCTTCTTGCATGCCTTTTTTCCAATTAGGATCAAAAAGTGCTTCAGCCACAGTAGTTGGTTCTATATGTGTAAGTAAGACTTTAGGCTTAAAAACTCTAGCCTTGCCCTTATAACCATTAGATGATGAGAGACAAGAGCTGGAGTGTTTGTGTCATTAAAATTTGTTGCACTAGACTTACAATGACAGTGATATTCTGCTTACTAGCATTTGCTACACGAGGGTCAGATGCTTGGAGTCTGTAACTGTATTGATGTGTTGCTCACAATTGATGTTAGTATAAGCAAATTGATGATCTAGAATGGTTGTAACATGTGAAATGCTTGCAGTAGAAAGTGTTCTATTATGGGTAGTATCAGTTGAAGAAATTGGTTTAGGAGAAAAAAATTGTAACATACTTGATATTGTAGGAGGAAAAGTAGTTCGCATATTTGAATTTGGAGTATCATATGCACTCGAATATTGTGAATTATGAGTAGCCTTATTGAAAGGAAATTCTTGTTGATTGAAGACAACATTTCGAGAGATATATACTTTTTCAATTAGACTAAGGCACTTGCAACCTTTGTGTTGTATGCTATAGCCAATAAAAGTGCACCTGATCGATCTATAATCCATTTTATATTTATTGTATGGCCTAATTAATGGAAAACATGAACACCCTAACACTTTTAGTTGAGAATAATCAAGATTCGTAGAAAATAACCTTTCAAATGGACAATCATACTGACGTAATGGTGTAGGAAATCGATTGATTATAAATACAGTAGTTAGAAAAGTTTCATGCCAATACTTCAATGGCAAAATGGCTGTTGCCATCATAGCAAGTCATGTCTCTACTATATGTTAATGTTTCCTTTCAATCACCCCATTTTGTTCATAGGTATTTAGGCATGATAACCAATGAATAATTTGTTATTGCTATAAGAATGATGTGAAAGCTTTGAATTTGTCCCCCTTAATCAGATTGAAGTGACTTTATCTTGTGACTAAATCGAGTGTAAGCATCTACAAAGCTAAGGTAATAATTATGGCCAATTTAGAATGTATTGGAGTTGGCCCCCACAGGTAAGTGTAAATGAGTTCTAAAGGATGAGAGTAAATGGTCTATGACCTTTTGAGAGGCAATTTATGACTTTTACCAAGATGACATGAGCTACAAAAATATGATGTTTCTTTATTAATAGGGGGAGTTTACAGTTAAGAACAATTTATTAAGCGTTGTTGTAAAGCAGTGTCTTAGCCTATTATGCTACACACCATAAAGCATATTATTACAAAATTGTTGAGAATTAGTTACTAATTCTGTTGTAGAAGTAGATGCTGGAGTTGTGCATTTAGGATGAAAAGCCTGTTAAGACAATGGGCTAGCGATATGCTGAATCTTTGAAAGTTGTTGCTAAGAATTGATAGTGGTGGTACTAATGCTTGAGATGGTCCACTTAGAAGTTAGTGAATGTGTAAAGTCTATTTTTAAGCTGGCCTTTGAGCAAAATTTGATTGGAACCCTGAGCTTTCACAAAACACACATGTGGGTGAAACTCAAAGTATACCATGTTATCTTTAGCAAACTGAGATACACTCAATAAATTCTTTCTCATATTAGGTACATGTAACATGTTTCTAATAGATAAAATGACATAATTAAAGGGAGATTTGATAGTTGAAAAACCAACATTAGAGATGGAAAAACCTACCTCATCTCCAATGTAGACTTACTCTTGACCATTATACTAATTTTTATGCATGAGATTTTGAGCATCTAGAGTGCAATGATTTTTTGCACCTGAGTCAACATACCAGGCTGCATCACAAATTGACTCTAGTGTTGCAATCATTGCTGCAAGGTAACATTAAGCTTTGTAGATGTTTGTGCCAAATGGTGCATTGTTTTATTCTAATTATATGACGATGACTGACGTTGCTGATCTTGGTAATTTTGGTTAAAGTAGTAGTAACAATTTAATGTTGAATGTCACAGTTTATTGCTTGCACACTAAACAGATGATATAACATTTACCTCAGTAATTTTATCCTCTAAAACCTTTGAAATTTCTAAAACCTTGACCTAAACCTCTATGGAAAGTTGAATTAAATCTAGATCCTCCTCTTCCTGATAGTTTGTTTCTTTAAGCAATATTTGTAGAAGCATAGGATACAGTGGATGAAATTGAAACAGAAGCAATAATTACTGATTGTGTGTGCTTTTCTATACGAGCTTCTTGAGCTAACAAGAGAGCTTCGATTTCACTAATTGTGTAAACTTCTTGGTATGTGACAATTGAGGTAATGAATGAATCATACTCATCGTTGAGGCCACCAAAGATGTAATCCAAGTGATCATTAATTGTGATAAAGCAACCTATTACTGCAAGTGAATCTACTGATGTTTTGATTTTCAATAGATTGTCAATCATGGATAGATCATCCTTCTTAATGGATTGGAGTTGATTTTTGAGCTATAATTCTCATGCTCGTGTTTGAGATTCAAAGAAAATGATAATTCTATGCCATACTTCAAATGTGTGCACACATCGAACTACTCTAGTTAGCATGTTGAGTTACATTGACAATAACATCCACAACAGCAAGAGCTGATCTTATAACTCCCAATTAGTAAATTTTTCATTCACTTGGTTGCTTTCTACATCAGCCGAAGTTTTGAATTTTGGCGAAATAGCATGTAGTTCTTTAAGATAACGAGTTAATTGAAGTCCTCTAATGGCCACCCAAACTTGTCGCTTCCACATCAAGTAGTTAGATTCATCGAGCTTTACAGAGACTGTGTTGCTGAACATGGTGATTCTATGTTGTTGATTTGCAATTAGAGACAACGGTAAAGAGGTTTGTATTTAGGGGTGTTCAACGGTTCAGTTCAGTCGATTTTGGATATTGAACCAAATCGAACTAATAACCTATTTTTAGACAAAAAGTGGACCTTGTTAGTTTGATTTTGGTCCATCCAACCAAACCAAACTGAACCGGTAAGTAATCAATTCGGTTTGGTTCGGTTTATCGATTTTTTTTTCTGCTTGCTTACTTCTTGGACTATGCTTCAGGTCATTCTGCTGAGGCTTCTTCCCTATTTAAATCTTTGTGTCCAATCTTTAGAGTAACTTTTGCCCATTCTGTCATTTAAATTCAAAGCAGGATTTATTAATATGCTTGTCCATCATGAGAAAAGTTCAATTTTGGTTCAATCAGTCTTTTGTGGGTTTTTTATTTAATATTTTAATTACTGTCTAGTGAATATTTCTGTGACTATAAGTACTACTATTTGGATCCCTTTTATAATAACTTTCTCTCTATGAACTGAGAGGAGGAAGCTGCAAAAGATTGGCTGATTCATCTGTAATCAAAAAGTAAGGACAAGGCCACTTGCTTCGAGGTGCGTCAAGGAGGCTGAAAGTATCATAACCACACCAGAGAAGATTGCACCACCGAACTTCTTCTCTTTGGGTCTTCATAACTCGCGTTGTTGCACATGTTCACTATCTTATTCTCTATAATTGATCCTCAAATAGTTTCAACCATGGAAAAGTGAATGAATTAGAGGAGGGTGACAACAAGATAGTTGATTTGGCTTCTGGTGCTTCGAGTGTAGAGGGTCAGAGGAGTGGTGGCCACTGAGGAGCTGAATGGTGCTCAGCCCTATGGGTCTGTGATATAAATCGCTGGGAGAATGCCTGACAGTGAAGGCTTCAGCTATGCTAGTCAATGGGGGCGATGGTGATGCCTCAGTTATAAGGAGAAGATATTCCAGTCACAAGAGGGAGCGTCATTGGCTTCCCTGGGGGCGGGTAGCCAAGTGTGCATGTGAACAAAAAAATGAAAAAAATAAAAAATATATTAATAAAAAGGTAATATAATTTAACAACATAATATTTTATATATCTATTGTGGTCGATTCAATCCAAATCAGTTAAGAAGAAAACTGAACTAAACCGCTTGATTTTTCATTTGAAAAAATAAATCTAGATCGTCCAAATTTAGTTTTTTTTCAATTTTTGGATGGTTCGATCGGTTTTGTTCGATCATCCAAATTTTTGGATGGATTGAGCTCAACTATTATGGTACCATGTAACAACAAACTAAGGGTGTAAACGGGTCATGTTGGATCAAGTTTATCGACCAACCCAACACGACGGTACACTTATCGGGTTGCATCTTATCCATTTGAACTCGACTGAACAAGTGGGTGAACCAGTCATATCGATTTGATTTGAATGAGAGAAGACTCGGTTCAGTTCACCCGATGTATTCGGGTTAGGTAAGTTAAAGAAATAAATGTAATGAAAAAATTTATAGTAAAGGAAACTAAAAACTTTTTTCCATAAGACTGGTATATTTAAGATTCAATATATAAAAGTAAGAAAATATGAACATACAAGCACCCTAAAGTAGCACATCCATCTAAACACTTCTCATTGCTTCTTCAAGCTTTTTCATGTTTGTTTCATCATTCCATGGCTTTACATCCAGTAGAACATATGACTTCCCAGCTGAGAACAAAGTCAGGATAAAGTCAATGCTATCTTAAAACTGGTGTTAAAAGAAAAAGATAGGGACCTAAAAACAACTCAAAGCATTAAGAACAAGACAACAAGCTTACACTCTTTCTTTTTTGCAAATGCCTTCACTGCAGCTACTTGTTCTTCAGCAGCCTTCTTCTCCTCCTCTGTCTCTTCACCAAACAAATCCACATCATCATTGTCATCCTCAACTAATGTAGCCTGAATAACATGTAACATTTAGTCAACCATTACAATGGGTACTCTAAAAAGCACCAAAAACTGGTAGCATAAGTGAGTCTATATTCACTAAAACATAGTCCAACACAAACCCAACTCCAGTTAAAGTATAAGTAGGCAGCATGAATATAAGAACCAATAGAAGAGATGAAAGTACTTACCTTTATGTCAGCAGCTAGAGGAGTGGCTACGGTCTCCTCTAGAATAGATCAGTCCACAATGACACCAGATCCCTCACCAAAAACACCCTTATATACCCAACATAAAGAATATGAAGAAATAGGGATAATAAATTAGGCCCATAAGCAACCATATCATTATATATAAATGGCAGAGTGAAGGAATAGTATCAAATGCCAGTGTGTCCAGCAACAACACCCTAATAAACCATAATTAGACATGCGATGGGAGCTTACAAATTCTATAATTTAGGGCTACAGTTTTTGAAAAAAATTTAGGGATGAAAAAGATAAGAACCTTACTTATGTTGGCCACTGAAGATGAAGTTTTGTTACCATAGACTGTGAGCTACTAAAGAGGCCGGATTATACTTCGGTTCCTAGCATGGGGTGAGAGATGGCTTAGAGAAGAAAAGCCAAGAACAAGAAGCAGAGAAGGGAAATGGGTTGCTCTGGTGTTTATAGCTGAGGTAAATGGGCAACCAGAAATGTTGACGTTCCCCTACTCTGAGACTTGTAGCATATGTGTATGTCGGTCGAATCAGTTTTCATGGTTAAGTTGATCCAAACTCGACTTGTTCGTTTTAACTCGAATTTTTTCACAACCTCAACTCGTGAACCCGACGTTGTTAATCCAAAAAGCCATTTTTATGTCGAATTTATTCGGTTTATTTCGGATTAATCGGTTTAGTTACACCCCTATAACAAACTAAGCTAGGTTGAAGAAAAAGAAAAAGAATGTGTAATTGTATTCATCAAATCAATTCTACAATATATATATATATATATATATATATATATATATATATATATATATATATATATATATAAGCCTGAGTTGCTACCCTTTATGCTACAACAAACTGCCAGGACTTTTAATTTGTGTGTGAAATGACGAGTTTTGCGGTGATGTAAGTGGGGTAAAATTCAGATGCAGTGAACGAATTATTATTAAATATTGATACTGATAACGACCGGCATTTCGTACTCAAAATTGTAGTGCCTTCGCTTTGTCCGATAGGAAGTAATCAAAGATTCTACATCACCATGGAAATTGCGTCTCTGATTTTTATATTGTTTAGCCTTCTATATTGAAGTTAGCAAATAGCAGTAGTTAAAAGGGCGATTTGGAAAATGTCAGTTGTCTTTACCATGTGATCTCGCATTTCTTTGAACAAGTACAAGATCAGGGGCGGAGCGTAGTGTATGGTTGAAGGTTTGTAAAACCCCCCCCCCCCCCCCCCCCAAAATTCAAAAATTCTTAATAATATATTTAATTTATTATTTAAATATAAATATATTATGATTTAATTCTCTTTAATTAAAAATTATATAATTTACTTTTATACAATAAAAATTTTAAAAAATAATTATAAATAATTTTTTATAATCTCTTTTAATTTATAAATTATGCATTATATTTAATTATTTTAAATTTTTAATTATTATATATAATTAATATATTTTTATTGATTTCTTTAACTTTTTTTTTCTCTTAACCCCCTCAACGATATTGTCTAGGTCCGCCTTTGTACAAGATGTTTCCCTTTAAAAAATGTCAACCATATATAACTTTACAGTTACCTGGGATTTAACCCCCAGTACAACTGAAATAAGTTTAGGATAGGAGAGAGAGACACATTTAAAAAAAAAAAAAAAAGTAACTGCACTTGCTAGGTGCTGAAGGTACTCCTAACGACTGGGTACAAGTTCCAATGGTTAAACTCATGCAAGGATATAGTATCAAGTACGAAGCTCTCCGATTAATTAAAGTGGAGTTAGTTTCAATAAACATGCAAAAGCGAAATAAATTACAGGCAAGTCCCATTGATGGTTCCATCCTTTCATTCTGAAATCTTTCATCTGGCAACCACCCCGGCCTCAGCTTTGTCCCTCCCTAAAATCAGTTCTGCAGCCAATCGGCAGACAAATAAAAGTTCATTCCTACGTGGTATGGAATTCTGTTTTTGGGAGGTGGAGGATCTCTTTGAAGTTTAACAGTTCAAAGAGGATAAAAATTAGTGAATGGAAGAGTATATATACCTTAAAGACACGTACGCAAAAATAACAGACAAACCTTCACTCCTTTCTTACATAGGATCCCACTAAATATGGTCACAGAAAGGCTGCCTCCTTATTTCCATGAAAAACTTTCTGAATCCAATTAAATTGTTGTCAACCTAAGCCACCCCAAAAAGATGGTGCGTGGGAGAGTTAGGTAGATGTAGTTGTCCTTAATGTGCTTCCTCCAATAAACTCTAGAAACTGAAGTTGGGTGACCTTAAAAAGCTTCTTAGATGAGCAAAGGGCACGCACGCCTCTTACTTTTAGCCTGAGAAATTAACGACAAGATAAGGAGGATCAGCTGTGCTTTAACTAACATAAATGACTGTTGTATTTGATAAGTGCACTAAGGGTGCCCCCTTTCAGTACAATTTCTGCAAAGGGCCTAATCTGAGTGGACATCTAGGGAAACCCTACTTTTCCTCATACCTTGCTTTTGTTTCGTTGCTTTATTGCCAAGAATGTCACAAATCACTTGCACACACTCACTCCATGTTTCAGATAAAATGTGAATATTTGTTATTCTGGATAATGCTTATTTAGGTAAATTAAAAACTGTACTTGAGAACAGAAAGAATGACAGCCCAAAAACGGCATAATATATAAACCAGCCATGGACGAAGAGATAATTATAAATAAATAAAAATCCCTGGCCAACCTAGCTAACAGCAAAATTATTGTTGTTGTTTTTATTAAAACTCGCAAGTGTACGAATCTATTGGAATATAAATTAAGTGGTATGTAAGGTCGATTCCACGAGAATTGCCAATTGAGAAAATTTAATTCAAATTCAAAATAAATATTTCTAACCTAATTGTCAGAATATTTGTTTTGTGAGAAGAGTACTGAACAGAGTTTATAAAGAACTAAAATACTGAAATTAAATATGAATGTATTCAAAGTAAAAAACATGTTAAAGTTAGCGGATCCACTCTTGGTTTATCAAGTAATAATAAATTTTAATTCTTTTATTACTCAAATGAAATCTTCACATAAATGAGGTTCCATTTGGAAGATAAGTTACATTAAACGCGCTTTGGTTTACAAATAAAGTGTATTTACCTTCTTTTTATTGTATTACTAATAATAAATAACTTTTGTAAAATAGATTCAAGTATATATTGTGTCAATCATTATATTGTCTACAATAAATCAAAAATGATTCAAGCATTTATTGTGCCAAAGATTATTTACAATGTATCAAAATTCACACTTTACAAAATTTAAAATAAAAAGGTGTAAAAGGAAGAAAAACATAACAACAGAATCAATATAATAATATAAGGTAGACGGTAAAACCAGCCATTAAAAAAATAAAATAACAACAAAATAAATAATAGAAGTGTAAAAAATAAATAACAGATAGGTAATAAAACTATCATCTAAGAAAGTGAATAACAAAAAAAAAATATAAGTGCAGAAAATAAATAACAGAGGGGCAATAAAATCATCATCTAAGAAAGTAAATAATAAGAAAATAAATAATAGAATTATAGAAAATAAATAAAAGATGGGCAACAAAGCCATCCTCTAAGAAAATAAATAATAAAAGTGCATAAAATAAATAACAGAAGGGCAACAAAGCCATCCTTTAAAAAAAAATAAGAAAATAAATAATAGAAGTGCATAAAATAAATAACACAAGGGCAACAAAGCCATCCTCTAAGAAAGTAAATAACAAGAAAATAATAAAAGAAATGCAGAAAATAAATAACAGAGGGGCAACAAAGTCATCGTTTAAGAAAGTAAATAACAAGAAAATAAATAAGAAGATAAATACAACATCAAGTATAAACATTAAAATTAAGAGTTAGATAAATTATTATTTTCATACCAAAAGTTTCACCCTTTCACCTTAACATTAGGAGATTAGTTCTCTATAATCAAGGTAAGAAAACAAAATGAAAGATGAAGAAGCATGATAAAACTTATGAAAGAAAGTAAAGATACAAAATATATAAAGAGAAAAAAATATTACAAACACTTAGAACTTCAACAAAGATTTCCCAAGCTCACTCTTCAGCCTTTCTCCTCTTTCTCTAACTCACAAAATGTCTCTATTTATAATTAAAAAAATAAGGGAAGTAGGTGACAAAAATGGTGGATAGCAAATTACACTAAAGTTAACAAGTTGTGTTGCATTATGTGCCCCGAAAGTCATCGTGATATATCTCTTTGATAGCTATTGGATCTGCTGATCCTATCAACATAAAATTTGTAGATATTTTCATTATCTTTCTATCCATATATGGTGGAGTAACATTGGCCACGTATATTGTGATTTATGACCAAAACACTGTAGCAAAGTCAGGCTAAACTGTAACAGTAAATATGATCACTTCTAGCCCAATTTTGGTCCTTTTAATGTCTGAATTTGCTAACCACTTGAACATAAAAGTTGTATAAAATGATATCTTCTATTCCCTTACCAAATTTCGTACCCATTGAATATGTATTTGATGAAATATGACCCAAATACTACAATAAAGTTGGGCTAGACTACAACAATAAACATGTTCTGTTCTAGCCCAAATTTGGCCCATTGGATGTTTGAATTTGCTGATCCCTTAAACACGAAAATTGTATGAAATTATGTTAGCTATTTATCTACCAAAGTTTGTACATGATATATACGTATTTTCTGAGATACAGTGAAAATATTATAGTAAGATCAAGTTGAAAAGCAAACAGCAAATAAATTTTTAACATTGGATGTTTTGCCTTGAATCTTTATATTTCAATTCTTTTAGAAATGTGGTCATAAATCAAAATTGAGTTGATGCATATATCCATTAAGATGTGTCTTAAGAGACAAAAAGATAATGCTCTTTACTCAACCATCCTTAATGAATTTATTTTATCTGTTTGATTTATAGACATCATTTCTAAAAAATCACAATTTAGTTTTGATTCCTCCAATTGAGTCAATTTCCTATTATTCTCTTCATCTATAAAAATACACAAAACTAAAGACAAATAAGGGAGATAAATGCTTAATTAAGGCAAAAAGATAAGATAAAAATATTTAATTTATGAGTACAAAACACATTCATCAAATACCTCCAAACTTAATCTTTTGCTTGTCCTCAACCAAAACACTCAAACATCAAAATTCAAAAGATGAGTGAGTGATGAGTTATTTTTTACTTACTAAGCATTCCTCAAGAATTTAAAATGTGCAACCAAGGAAAATATCAAAATTTCAAGGTTATGTAAAACTTTAATTCAAATGCAACATATAGTTTACTATTGAATCACAAATGTGTATGTGTGATAATCTTATGACATCGGACTTTTTGCATTCAAATAAATTTACATAATCAAATATTTAAAACAGATCTCCAGAGTTTTATATTTGAGACTCCATAAGCTTATTTTTTATGTTACTCTCTACTAATGTAGACTAATCATAACATTTAAGATCATTAGGACTTTTATTATGTTTGTAATATATGGCATAGGTTAAAGGTAGATAAAAAGATATTAATGAAAGCTCAATTCACTCTATACCATACATGATCATTTAAGTCCTCCCAAATATTTTTGATATTATCATGTGAATTCTATCTCTAACCTTATCCTCATCCTTATGTTATTTGCTCATACTACTCTCTTTTTTTATGTAACCACCCCCAAAATTATTTATTTGGGAAGTTCTATTTTTTATATAAAAAAAACTTCTTCCATTCACCCATGAACCATAGCTTTCCAAATAATCATTCATGTGAGTGAAAGGTAAAAGTTAGAAATATTTTTGTTTAAAGGCTATATAATAGGTGTACAAGAAAGGATAAATATAGGCTCAAAATGGGTTACTAGAGATGGCATAATGTGTAGGTTGGTTTGAAAGGATCAAACGATTCCAACAACGCCTAATTCATCTCTTAAATAGAGAGTAGTCTAAAATTTCGTCTCAAGTGACAATCAAATAAGTTTTAGAGTTTTATGAGATCACTTAACATATTTGAATCACATTAATCTTTTTTGAAAAAACAATTAATCAAATGTAAAAGATTGAGTGCTCAAAATATTAGAATTCTCAAATAAAACAGGTTACAATTGAGTTCAGGTTCATACATAACACTCAAAACTCATCTATTTTCCTAAGGTTACAAACACTTTAAATCATTTTCATCATTGGTGCTAGTTTTGCCTATTTTTAAAACATCACTCGGTTTTTTTTTTGAAATTTAGGTGTTAGAACCTATATAGAGATAGAAGGCTAGATACCCACGCTTTTTTTTAAGAAAGAAGAAGGACAAGCACAAAAGAAAACAAAAATTGAAAGAGATATTACTTGAAAAGAAATCTAGAAAAAGATGAACCTGCAGTAAACTAATCAGAAAAAAAAAATTATTCAATCAAATAAAAGGTGGTATAGGGTAGCAACTTGACCACTAGTCTGAGGGTGGTATAGGGTAGTAACTTTGTGTGTAATGTCATATTTTCTCATTAACTGCTCAAAATGCTTATTATAAAAATGTTTTCCCCCATTACTAATGATAGTTCGTAGTGTGCCAAACCTTGAAAAGATGTTTTCTTTCAAGAATTTTATCACAATCTTGTGATCATTTGTTTTACATGTAAGAGCCTCTACCCATTGTGACACATAATCCACAGCAACAAAGATGTATAAATTACCGAAAGAATTAGAAAAAGGATCCATAAAATCAACTCTCCAGACATCAAATATCTCAAATATAAGAATAGGAGTTAAAGGCATCATATTCTTTCGTGAAATACTGCCCAATTTTTGACAACGCTCACAAGAACTACAATACAAATGGGCATCTTTGAACAGTGATGGCCAATAAAAGCCACATTACAAGACTTTTGCAGCAGTTTTTTAGCACTAAAATGACCTCCACAAGCATGATCATGACAAAAAGAAATAACACTATATTGCTCACTCTCAAGAACACATCTCCGAATGATTTGATCAGGACAATATTTAAACAAGTATGGATCTTCCCAAAAAAATTTCTTTACTTCTACTAAAAATTTTACTCAATCTTGCTTATTTCAATGTGTAGACATTTGACCTATGGCAAGATAATTAGCAATGTCAACAAACCAAGGTAACTGAAAAATATACATGATTTGCTCATCTGGAAATGAGTCTCTGATAGGCAAATTTTTGTCATCCGATTCAACTATTAGCCTAGACAAGTGATCAGCCACAACATTTTCAAATCTTTTCTTATCCCGAATTTCTAAATCAAATTTTTGCATCAACAGTATCCATCTTATCAAACGCGCTTTAACATCTTTTTTAGAAAGAAGATACTTAACTGCAGCACGATCTGAAAAAACTACAATTTTAGATCCTAATAAATAAGATCTAAATTTGTCTAATGCAAATACCACAGCTAGTAACTCTTTTTCTGTTGTAGAATAATTCAATTGAGCATCATTAAGAGTTTTACTAGCATAGTATATCACATAAAGAAACTTTTTTAGACGTTGACCCAAAACAGCTCCAATTGCATAATCAGAGGCATCACACATTATTTCAAATGAAAGATTCCAATTGGGTGGTCTAATGATGGGTGCAGAGGTAAGTAGGGATTTGAGCTTCTCAAAAGCTTGAAAGCATTTTTCATCAAATATAAAAGGTGCATCTTTAGTAAGCAAATTACACAAAAGTTTAGAGATTTTACTAAAATCTTTGATGAATCTGCAATAAAACCCTGCATGGCCTAAAAAAGAACGTACCTCTTTCACTGTCCAAGGAGGTGGAAGACTGAAAATCAATTCAATTTTGGCTTTATCTACCTCAATCCCTTGATTTGACACAATATGTCCCAAAAAAATTCTTTTTTTAACCATGAAATGACATTTTTCACAGTTCAAAACAAGGTTCTTTTCTTTACACCTAATTAAGACCAATCTTAAATTGTGTAAACATTCTTCAAAACTAAATCCATACACAAAAATCATCCATGAATACTGTAACAACCTTTTTTTTCTTTATTATTATACAATATTGAGTTCACATACATGTCATTAATCAAAACGTACATGCAACATATCAAACACATAGATATTTACATCTTGTTTATTTTGATTGATCAATTCCGGAGATACAGGTGCGGGTGATTGCACCTTCACCGAAATCTGAGCCAACTCGACCACAAACATCTTATTTGATTCTGAGATCTGCCCAACATAAAGTAACTCGATCCAATGTGCACTAAAAGCCAGAGCCATAGAAAAAAGCTGCATAACTAATTTTCTGAACATGATATGGAAATATAGTGAGAATTAAATCCCAGTAAGTTCAACAATAAATCATCATCAATATAGCTCATCACGTCATGTTCAGCTGTATAAACTGCAGAAAATATCTTTGGTCACATGAATGCATTATATCTATGCACATAAGAATCATAAGTAATGATATGTATGACAAGATTAACTATTTTCAGAATATCATATGATGGCTATCAACTTATTCTCATTTCAAGCTACCCCGATCAGGGTGAATATCCTCTACTCTCCGGTACGGGCTTTTCTCGATCCGTCCAACATGGCACACTTTCTCTTTCTTTTCTCATAATCATAATCATAACCGTTGATAGGGCGTCCCCTACTGGTGCACCACACGGATTGCCATGTGACCGTTTTCATTTCTTTTCTTTTCACAATGATAGCCAAAAATATGCTTTCAATAACAAGTATGTTCAACAAAATATAACTATTACCAAAAATCATTGGTAATCATGCCATAAACATAACCATTTCAAATATTATTTTATAAAATATTTTCATGTCAACATTTCACACTTAAAATGGTAAGAAGTTCATACAATGGCAATGGCTATGGCATATACTAGTCATTTATTATTTTCATTTATAAGATTCATCTTCTTTTTTAAATATTAATTTTATATCTTTATTTTCTTGATGCAGGTTTTCATCATATCTAACATTCTCTTACTAATCAGAGCATAACTCCCTCAATTTAATTCCAATGTAGGTGATCTTGGTGTCAATTTCAAGATAAAACAATTATCTAAAGCTATTATGTTGAACATTGTAGCGAAATATTAATAATTCAAGGTGATATTACTCCCTCAATGTACAGGTTATTTCTTCTCGGATAGGTTCTGACATCTACCTACTAATCTGTCCATATCTCCCTCATACGAATTCTAAATTAAGTGATTCTAGTGGCTAAAAATTCGTGACACATATATCTATAATTCATATGTTAACCATTTATTTTAATTCCTTATAAAAGGTTCTCAGAAATTAAAACACCGAAGCTATCCTAACATATTCTTCCCTGATTAACCATTTTCTAACATTTATTTACTAATCGGAACATATCTACCTCATATGAACTCTACATTGAATGATTCCAGTGGCTAAAAATACGTGCCACATATATCTTTAATTATTATGTTAGCCATTTATTTTAATTCCCTACATATAATTCTCAGAAATTAAAACACAGAAGCTATCCTAACATATGCTTCCCTGATGAACCATTTTCTGACATTTGACTATCAATCGGCTCATATCTTCCTCATATGGACTCCAAATTGAATGATTCTAGTGGCTAAAACTCTGAGACACATATATCTTTAATTCTTATGTTAACCATTTATTTTAATTCCCTACAGATAATTCTCAGAAATTAAAACACAGAAGCTATCCTAACATATTCTTCCCTGATGAACCATTTTCTGACCTTTGACTAGTAATCGGCTCATATCTTCCTCATATGGACTCCAAATTGAGTGATTCTAGTGGTTAAATATCCGTGACACATATATCTTTAATTCTTATGTTAACCATTTATTTTAATTCCCTACAGATAATTCCCAAAAATTAAAACACAGAAGCTTAAAATTTTGCCACCCATAGCCATACCTATGTAGAACTTTCTATAACAGCTTAAGTATTCAAACATACATCACATGCAAGATCAATATGTAATATGATATAGCAACATCCATGACCAATCATCAAAGTTCTAAGATCAAAATCTCATATAAATATTACAAGTTTTAAAACTTTTCTTCAAAAAAAAATATTGTTAAAGTTACGTGGAGCACTTAGTCTTCTAGAATTCTCCTTCCTTTTTTTTCATTTCTTCCTCTCCTTTCCTCACTCTACCTTGCTTATATTTTTTCTCTCCCTCACTTGGACGAAAATTCTAATGTTGTAAGGGTGGGTTTTACTTAAATAGACCCTCAAATAATTTATCTTTCATGATCATGAGTCTACCTTATCACAATTTGATTACACTTGGTTGAATTTTTGGAAAACAAACAACTTATGTTCTTGTCTTTCTCTTCCTTAGTCAAGATATGCATAGGAAAATGAGATATGTATTTTAAAAATTATGATAATATGTTCTTAAGATATGGAACAAGATTCCTTTGATTTAGGGATTCATTTCCTTTTTCTTTTGTCTTAATCAAGTATGATAGATTTGCCTTTTTAAGTGGCAAATTTCTAACTTTTGAATCTCCATTATTTGGTTGAAATTATTTGTGTGTGATAAAGATGTTTTGTCATAATGCTATGTATTATTACTCACTTGCTAAAATTATGAGTGTAAGATATTGATGTTTTGTCCTAAATTCTTGTATTATCATACCACTTGCTAAATTTTTGTCTTAATGTCAAATCACCTAATCTTGATTACACCATTATTCCATCACTTTGTTTTTATTTTATTTTCATTTTTCCTCTTGGGTTTGGGCTCATTTTTACCCATTTTCTTTACTTTGATTAAAATTCTACCTTTCATAATGGGCTTGGTCACATTTTCATGATTTTTGGGCTATCGGTCCAATTTTTATATCCTAGTCCAAATCTATGTTTTAATTCTTCATTGGGCTATCCTATTGGCTTGCTAAAAATTTATGTGAAGAAGAAAAACTCTATATGAAGTGTCCATAGGTGAAAGCCCAATTTATGGGTGGAGATACTGAATTTAGTAACTTTTACTCTTAAATTAGGAAAAAATTACCCTAATCCAATCTTCTTGAAATTTTAAGACCTTTACTTCACAAAAATTTATCTTCCTTACCTAAGAATTTCACTTTTCTTTAACATGTTTATTTCTAATATTTCCTCTTAGGTTTTCTTTCTTTACCTATTCCATTAATATTAGAACATTTCTATGCATATATGTAAGGTGAAGAATTTATAAGAAAAATATCTAAAAATTACGAGATGTTACAAATACTTCCAGAAATCGCTCTACCATGTCAGAAAATATACTTATCATGAAACGCTGAAATGTAGCAGATGCATTGCACAATCAAAATGGCATTCGATGATAGGCAAAAGTTTCGAAAGGACAAGTGAATGTAATTTTCTTTTGATCCTCGGGTGCAATGGGAATTTGGTTATAACTTGAATATCCATCAAGAAAACAATAATATGTATATCCAGCCAACCTCTCTAGCATCTGGTCTATAAAAGAAAGTGAAAAATGATCTTTTCTTGTTACAACATTCAACTTGCAATAGTCAATACAAACACGCCACCCAGTTTAGACTCTAGTGGGAATTAATTCATTATCCTCATTCTTGACTAGAGTAATGCCAGACTTCTTAGGAACTACCTGAACAGGATTGACCCATGCGCTATCAGAAATTAGGTAAATGACACCCACATCAAGAAGTTTAATCACTTCAGCTCTCACAACTAATTTTATGTTTGGATTCAGACATCTTTGGGGCTCTCTTGAGCTTTTGGCATTGTCCTCCAAATGTATCATATGCATGCAAATTGATGGACTAATACCTTTAATGTCTGCTATTGTCCACTCTATGGCTTCACTATGCTCACTGAAGACTTTTATGAGTTCAACTTAATGTTCTCTATCTAGGTCTAATGCTATGATAACAGATAAGGTATCAGCAGGTCCTAGAAACACATATTTTAGAGAATCTGACAAAGGTTTTAACTCTACCAGGGGTAGTTTCTCTATGGATGGTAATAGGACAGACCCAGAAGATGTAAGTGTCTCTGTTTTGACTTTCCATTCATTGGTATCCATCAATGGAGTAGTCTCTAACAGGAAATTTATTTCATTGATCAAACAGTCCTCGTTTATGTCCATGTTGAAGTAAGCCAAACATTTTTCTAAATGGTCATTATCAAAAGAACTTAAAAATGAATCATCAGTTATACTCTCAATCATGTTGACCTCACATAAATCACCAGTATCTATAGGTTGACGAGAGACATTAAAAACATTAAGTTTCACAGTCATATTTCTAAAAGATAGATTCAAAATTCTAATTCAAAAATTAATGATCGCATTAGATGTTGCAAGAAATGGTCTACCCAAAATGACTGGAATTTGTGTCTCTGTATTCTCAACAGGTTCAATGTCAAGAATAATGAAATCTACTGGAAAGTATAATTTATCAACCTTAATGAGCACATTTTCTATGACACCTCTAGAAATTTTTGTGGATCTATCAGCTAACTGAAAGGTTACTGGTGTAGATTTTAACTTTTCTAACCCAAGTTTTGTATACACAGAGTACGGCAATAGATTCACACTTGCTCTTAGATCAAGTAAGACTCGTTTAATCACATGGTCACCTATAACACAAGAAATTATAGAACAACTGGGATCTTTGTACTTGATAGAAGTTTTTTGTTGAATTATAGAGCTCACTTGTTCAGTCAAAAATGCATTTTTTGGAACATTAGTTTTCATTTTCACCGTGCAAAGATCTTTCAAAAAATTTGAGTAAGCAAGTACTTGTTTGAAGCATCAAAAAAAGGGATGTTAATACTTATTTGCTTAAACACCTCTAAAATATCACTTTATTGAGTACCTTTCTTATTTATCTCAAGTTTTTGTGGGAATGAAGTTTTAGGAGCACAAGGAATATGTTCACTTTTATTCTCACTTGAGTCATTAATTTGTGGTTTATGCTAACTCTATTCTTTAGTTTTAGGCATGTGAATTTGATTATCAGTTACTTTTTCAGATTTAAGGGTCGTTACAGACTTCACTTCCTCATTAGGATTTGTTGACGATCCTACTTCAAATTGACCCTTAGGATTAGGAATAAATTGACTGGGAAATTTTTCTTTCTTTCTCTCTCCTACAAGATTGGCTATTTGACCCAACTGTGTTTCAAGCTTTGAAATAGATTGAGTGTGGGATTGTAAAACTTGTTGAGTTGATTGCATAAATTGCTGCAGAGTATCTTCCAAAGAAGGTCTTCTTTATTGTGGTACCCCGAAAGGAGGAGCATATTGAGGAACTTGAGGATATGAGTTAGGAGGGGCAAATTGTTGCCCACCTTGATTCATTGAAGGCTGATTTTACTTCTATAAAAAGTTTGGATGATTCTTCCAATTTGGATTATATATAGGTGCAAACGGGCTATCTGATGACTTTTCATAAAATTGAAGAGAATTGACTTACTCAGAGAATGCATCTTGGTAAGCTGGTATGGATGGACAAAATTGTGTAATGTGAGATGTACTAGAACATAAGGCACATGCCTCTATCCTAGTATTGGTAGAAGGGTTTAGAGTGTGGCTTAAAGTTAAAGTTTCAACATTTCTAATCAGGTTAGTTAAGGCAATTCTCATATCTGTGTCATCACTCACTTCATAAATTCCTCCCTTTTTTGTATGTTTGAGACTTTTTATCCCTGGAATCTATGCAGTTCCAATGTTGAAAATTTTCAGATAAAGATCCTAAGGATTTCTAAGCTTTTCCCTCCTTCAGTTGTAAAAATCTCCCACCATGCATTCTTTAGATCATTTGACGGTTTGATGAAGTTAAACCATCATAAAAATATTTCACCAATCTCCAAATTTCAAAACCATGACTAGGACATTTCAAAAGAAGATCATTAAATATTTCCTAACATTTGAAAAATTGTTTACCCTCTTTTTGACAAAAATTAGAATTTCTCCTAAGGGCATCAATTTTAGACATGGGAAAAAATTTTGCCAAAAACTTATTTACAAATTGGTTCCAACTAGTAATAGTTCTTGTAAGAAGAGAGTTCAACCAGACTTTAGCTTTATCTTTTAATGAGAATGGAAACATTCTAAACTTAATTGACTCATCACTAAAATTTTAAAAGCAAAATGTTGAACAAATTTCAAGAAATTCTTTCACATGCATGTATGGATCTTCTCTTTCCAAACCACAAAATGATGGTAAAAGTTGAAGTATAACTTATTTGAGTTCAAAGTGAGTTGCAGCAGTTTGTGGCAAAACTATGCAAAATAGAGTATTGGCTATGACAGGTGAAAAGTACTCCATAAGAGTTTTCTCATACACAATTTGTTCTTCCATTTTTAATGATGTCTTAACAAACTCTAATGTTCCAATTTTAAAATCAATGGGTGATCTTAAACTTTTTCTAATCAAACGCTGATCTTTATCACATTTTCAAACACACATAAATTAAAAGAAAAATTATAAACAAATATTTCTAATAGCATATAACACAATTACAAAAGAGGATAATTTTACAACTTAGTAACATATATATATACAATGTTAACTACAAGTAACAAAATGCAAATACAACAAAAAGTCACAAAATTTTGCAACAAAGAAATTTTTTTATCTTTTTATTTTGAGTGTTAGTAATGGTGGGTGGTATTAAATTAGTGGATCTCTAGAAAAGTGTAGAGGAGTCACAATAGTCTCACTTAAAATTCATACTCCTTAAGAATTTGTATCCCTGTTATCAGAATCAACTAATTTTACATACCCAAATTACCACATAAATTTTTAATAAATACTTTTTTTTCACAAAGAGAATTTTCTATAAAAAAAATATTCTAAATAATAACTAGTAGAAGAATTATACTTACCTGGATCTAATTAACTTTTGCGTTGGAATCCTCGACAACGGCGTCAAAAATTTGTTATTTTTATTAAAACTCACAAGCGCATGAATCTATTGGAGTATTGATTTAGTGGTATGCAAGATCGATCCCACGAGAATTGCCAATTGATAAATTTAATTTAGATTCAAAATAAATATTTCTAACTTAATTGTCAGAATGTTTGTTTTGTGAGAAGAGTATTGAACAGAATTTGTAAGAAATTAAATATGAATGTATTTAAAGTAAGAAATATGCTAAGGTTAGGGGATCCACTCTTGGTTCATCAGGTAATAATAAATTTTAACTTTTTTATTACTCAAATGGAATTCTCACATAAATGAGGTTCCATTCGGAATATAAGTTACATTAAACACGCTTTGGTTTACAAATGAAGTGTATTTACCTTCTTTTTATTGTATTACTAATAATAAATAATTTTTGTAAAATAGATTCAAGTATACATTGTGCTAATCATTATATTGTCTACAATAAATCAAGAATGATTCAAGCATTTATTGTGCCAAAGATTGTCTACAATGTATCAAAATTCGCACTTTACAAAATTTAAAATAAAAAGGTGTAAAAGGAAGAAAAACATAACAACAGAATCAATGATAATAATATAAAATAGACGGTAAAATTAGCCATTAAAAAAATAAAATAATAAGAAAATAAATAATAGAAGTACAGAAAATAAATAACAGAAAGGCAACAAAGTCATCCTCTAAAAAAGTAAATAAAAAAAAATAGAAGTGCAAAAAATAAATAACAGAGGGGCAACAAAATCATCCTCTAAGAAAGTAAATAACAAGAAAATAAATAATAGAACTGCAGAAAATAAATAACAGAGGGGCAACAAAGACATCCTCAAAGAAAATAAATAATAGAAGTGCATAAAATAAATAACAGAGGGGCAACAAAACCATCCTCTAAGAAAGTAAATAACAAGAAAATAAATAATAGAAGTGCAGAAAATAAATAACAGAGGGGCAACAAAACCATCCTCTAAGAAAATAAATAACAAAATAATAAATAATAAAAGTGCATAAAATAAATAACAGAAGGGCAACAAAGCCATACTCTAAAAAATTAAATAATAAGAAAATAATAAAATAAATGTAGAAAATAAATAATAGAGGGGTAACAAAGCCATACTCTAAGAAAGTAAATAACAAGAAAATAAATAAGAAGATAAATACAACATCAAGTATAAATATTAAAATTAAGAGTTAGATAAATTATTATTATTATTATACTAAAATTTTCATTCTTTCACCTTAGTATTAAAAGATTAGTTCTCCATAATTACGTTAAGAAAACAAAATGAAAGATGAAGAAGCATGATAAAACTTATGAATGAAACTAAAGATACAAAATGTATAAAGAGAGAAAAATATTACAAACACTTAGAACTTCAACAAAGATTTTCTAAACTCACTCTTCAGCCTTTCTCATCTCTCTCTAGTTCACAAAATGTCTCTATTTATAGACAAAATAAGGGAAGTAGGTGACAAAAATTGTGGGTAGCAAATTGCACTAAAGTTGACAAGTTATGTTGCATTATGTGCTCTGAAAGTCATTGTGATATATCTCTTTGATAGCCACCGAATCTACTGATCCTATCAACATAAAAGTTGTAGATATTTTCATTATCTTTTCAGCTATATATGGTGGAGAAAAATTGGCCACGTATATTATGATTTATGTCCAAAACACTATAGCAAGGTCAGGCTGGACTGCAACAGTAAATATGATCACTTCTAGCCCAATTTTGGCCCTTTTAAAATCCAAATTTTCTAACCACTTGAACATAAAAGTTATATAAAATTATATCTTCTATTCACCTACCAAATTTCGTACCCATTAAATATGTATTTGTTAAAATATGGCTCAAATATTACAATAAGGTTGGGTTGAACTGCAATAATAAATATGTTCTGTTTTAGCCCAAATTTGGCCCATTGGATGTCTGAATTTGCTGATCCCTTAAACATAAAAATTGTATGAAATTATGTCAGCTATTCATATACCAAATTTCGTACATGATATATACGTATTTTCTAAGATACGGTGAAAATATTATAGTAAGATCAAGTTAAAAAGTAAACAGCAAATAAATTTTTAACATTAGATGTTTTGCCTTGAATTTTTATGTTTTAATTCTTTTAAAAATGTAGTCATAAATCAAGATTGTATTGATCCATATATCTATTAGGATGTGTTTCAAGAGATAAGAAGATAATACTGCTTACTCAGTCATCCTTAATAAATTTATTTTGTCTGCTTGATTTATAGACATCATTTTTAAATAATCACAATTTAACTTTGATTATTCCGATTGAGTCAATTTTCTACTTTTCTCTTTATCTATAAAAATACACAAAATTAAAGACAAATAAAGAAGATATATATTTAATTAAGACAAAAAAAATAAGATAAAAATATTTAATTTATAAATACAAAACTCATTTATCAATAATTACCAATTTTGTCCCAGAGAGAATAGACGAACTGTAAATAAGAAATGTCAGAGCATCCAAAAGCACTTATGAAATTCAATTCGTTCAGAAATAATTGTAATTACTAGTTTCTAATCCCTTAACCGCACCCTGGTCCCATCAGGACTTCCATGTATTTCCAAATCACGCTTGTCTTCTACTGTCTCCTTTCCTTCTCTTTATAAAAACCCAACATTGCCTTCAATTCTCAGCCACTAAGTTAAAATCAAGCCAAAATGATTAAACCTCGCTATACTACTGAGCTTCAAGATGCCAGGCATTGACGCTGACAAAGCCAAAGCCTTAGCCTTGTGGCGAGCGTGCCTGTTCTCTGCATTCCGAACCGCCTTAGCCTGCACCATAGTGGGCTGTGTCACCCGGCCCACTCTCCATCCAACGCCTAGTAGCCTTCTCTGCATTTTCATATGCTATAGTGATTCTCATCATAAACGACGCCACTCTGGGCGACCCGCTGTGTGGCTGCTGGCTCGCACTTTACGCTACCATTCAAATTATAGGTCTCGCCATCTTGAGCTTGTGGATTATTGGACCAAGCCGATTCTCCAAGGGCACCACTACTTTGGCGGTGGCCGTCGCTGCATTTGTGGTGGCGCTGCCTGCAGAGTCCACCCATTTGATTTCTAAACGTATAGCACATGGGCAAATAGTGATTGTGTACGTCATAGCTTACATTAATGGCGTTCACACTGAGCCTATCACGCATGCTGTCCGCGTGGCAGCTAGCACGGCCATTGGAGTTTTTGCTTGTGTCCTCGCACTTCTGCTTCCATACCCACGTCTTGCGTGTCACCAGGTTATTGCCCTCTTCTTGAAGTTTGAGATGTCCCCATCCCCACCATGAGTGACTATAAGGGAAGGAAACAATGAATTCCAAAAATAATCACTTTTTTATTGGATTGGATTGAAGATCTTTCTATATTGGTGTAGGTGAGGCAGAACTACAGGCTGCTGACGCAGAATATCTTAAGAGATACTGAAACTTCTTGTGAAGGCGATGTGTGAAGAGGACAAGACTTCCACACTTGCATCAATCTCTCATGCTAAGTCTTTGGCAACTACGCGAACAAAGCTCCTGCTGGGTATCACACGCTATCAAGTAAGCCTCACAAACTCTGCTGATTGAACCAAGACATTAATATATATATATATATATATATATATATATATATATATATATATATATATATATATATTACTTGCTAAATCATTAAGCAGAGCACAATTATTCGCTAAATCAACCAGTTTTTACTCTTTTCTTCTTGAACAGGAGGGCATGCAGTGGGAGAGATCTTCAATTAAATTTTTTAGAACCCATTACTTGAGTTGGCCAAGAGAGACCCCTGAAGAGATAGATTATGTTTGACAAAAATAATTGAAAAGTTAATTAAAAATTTAAAAGTTAACTGAAAACTAAAAAATTAATTTTTAACTGAAAGTTGAAAACTGATAAGTTAATTTATTAAATTAAAATTATTTGATAAAATTAGTTATTAAATTAACTGATAAATATAAAATGACATAAAAAGATATACTTATATAAAATTTATCATTTTTTATTAGTAATTATATTTTATTATATAATCTCAAAAAAATATAAAATAAACATATCATCTAGAGTTTAAACAATAAATTAACAATATTATTGCAAATCTATTTCATTTTAGTAGATACTTTTAAATTTTTATTTCTTGTATCACTATCAATAATATCTGAAAGTTCATCATGAAATATGTAATTTAGATGTTGTTCGAGTATAATAAAAATAATATCATCTTGTGAATAGGATAGTGTTAGAATTTGAATAAAATAATAAAGATAAAAAATGAATAAAATTATAAAAACTATCAGCTAAAAATTATACGCTACTTAAAGTAGTGTATGATAAAAAAAACTATAAATTATTCAAATAAATTTGTTTATTAAATACATCTAATTTAATCAAACAAATTTATAAATTAGTCAAATAAATTATAAACTAACTTATTTGACTTGTCAAATATATTTGTAAATATAACTTTGAGAGGGATGGAATTGGTTTTAGAAAGTACCAATTCTTTCCCGTCAACACTCTGAGTGGAGAGCTCAAACAGTGTCTTAAATAAATTTAAAGGGCATATAAGCCTAACCGTAAAACAAGCGAAGCATAACGGTCATCGAACTCAGTGTAAAAGTATAATAACGTTTCTCCAATCCCTTCATACCATTCCAACTACGGATCCGGATCCTCTACAGTGGGGGAGGGGCACAGCACGCGGTGCTGTGCCCCAAAACCACTCAGACCAGGCGACTGGTCATTGGACCAGTCGCCTGGTTGCCTGTTATGACCAGGCGACTGGTCCAATGACCAGTCGCCTGATTTGAGTGTGCAGCGGGGCACAGCATGCGGTACTGTGCCCCACTGTACAGCAGACCATCCCATTCCATACACAATGCATCATTGACCGAACCTCCAGCTTGTATTCAAAATGGGTCGGTTCAGAAGCATGGACATTGTAAAGAGAAGTGGAATAATTGGGCCAGAAATTTAAGAAGCCCAAAGCTTATGCCAGCATTTAAATGCTCATTGTCCTTGGGCCTTGCATTGTTGTTGGGCTTAATATATAGCAAAGAGAATGGGTTCTGGTCAGGACTCCCTGTGGCCATCAGCTTTGTATCGGGCAGGGAAGCAACTTTCAGAGTTGCGAAGTTAAAGCGCAAGGGACTGTATTAGGAACTGTGTATGGAGCATTGGGTTCCTTCGTCTTTGAGAGATTCTTGCCGATAAGATTCCTCTCTCTTCTTCCCTGGTTCATCTTCACAAGTTTCCTTTAGCGAAGCCGAATGTACGGCCCGGCTGGTGGGATTTCTGCAGCCATTGGGGCTGCAATAATACTGGAAAGGAAAAATTTTGGGCCACCCAGTGAACTTGCTATAGCAAGAATCAACGAAACATTCATTGGCCTATGTTGTTCAATTCTTGTGGATCTTCTGTTCATACCCAAAAGAGCTTCTACGTGCGCAAAAAATGAGCTCTCTCAAAGTCTGGCTACACTTCACGAGTGCATGTTCTTGTTCATCAGTCTTGTAGCCGGAAAAACCACCTTGAAAGATAACCAGAAGAAGTTGAAGTTGCAAGTTAACGAGCTGAGGAAGTTTATTGAAGAAGCAGAACAGGAGCCCGACTTCTGGTTTTTACCTTTTCATCTTGATTGCTATAATAAGCTTTTAGGGTCATTGTCAAAATTGGCGGATCTCTTGCATTTCGGAGCTCATGCATTGAATTTCCTTGAAAAAGAACTCCAAAGAGATGAGGCTTCTTGGAAAGAGGCTGTAAATTTTCTAGAACGTGACCTTGGGCACTTGAAGGAATTGATTTGCTCTTCAATAAAATGTTATGAAGAAATTTGTAGGATGACATCGCTCAGGTTTCTTGAGAAGGAGCTTGAGAAGAATAGCATCTCTTATGATCTCGAACTGGGAAAGTCACCAAAATCTAATATCTGCGTAGTTTCTTGCTTAGGGGAACATGAAATGGAGAAGACCATACGCTCTTATCTCCAAGGGTCAAGAAATGCTGTTGATAGTATATCTTGTGCTGAAGGTGATCAGCGGGAGCTAAAAAGCCAAGTTGTTCTGAGTTTGAGCGCTCTGGGGTTCTGCTCAAGTGCACTTATGCGAGGGACAATGGAAATTGAAGAGGCAATAAAGGAGCTTGTTCAATGGGAGAATCCGCGTAGTGAGATTAATTTGTATGAGATATCATGTAAGCTTCACAAATGAAAATTGAAATTAATTATATACATTTTTAATTAGTTCCAACCTTAATTTATCCATTTTGTAGCACATATAGTAATTATTTTCAGAATATTACAGAAGAGTATATGATATTTCATGCTATACAAAAAGAGAAAGGAAATCTATAATTGAGAATCAATCTGCAGACTTATAAAACATTAAAAAAGAAAATACTGGTAATATTTGCTTGACAAAACTATGAAATATCTGAGTTTGATTAGTCCCAATAATAAAGAACTCTCTGAATCTTAAAAGTATAATAAAACTTTAAGTTTTTGAGAAGACTTTTTTTAAAAAAAATTATAATTTATTGTATTTAAAGAGCTAAAAACCTTTTAAAAGTGGAAAACAACTTTTAATAAATTGAATCGAAAATAAAACTAAGAAATCTCTAGAGAATGTCCAAAAAATTAAATACTTCGATCTGTTTGATTCATTGAGAGATTAATGAGCGCAATAATAATACTGCGGCGACACCATTCTCTTTTAATAAAGCATGTCATATACAAAAAGTATACAGGCATCCATGTCAACATGCACGGTCCATCCAAGTATTCCAGTGTCAACAATTTCGTGGTTATTTATGAAGGCTAACTAATTAATAACAACCTTTTTTTTTTTATATATATAAGACTTACAATATAATTATTTTAAAATGTCCCAATATTCTCAAACAATTGAAATTAAATATATAAATAAATAAAAAGGTAGCACAAATAAATTTTGAAAGACGTTAAATTTGTAACATTATAAAATTCTTCACATTCTGCTCAATTGAATATTGTTCAAATTAGTGACAACTATCAAAAGACTATTTCAAATATATATATATAAACTCTGCAATATCTAGTTGTCATCTAACGCATGCATCTTCTTTCTTAAATTAACTAGTGTTTTGTCCCAAGCACAATATTATAAATAAATTTTAATATTAATTAAAATACATATAATATAATTGATATTGATTAAATTTTTGTTGAATATTCATATATCAAATTTTTAAAACGAGAATTAATATTTTTTTTATTTTCACTTTTACTCTTTATTAAGTATATTTTTCTCTCAATTAATTAATTTTTTTACAACCCCAATAATTAATTTTTTAAATTATCTTATTAACTTCTCTATAATTTTTTTAAAAATTATATTTAATAATGATAGAAAATGTCTATGCTTTTTTTAGTTATTTATATTATTTTTCAATTTTTGGTCCTACATTCTTTTATTTCTATATTTTTATTTATTTATTTATTATTAAGTTTATTTTTCAAATAATTTCATTGTATTTTTATATTCATTAACATTATATTTTTATTATTATTGAATGTAATTGTAATTTATATGTATAACCTTTTTTACTTAATTTTATTTATATTTATCTTTATAATTATTTTAGCATATTTATAGGATAAAATTATTTATAATAAAATATTTTTCAATATAAATTATAAAAAAATATGCACTTCATGATCACAAAAATATATATATGTACTTCATTTTTTTTCTTTTGATGCATTTTTTAATTTAACATATTATTTATATCAAATAATTTTTAAAATTACCTTATTAATTTATCAATAATTTTTTAAAATAAAATTTAATAATTATGAAAAAAAATTCTCTGTTTTCTTTAGCATATTATTTATATCAATTAATTTTTAAAATTACCTTATTAATTTATCAATAATTTTCGTAAAATTATATTTAATAATTATGAAAGAAAGTTCTCTACTTTTTTTAGTTATTTATATTATCTGTCAATTTTTTGTTCTATATTTTTATTTCTATATTTTTGTTTTATATTTTTTTTTATTATAGAATGTAACTGTAATATATATATATATATATATATATATATATATATATATATATATATATATTAATTTAATTTATATTTATCTTTGTCATTACTTTCACATATTTATGGGATAGCACTATTTATATTAAAAAAATTTCAATATAAATTATAACAAAAATATGTACTTCATTATCACAAATATATATATATATATTCTTTTTTTTTCTTTCGATGCATTTTTTTTATCAGCACATAAGGAGGCGCAAAATATATAGGGCCCGTTTGGTTCAGTAGAATGGATTTAAGTTGGAATAGAAAAAAGAAAGGAAGAGAGAATGGATAAAGGAATAGAAACATGTTTCTTTTGTTTGGTATATGATGGAAAAAAGAAAGGAATGGAAAAATAGAGTAATGAAAAAACCCAAATTACCCTTGATATAAAAAAAATATCATTTAAAAAAAATATGATGTTCGCCTGTATTTGAACGCATACAACGTCTCTGTTACTCTTCTGCTCTGCAATCTCCGATCTGACCCATCATCGCATAACAATGTCCAAAGCGGCGGTGTCTCCCACCCCTCTTCTCGAGGATGAGCTTGACATCGTGATTCTGACAATCAGGAATCTGGATTTCTTGGAGATGTGGAGGCCATTCTTTCAACCTTACCACCTTATAATTGTGCAAGATGGTGACCCGTCCAAGACCATTAAGGTCCCTGAAGGCTTTGATTACGAGCTCTACAACCGCAACGATATCAATTGAATTCTGGGTCCTAAGGCTTCTTGCATTTCCTTCAAGGACTCGGCTTGTCGCTGCTTTGGATACATGGTATCCAAGAAGAAGTACATCTACACTATTGACGACAATTGCTTTGTTGCTAAAGACCCATCTGGCAAAGACATCAATGCGTTGCAGCAGCACATCAAGAACCTTCTAAGTCCTTCAACCCCATTTTTTTCAGAAGTACATGACCATGGCGGTAGCGCCACCCATGGACTCGCCGAAGAGGAAAGCCGGGAGGTCCTTGTAGGGGTTGCTGCGGCAGACGTGGAGGAAGAAGGATAGGGAAGTGCCAGCGACCTTCTCCATGTCACCGAGGTAGCAACACAGGCCGTCAGAGCAGCCGTGTTCGAGGAGGTCGACGACGAAGATGGCATAGCCCCAAGTGGCGAAGTGGATGCAAATCTTCTGGAAGAGCCAGCCGGTGTCGGAGCCATAGCCATCGGTCATGAAGACGGTGGCTTTGATAGGGGAGGAAGCTCTGGGTGAAGATGGATTTGGTGTTGCGCAACGGCACCCAGAAGAAGGATTTCGGGGATGGCGGGGACGTGGAGGATTTCGGGGATGGATTTGGCTTTGGGGGATGGGATTTCGGGCAACGGCACCTAAAAGAAGAAACACGAAAAAGAAGATGAGAATAAAGAAAAAAGAAAGTAACTCACGCATGCGGGGGTCAAATTGTCTTTGGGCTAAAAAAAATTGATGGAATATCGCAATACCATGTATAGGCGGAGGAATGATATTTCCGTTAAATAATGGAATTTGGCGTTCCACAGAATAGCCTTTCCATCAATCCAAACGCTGCAATCGCACATTCCAACTCCTTTTTCCTTTCTATTCAATCAAACCAAACGTGCCCATAGAGACTAGGGAACGAAGTTCTTCAATTCTAAGTTCACACATAAATATATATATATATATATATATATATATATATATATATATATATATATATATATATATAGAAAAAATGAGTCTGTGACATGATAGAAATTCTTTTATCAATTCACATCCACGTTTATTAAATTTACGACATTTATATTTAACATTTTAATTAAAGAATTAGAGTATGAATGAGTCTACTATAGGGTGAATAGAGCACTACTCAAAAAATTAAGTGCCACTTTAACCAAAAAAAAAAAAAATTAAGTGCCACACAATCTCTCTAAAAAAGGTACGAATTTCTAACATCAAAAAATGAAAACTCGTCTAGTACGTAAGATTGCAAAAATGTTAGTTGATCTGTGTCGTCAGTTATAATATAAATAAAATAAATTGTTAGTATTATCGATTGAACAATAATTTTCACATATAATTATTTGAGTTAATTTGATTAATTAAAAGATAAATTAACTTTTAATTTTTTAATTTTTAAACTTTATAAAATTTTAATTTTCAGTTAGAATATATACTAATGGATGCCAACGAGGATGTTTTAATTACTCAAGGAGATTTAGAAAATGGTGGCTATTGAAAGTTTTTTCTTTCAATCTTGGTTTTTTTTTTCTCTTGATGGTGAAAGAATTTCAAAAATTAAAAGAAATAAAATTTAAAAGACTACAATTGTCAGTAAATAATAGTACGATAATAATGATAATTTTATTTTTCAATTTCATTAAATGTATTTAGATTAAAGTTTTATTAAATATTGTAATTATCTATATAATTTTTAATTTGTTAATTAAAATTTTTAAAATTAAAAAAAATTAGAATGTGACTTTAATAAATCTATCTTTATTATACTCACGAAAAAGGGACTAAATTACACAAATTACAATTTAATGACTGAACTGAACCAAGTAATTTAAAAGAAAAAACAGAATGAAAGCACACGGACATCTTACAGTGACGGGTATCAATTAGTTCATGAATAAATTGTTCCTAAATTCGTCCACGAAATGCACGGGTACCAATATTGTAGTATATTCTAAGTCAGCGAAGAAGAAAGGACAATCTCAGATCGACAGCTAGCTTGGTTCTGTCCAGATTCAATACTATATCCGACACAACTCCGAAATACGTAATCTTGTACAGACAACTTATGCAGCACCCGCATACTCTGTTTCGTGTCTAATGAGCTCAGCTACCGAGAAATATCTGAGGCGATACCCCAACTCAAGCACATAAAAGATTCTTTTTGCTTAGCTATCCTTAGTTCCCACGCATCTCTCCTTAAATCCCCCTTCACGAAAACCCTGTATAAGTTTTCTGTACCCAATTGGTAAGAGATTCAAATTTTAGTTTTTGCGTGTTTGCTTTTTGAAAGTTTGGTGTGGTTACTGTTTTTGTTATTGTTGCCGTTGCCGTTGCTTAGGAGCTTTCATGATGGCCTTCGACTTTTCGTGTGTTTGAAGTCTCCGAAATTGAATTATATGTTTTTCTTTTTCCTTCAATTTCTAATTTAGCGTTTGGTGGGAGACTTTTAAATTTTCTGGATCCATTTTCTTCTATAAAACGGATCTCTGATGATGGATCGTTTGGATCAGAAGTCAGAACTGTGGTTAGGGGGTTTAAGTTGGTCTTTGCTTAAGTTAGCGTTCAGGTCCATTACATGTTTCCTTTCCCTCTCTTCTTATGCTTGTTATTGAAATTGTTCTTCACCATCATGATTTGATATGCAAAATTTTGAGAACCCATCCAATGCCTGTGTAGAAGGTCTGACTACACGGAAATTGGTGCAGGAATTAAGTTTCTGACGTTTTGACAATGACAACCAATTCTTCAAATGGAGAGCACCTAACAACAGCAGCAACAACAAAGCCACCTCCCTTGCCATCTCCTTTGCGCTTTTCCAAGTTCTTTCAGGTAAACTGTCGCACTGCATTTTTCGTGCCACATTACCATTCTGATTGTTGCCGCATTGCATTTTACACTATTGGCTTTCTTCTTTTTTTTATCATGATTTCTTGTTTTACCAATATTGACAACAGTCCAATATGAGAATTTTGGTCACGGGAGGAGCTGGATTCATTGGCTCTCACCTAGTTGACAGATTAATGGAGAATGAAAAAAATGAGGTTAGAATGTCTGATATCTTTCTGTACATAGTCATCGAGTTTAATAATGATTTGACAGATGCTATAAAAATTAGTCACTTTAGTCTCTCTGCTGCTATAAAGTTTTGATGCAACGCTTGACAGTTTTTTGGTTTACCAGGTAATTGTTGCTGATAACTTCTTCACTGGATCCAAGGACAACCTTAGAAAATGGATTGGTCATCCAAGATTTGAGCTAATCCGTCATGGTATAATTTTATCTTTTTCTCTAGTCTACTCATCCTCTGCCTGACATTGTTGCAAATAAGGTGCTATTGAGGTTTTAGTTTTCCTCCCTTTTGTGATGCGTTTGACCTCTTAGATCTACCCTGACACTGTAAATAGGCTTCAAGGATGTGAAGAACCATGACACAGAAGCTTGTTGATTGTTAAACCAAATATAAAATTTATTGATATTTCACCATTTCGTAATCAATTATAAACTTAGATCGACTGAGATATCGTACTCACACAACATAGTTTTCTTTTCCCCTTTATAGATGTCACGGAGCAATTGTTTATCGAGGTTGATCAGATCTACCATCTTGCATGCCCTGCTTCTCCAATTTTCTACAAATACAATCCCGTGAAGGTGGGGATTTTAAAGTCTTCTTTTGTATTTTCTATCATTTGCCATATGCTTATCATGTAAACATATTCCTGTCAACTGTCTATAAGGTTCATTGCTTCCTCACTACTAATAGGCTGATCTTTACCCAAAAGCAGCCTGAAGATCCCCTTCTTTAATTTAAAGTTTTTGATTTCATACAAGGTTTCCATTTATGTTGCCATGTTTTTTCAACTTCTATGTCCAATAATTTAGATTGTGGCACCAAGCTTCTTTGGTGTGCCATTGATTGAAAGTTCTATCTGTTTCAAGAACCTTGAGAAACTTACAGTTAAGTAAATAACTTTACAGACCATAAAGACAAATGTCATTGGAACACTGAACATGCTTGGGCTTGCAAAGCGAGTGGGAGCAAGGTTGGGATATTTTATTATTTTCTTTTAATTGATAATCTAAACTGCTATCATTAGTTGGTTCTAACCAGTTGTAATTTCATTTCGCAGGATTTTGCTAACATCTACTTCAGAAGTATACGGGGATCCTCTTGTGCATCCACAACCAGAAAGTTATTGGGGCAATGTTAACCCTATTGGTACTTCCTTCTATCAAAACTTGTAACTATGGCATCTAAAATGGGGGTACTGTTAACTCATGATGTTAGGTTCTCCTCAGTAACTTCCCTTGCATGATTTCATACTAAAAAGGGTGTATGTATATAAATGTGTCTTGTCAAAACCCATGAGGATCAAGTCTAAATTAGACGTATGTCCACAACAGGAGTTCGGAGTTGCTATGATGAAGGGAAGCGTGTGGCAGAAACTTTGATGTTTGATTATCACAGGCAGCATGGAATAGGTAATGTCTTGTCTTCTTTTCCTTGTGAAGTTGTGAGTACCTCCCCGTTTTTAAAAGGGTAGTGCCAGTTCCAAGTTTTCCTTTATTGTTGACTTCATGAGATGTTTCTTATCACAGAAATACGCATCGCCAGAATCTTTAATACATACGGACCACGCATGAATATTGATGATGGGCGTGTTGTCAGCAACTTTATTGCCCAAGCACTTCGGTTAGTCCTTAAACTTTACATACAATTTTATAGTAAGGTTGGATATGCATTTCTCGTTTTTATCCCAAAGAAAACGTAGATGCAATTTAATAAACTGATGTGCTCATAAAATCTTGTGTTACAGTGGTGAACCCCTGACTGTCCAAGTTCCAGGAACTCAAACTCGCAGTTTCTGCTATGTCTCTGACATGGTATGTATGATGCAGAATTCTCATTTGAGTTTTGTTGCCTTGATTTACTAGTGCGATCATACTGTAGTGGTGTGTTTGAAATTTATTAGGTTGATGGCCTTATCCGTCTCATGGAAGGGGAAAACACTGGTCCAATCAACATTGGGAACCCAGGTGACATCACAACCGTGAAGCCTTTGTGCACTGAATTTTCTGTCAATTACTAACTCGAGTTGATTACTTTATTCTTTCAGGTGAATTTACTATGACTGAGCTTGCTGAGACGGTGAAGGAGGTCAGTTATAATATAAAGCCATTTTAGTTTCCAATGCCGTTCACATCTTCTGTGGTAGACTGGTTGTATTCTTGTCATTCTAAGCTTAGGCTCTTAATAGTGGATTGTAAAAAGGAGGTTTTTGATGCCAATATGTGGAATGTGCAATATGCAGTTAACATAGTACATGTGATCTCAGTGTGAGTGGTTTTGCAGCTGATTAATCCAAGTGTGGAGATAAAGATGGTGGAGAACACTCCTGATGATCCTCGACAGAGAAAACCAGACATAACAAAAGCAAAGGAATTGTTAGGCTGGGAACCAAAGGTCAAGTTGCGGGATGGTCTTCCCCTAATGGAAGAGGATTTCCGTCTGAGGCTTGGGGTTGCCAAAAAGAACTAACTCAAGCCGCTTCACTTCTGGTTACGATGACCAAGTTTGCAGGTTGCTTAAAGTTGTGTTGTACGAATAAACTCGAACTTCTTCTTTCTGTCTCCCCCCCCCCCCCCCCTCTTCTGCCCTCCTTTTGTTTTCCCATGTAATGGTGCAGAGAGCGCAAAAGAACCCAAGGCCAAGGCCAACTTATGATTGCTTGTCAGTCCAAAATTTTCAGTAGGGAAAATATTATTATGACGTAAAATTCGCTTCTAAATTTTAATTATCTCTCATCTTTCTTAATAGCTTGTACGCCAGGTTACAGGAACCTTATCCTCTTCCTGCCAACATTGTGAAAATATGCTTCATGCTATCTGGACTCTTCTTTGAAGTGCAAAATATGTCCAACGCCAAAAGTTATTAAGGGAAACTATTCACGACTATTTCTTTTTTTTTTTTTTTTTGGTAAACAAAAGGAAGCCAAAAAGCTAGCATATAATAACACGAGGCGCAGAACTTCGATTCACGTTGTCTATCAAGAACGATCCCAACGCTTCAGGGGGGGTTCACTAATAAGTGAAGCCCTTGAGTCTAATGGGCTTATCTAGCGAGTCAGTCAGCGACCTTGTTCTCTTTCTTGTAATAGTGCTACAAAATACTTCTCCGCTCCCGCGTCAAAAGTCGTTTGATTTGCATCACAATGCTCGCTCCTGGATGCCTTCTTTTGTGGACCTTCAAGCATAAATCCATTGCCTCCTCCGAGTCGCACTCCACTGCTTCCTTCGTGGACCCTCATGGCTATTTTTCTATGCTTATAATTTGATGCCTATTTACCAAAGAAAGAAGGTTAAGTATTAATTCATTAGTAAACCATACTGTCAATTTTTTTTCTAGGTTTCAACTCTGAAGATCCTGATTTTATACATGCTAAATAGGAATGAATTGCACAACCCGGCTATTTTTGACAAATGCGACCATTTGAAATTGGAAGAAATATTTAGATATATAAGCAATTCCAACGAGAGGTTAAGTTTTTTTTAAAAAAAATAATTGTTATTTAATCTATAAACTAAATTATATCTTCTAATCTTTTTAAATAAAAAATAGAAGAAATTGAATGGACAAACTAGTAAAACATATTGGTAGATATCACCCCAAAAAAAATATTTATAATATATTATATATGTGTTTGGTGTGGAAGAAGAGATGAAAAACTTTTAAGAGATATGCCTAGTTATCAAAAGCAAGTTAAAATAGTTATTACTATTATGACATTGCATGATAAAATAAGGCAATGTGCCACACGTGATTAAAAATTCAACAAATATTCTAATTTAGAGGTTGAATTTAAAAAAGATGAAAATAAAAGTGATGAAATAATATTTAAAAAATTATTTCTACAACAAACAACTACGAGTCAAATAAATAATATATATGCAAAATTGGTTTGGAATTCTATTGTTGCTAGATTGATGAGTTATTAAATTTCATCATTATGTTATTTGTTTGAATTCATCATTTAATTATTTTATAGTTTAATAGTTTCATATAATTTAAAATTTTAGTTTAAATATTCATAGACGTTGTAATTAATTTAAAATAATTAAAAAAAAGTGCTAATACACTGTCATTGCTATAATATTAAAAATTTTGAAAACATCTTTTTAGAGTTTTTAAAATTTTAAAAAATAAAAACAATAAACACGTTTTCAGATTTTTTTTTTAATTTTAATAAAAAAAAACAAATTTACCAAACAAATTTACTTTTTTCACAGTTTAGAAATGCTTTTTCACAGCACAACAACTTCCGAAAAAACACAACATTCTCAAACGTGTAATAAGTCCCGTAACACGTAAATAGTTTAATTATGCTTTTAAAATTAGTTTAAATATTAAATATAACTAAGTTAAAAAATAAACTGATATACACAACACTTGTCAAGCGAGTATTAGGGATAAAAGCGTCGTAGTTATTGTTCTGAATTGCAATTCAACAAGGGAGAACAGAGAACTGAGGCTTGAGTACGAGAAGACTAAATAAAGAGTTAGGACTCGGGAAGACAACCTCAGATCACCAGCAGTCCCAAAACGCGGGTCCATGGAAATCTTATTAGAACTCGTGGCAGCCCCAAACAACTCATGCAGTACAAGCACGTTCGCTTTTGTCTCTAACAAGTTGAGCTTCCCACCAATAATAAGAGATGATATTGCACTTAATTTTGGACTTAATCTTTCCCTGAGTTTTTTTAGGCTTACTCAAGCTTTCTTAATTATCACTCATTTATCCCTAAATTCTACTATTTTATCACTTCCTCAAAGCACTCATTCACTCACTGATTAGAAAATCTGATCCCTTTTTAATTCCCAAATTTGTCAAACATAAAAGCCCTTTCATTGAGACCCTGTATACAATTCTTGTGATCGCTTAGGTAATTAACATTTTCCTTAGAATTACAGAATTCAATTTTGGGTTGAGTTTTTGCATGTTTACTTTTAAGAAATGGTTTGGTATAATTTTCATCGCTGTTGTCGTTGCCTAGGAGCTTTCGCAATGGCCTTCAACTTTTCGTGAGTTTGAAGGCTTCGAAATGATTTTTTTTTCTTATCTAATTTATTTTAAGTTTGGTAAGTTTTTGTTTTTTGTAATTTTTTTTTTCTAATTTTAGCATTTTTTAGTGGAAGAAATTTCAAATTTTGGATCTCTTATGTCTATATAAATCTGTCTGTGATATTGGAGTGTTTGGATCAGAAGCGTGATTAGGGTTTGAGGTTGGTCCTTTCTGAATCTCGCGATCAGGTTTAGTACCTGCTCTCTCCCTTTCTTCTTCTGTTATCTATCGAAGTCTGTCTCTTTTACTTGCTACCCCACTCCGGACCCAATTGACCCTGTTATTTGATAGATCTTCTGCCACTTTATCTAAGTTATGAAAATTTTGATGTCCCATCAAATGTATATTAAATGACTCATGAAAAGAGTGAAAGAAATTGACCGCTTGGAATTAGTGCAGGAATTAAATTTCAGAGGTCCTGAAAATGGCAGGAAATTCTTCTAACGGAGGTGACCAGACAACAACAAAGCCACCTCCCTTGCCATCTCCATTGCGCTTTTCCAAATTCTTTCAGGTAAATTGTAGCAACATTCATATTCATTAGCACTTCTCTTGCTACATTGTTGTCTCATTTTTTTTTTTCTTCAAATCATGTTTTGCGAACTTCACATTAATTATATTACGTTATTGTCATGTTCTTCTCTTTTGGGAGGTATATGCTTCCCTTAGTGATAGAGAAAGTCGTTTATATTTGCGGATGGCCAATGCCTGCATTATTTCACAATATGATTATTAGTTAGCAGCTTTGCATTTTGCCTTTAGAATATTTTGTCCCATCTGTCTAATATGATCATAATAATATTCTGAATTGAACTTTGTTATTTAATCAAAATGCAAATTGGTACTGTTTATTTCTACTTGAAACACGAACAGAAACTTCAGAGAATTGAAAATGCTGACTACGGTAGAGAGTGATTCTTGTATTTTCTTATACGATGGTTTGGCCACAACCTCAATACTTCTCAAAATATATTTTACTCCAAGCCCAGTGTTCTATTTTGTAAATCACTAATAATACAGAAGGTGGTCAAGATTAAAATAAAGAGTAATACAAACATGCCATACCCGTAGTGAAATACACAATATACAAACACACCTCCGCAGGCTATGGGTTTACTCTGCACAAAGTACTTCTTTGAGATACTGCAGAGATCCAATGGTAAGCACAAAATGAATGTGTGTTTATTTGTGGCCTAACAGCTTGTGTATTGCATTATTCTTGACAAATGTTGGGACCTACTCCCTTTGTTGGTTTTTTTTTTCTTTTTTCTTTTTTTTTGGGGGGGGGGGGAGATTAGATTTGACATTACTGATATGTTGGACAGTAAAAGTTTTTGCCTCGTACCTATTCTTTTGCATATTTATGTTTCAGTAGTATGTGTATTTGAACATATATGCATCTTATATCTGTTGATTAAAGATTGTCTTGTAATGGTGAATAGGACTTTTTTCAGAATCACTTATTTTACAGAATCTCCTTTTTTATTTTTTTGGTGTCATGATGTCTATTTTCACTAATATTTCTTTCATTCTTGTCATAGTCCAACATGAGAATTTTGGTTACTGGAGGAGCTGGATTCATTGGATCTCACCTAGTTGACAGATTGATGGAAGATGAAAAAAATGAGGTTAGCATGTTATCTTTTTGCAGATAATGTCTGAGTCATCATGTTTATGACTTGACAAAGTTCTCTAACAATATATATGTCTTAATCAGGTTATTGTTGCTGATAACTACTTCACTGGATCCAAAGATAACCTCAAAAAATGGATTGGTCATCCAAGATTTGAGCTTATACGTCATGGTATCGTCTCTTCTTTTTTCTCTTTTTAATTATCCATCATCTTAAAATAGTCATTTATTGGATATAGTGGAGATAAATCTGCCGTATTTAATTTTGGTCCACTGCCATTGTAGAGAATCTTACTCTGTTAGCGAACCATATTGTTAAAACTCTTACTGCTAGTGAAATACCATAATTACACTAATGATGTGACACTTTCTGTTTAACTGAGAGCGTAGTCAGTTTTACACCAACAGTCAATCAAAATGGCTTTGTTGTCTTCATGTCTCATTAGATAGTGTATGGCTGTACACTTCAACTCTTGAATTGTAAACTGATTTTTCTTAAATAAAAAGGCTGTGAAGGACGACACTACTAGCAAAAGCTTCATAGCTATTGCACCGCTGATTAAAGTAATTGATATTTCAACTGTTTCTTAATTAACCACTATTTCAATAAGCTGTTTTGTGTGCTTAGTAATGCCGTTTCTGCCTTTGAATTGACTATGCTGAAGTACTTTATTATTTGGATCCCTTGATAGATGTTACGGAGCCTTTGATAATTGAGGTTGATAAGATCTACCATCTTGCATGCCCTGCTTCTCCTATTTTCTACAAATACAATCCTGTAAAGGTATAGTTTTGAGTATCTTCTTCGTCTTTGTAATCATTTAGCTTGTACTTTCCATCTAAACATATTCATGTCAACTATTGAACTTGCTTCCAAAGTTCATGGCCTGCTCACTGCTATAGGTTGGAATTGGATGACATGCAAAAGTAGCTTGAACCTCCTCTTCTTCTCTTTCTCCCTCCCCTTGAAGTAGCTTGATTCTTTTGCATACTGTTATGTTCTGTCATTTTATTTACGTCCAGCTTCTGTCATGCATCATTGGTTGAAAGTTCTCTGTCTCTAGTGAACCTTGAGAGGCTATCTAACATGTAAGGAAATAATAATTTTACAGACAATAAAGACAAATGTAATTGGCACGCTGAACATGCTTGGACTTGCAAAGCGAGTGGGAGCAAGGTTGGGAAATTTTTTGTTAAGTTGATAATCTCAACTCCTACCATCTATTGGTCTTAATCAGCTGTAATTTTATTGACAGGATTTTGCTTACATCAACTTCAGAGGTATATGGGGATCCTCTTGTGCATCCACAACCTGAAAGCTATTGGGGCAATGTCAACCCTATTGGTACCTGCTTGTCTCAGTCTAAACTCATATCTTTGGCTTCTTAAAAGGAATTATTTCTGTTTCTATAATTATAAACTCCACTTTATTGGAGTTAATTTAAATGTATAAAACCATGAAGACCTACTTCCCTTCTTAAATGGTTAGTTAGTTATTATGTCAAACATCACCTGATTAAGTGAATGGATTTCTTTTATACACATTCATGAATATACAGTCTGAGCACTTAATTATGTGTCCATTACAGGAGTTCGGAGCTGCTATGACGAGGGGAAGCGAGTGGCTGAGACTTTGATGTTTGATTATCATAGGCAGCATGGAATAGGTTATATATCTTGTCTTTCCCTTATAGCTCTTAGTTTTTCTTTATTATTTAAATCCTTGACCGTGTTTGTATTCTTGCACCATAGAAATACGCATAGCAAGAATCTTCAACACGTACGGACCACGCATGAACATTGATGATGGGCGTGTTGTCAGCAACTTCATTGCTCAAGCACTTCGGTAAACATGATTTATATTTTAATGGTATATTGTACGTGCTGTATTGATGTTATTTCTGCATGGCATTTTTTATCTGTTATGGTAACAGTTGACACATTGAGGGGCTTTTTAGCATGTATAATGTGCTAAAGTCTCGTTTAGTTGGTGAAATTAGGGTGATAGAATGAGAATTTTCGTTCCATTTCCTCGTTTGGTTAGCAAAATTAATGAAAAATGTGATCCCACCTGATTCTGATTACCTCTTGATGAAATGAAAATCTTTATTTCATTCTTTTGTTTGATTAGCAGAATTAATGAAAAATGTAAATCTTACGTAATATTGATTATCTTCTGTTAAAAAATTGACATTACCTTAAAAAAGTGATAAAAAATGAATGGTGCAATAAAAAAAATAAAAGATTAAAATATATTTTATCATTTTATTTATTTATACATTTTTTTATAATTAAAAATATATATATTTAAATTAAATTTTTAATATTGTTTAACAAAATTTAATTCAAATTTTTATTTTACAAATAATTTATTTTATTTTTTATTTATAATATTTAAAATAATTTTAAATTAAAAAAATTCTATTTTAATAATTTTATTTTTCAATTGTATTTTTATATTTTTTTTATTTTTATTCAATTTATTTTTGTAATACTAAACCTAATTTTAATAACAGTATTCTATTTCATTTTATTACCTTCTTAATTTTCATTCATATTACTTTTTAAAACCACTGATCAAACAGGACCTGAAGAAACATGCTGCTAGATCAATTATTGATTTAATATAACTGTTTTTGCCCCATTTTGAAACATTTGTCACTCGGTCTTTCTTCTTCTGTGTGTTTCAGCGATGAACCCTTGACGGTCCAATCTCCAGGAACACAAACTCGCAGTTTCTGCTATGTCTCTGACCTGGTATATTCAATTACATATTTATTTTCTGTAGTTATTTCATTGAATTACTAGTGGTGATCTAACTTTATTTATTTATTTGAAATCTTAGGTTGAGGGCCTTATCAGTCTGATGGATGGACCGCACACTGGGCCGATCAACCTTGGAAACCCAAGTAACATTTCTACTCAAAGCCATTATAAACTCCACCCCAAACCCCTCTTCTTCTTCAGTTATTTATTTGAATGTGGTACTTTTCCAGGTGAATTTACAATGATTGAACTTGCTGAAACGGTGAAGGAGGTCAGCTTTAAGCTTTTTCATATCTTTTTAGATAGTATTCACATCTGCTTGTTTGGTTTACTTTCTTGTTTCCATTTTTAGATTAAGCTCTGAATGAATGGTAAAATGTGAAATGTTCAAGAAAGATTGCGTGTGCAATACAACAATAATACATCTCAACTATAGAGAGACGCAATATGAGAATGGAATGCTTGATAAAATATTTTGAAAAATAATTTAGTCTATTATCAGTTGACAATCTTTTGTCTATTAACAAAGTCTACCGACATGTAACAAAAAAAATTATTTTTGTAATATATTATAATTTAAATACTGTTAATAAATAAAAAATTATATATCAAATATTTTTTAATAAATGCTTTGTGAGTGGCTTTGCAGCTTATTAATCCAGATGTGGAGATAAAGACGGTGGAGAACACTCCTGATGATCCCCAACAAAGAAAACCGGACATAACAAAAGCAAAAGAATTGCTGGGCTGGGAACCCGAGGTTAAGTTGCGGGACGGCCTTCCTCTTATGGAAGAGGATTTCCGTTTGAGGCTTGGGGTCGACAAAAAGAACTAACTCAACTTTTCGCTTATTGTCAAAATAGATAATAAGTGGGATGAGTCTGCCAATTTTCATTCTTTTTTTTTTTTATTTCATAATTATTATACTAAGTTTAGAGGTTGTCTAAAACTTAGCGTTCCCAAGTAACACTAGTGTCACATTCCGACACGTAAGCGCCACGCAGGCATGACATGGACACGATGTGGCGCCTAGTCAGCAACTTTCTGTGCAAGTTTCTAGAAGGTTCCGGAATGTTCTAGAACTTTCTAGACAATTCTTGTACATTCTAGAAGATTCTAGAAGACTCTAGAATAGAGTAGAATACTCTAGAATCTAGTAGAATATTCTAGAAGGTAGTGGAACACTATAGAAGGTGGTGGAATGTTCTAGAAGATGGTAGAAGCATTATGTCCTAGAATTCTCTAGAAATGTGTAGAGAACTCTTGTAAATACTAGCAGACTAGAATATTCTAGAGAGATATTATGAACCGTTGGATCAAATAGATCCTAACCGTTCATCTAAGGGGAGGTGGCCTATATAAACCCCTCACCCCCTCATTTGTAAGGCAATCCAAGAATCCAAGAATCACAAAGCATTTGGGTATTAGAGCTTTCAAGCATTCTCCAAGTTCTCTTGTCATTTCTCTTGCTCACTTGCTAGCTTTCATCTCTTAATTCTCTTCTGAGAGGTGTGTTGGGAAAGGCTGACTTAGTTAGCAACAAAGGGGAGTGTTCTAACTAAGTGCCGCACGGCTCAAACTCAGGGGAAAAGAGTAAGGTCGTGACAGTTGGTATCAGAGCCTCGGTTCGTGGCTAGCTCGTGACAAGTAGCATCATGTCGGACGTGGAGAATACCAGCGCGCCTGTGGTTCAAGGTCAAGACCCTTCAAGGGGAAGGGATCACAATCGCTCTAAGAGGGGCAAGGAGAAGTCGCAGGATGCTTGGTCGGCGTGGGATACCCGTCTCTCCAAGGTGGAGCTTGTTGTCGGAGACACCAAGGAATGTCTTGATGTTCTCGAACAAGAGGTGGAGCAACGCGGGGGCGAGCTCCATGAGGCTAAGTTGGTGATTGAAGACTTAGCAAACCGCCTGCGCCATGAACAAGCCATTCGCGAGCGGATGACGGAGATCATTGAGGATCTTCGTGGACAAATGGAGGAAATGAGAAAAGATTGGGTCCTTTGCCGTGAAGCCATATCCAGCGGCATGGTGGAGGCAAGGCCAACAAGGGTGGAAGTCCCCAAGCCTAAGACTTACAAGGGCAACCGAGATGCTAAGGAGATAGATAATTTCCTATGGGGAATGGAGCAGTACTTCGAAGCTACTCACCTTGATGATGCATCAAAGGTACGAACTGCTTCCCTCTATCTCATTGATGATGCTTTGCTTTGGTGGCGCATGTGTCAAAGTGATAGGGAGCAAGGTGGGTTGGCCATCAACACATGGGAAGAGTTTAAGGGCCAACTTAAACGACATTTCTATCCTGAGGGAGAAAGCTTCCTAGCAAGGAGGAGTCTTAAGCACCTGAAGCATAGTGGCTCAATTCGTGACTATGTCCGCGAGTTTTCGTCCCTACGACTTAGACTTCCGGACATGGCACCATCAGAGTTACTATTCAACTTCATGGATGGGCTACAACCTTGGGCCCAACAGGAGCTGCGACGTCGGGGTGTACAAGACCTCACATCTGCAATTGCTGCTGCCGAGACTCTTGTCGAATTCACCAAACCTAAGGACTCTGACAAGTCAAAGCAAAAGGGGTTCAAGGGGAAAGGTGGGGGAGACAAAGAGTCAAGGCAATGGACTAGAGGTGGAGACAAGCCTTCTGCCAGTAATGGAGGTAAACAAATAAAGAAAGGGGACCGGCGTGACAACTTCAAGCCTAAGAGTAATTGTTTCTTGTGCGGGGGAGAACACTGGATGAGAGATTGCCCCAAGAGGAATGCTCTTAGCGCAATGATAGAGGAAAGGGAGAAGACTGACTCGCTGAGCCAGATGGGAACTTTACAGTTACTAAATTCCCTCAAAGCCCCAACACCTCAGAGTCCCTCTAAACACAGTCTTATGTATATTGAGATCTCTTTAGCTGGAAAGGCAACGAAAGCAATGGTGGACACAGGTGCTACACATAACTTCATATCCGTGGAGGAAGCCAAAAGACTTGGTTTAAAGGTGACCAAGGAGAATGGTTGGCTGAAAGTGGTGAATGCTGCTGTCAAGCCTCTTGAAGGAGTAGCACGGGGAGTGAAGCTGCAGGTTGGAACGTGGGAAGGAATAACAGATCTCTCCGTAGTGCCGATGGACGATTTTCCAGTGGTACTAGGTATGGGATTCTTTAATGCTGTCAAAGCTATTCCTATTCCCTTCCTTCGCTCTCTGGCTATATTTGAGGATAAAGCACCTTGCATGGTGCCTACTACCACCAAGCCTCAAGGAGATAAACGCCTCTTATCTGCTATGCAAGTGGAGAAGGGTGCAAAGAGAGGAGAAATCACCTATCTTGCGGCTCTTAAAGAGGAAGGCCCAAGAGAGGATCAAATAGAAATGCCTAAAGAAATAGGCAAAGTTCTTGAGGAGTTTGGCGATGTGATGCCATCTGAACTGCCCAAGAAGTTACCACCACGAAGGGAGGTGGATCACGAGATCGAATTAGAACCAGGTACGCGGCCTCCTGCCATGGCACCTTACCGCATGGCACCGCCAGAATTAGAGGAGTTAAGGAAGCAACTCAAGGAGCTGTTGGATGCTGAGTTCATCCGTCCATCGAAGGCCCCTTTTGGTGCCCCAGTCTTGTTCCAGAAGAAGAAAGATGGGTCACTAAGGATGTGCATCGACTATAGGGCACTTAACAAGGTCACAATTAAAAACAAGTATCCTATTCCCTTGATAGCAGACCTTTTCGATCAGCTAGGAAAGGCAAGGTACTTCACTAAGCTGGACCTACGATCGGGGTATTATCAAGTCCGGATTGCTGAGGGAGATGAGCCAAAGACTACATGTGTGACACGGTATGGTTCCTACGAGTTCCTTGTTATGCCTTTCGGTTTAACTAACGCTCCTGCTACTTTCTGCACCTTGATGAACAAGGTTTTCCATCCTTATTTGGACAAGTTCGTAGTTGTCTATTTAGATGACATTGTTGTCTATAGCAACACTCTGGAGGAACATGTTGAACATCTACGAACCGTGTTCAAAATCTTAAGGGATAATCAGCTCTACGTCAAGAAAGAGAAATGCTCGTTTGCTATGCCAGAAGTACACTTTCTTGGCCACATCATCGAGGGTGGAAAACTGATGATGGACAGGAGTAAAGTTCAAGCTATAGTGGAGTGGGAACCCCCTACCAAGGTAACTGAATTAAGATCTTTCCTTGGCTTAGTCAACTATTACCGGCGCTTCATCAAGGGATACTCAGCAAGAGCGGCACCACTCACTGACCTTCTTAAGAAGGATAAAGCATGGAGGTGGGATGTCCGATGTCAACAAGCCTTTGAGGATTTGAAAAAGGCTATCGTGGAAGAGCCAGTCTTAGCATTGGCAGATGTGACGAAGCCCTTCGAGCTGCATACAGATGCATCAGATTTTGCTATTGGGGGAGTACTTATGCAAGATGGTCACCCCATAGCCTACGAGAGCAGAAAACTGAACGATACCGAGCGGCGGTATACGGTTCAAGAAAAAGAGATGACTGCCATCATCCACTGCCTGAGGGTGTGGCGACACTACTTGCTGGGGGCAAAATTTGTCATCATGACAGATAATGTGGCCACTAGTTATTTTCAAACGCAGAAGAAACTCACTCCGAAGCAAGCTAGGTGGCAGGATTTCCTAGCGGAATTCGATTATGAGTTAGAGTACAAGCCTGGAAGAATCAACCATGTGGCCGATGCCTTAAGTCGAAAGGCTGAACTAGCTTCTATGAGCAAGCTAGAAGGCGATATCCTAAGGCGGATTAAAGAAGGACTCCTGCAAGACTCCACTGCCAAGGCGATCCTCAACCTGGCCAACGAGGGAAAGACCAGGAGATTTTGGGTAGAGGACGGGATACTCTACACGAAGGGGAGGCGTGTTTATGTGCCGAAGTGGAATAACTTGCGGAGGGAGCTCATAAAGGAGTGTCATGATACAAAATGGGCGGGCCATCCAGGTCAGAGACGTACTCGAGCTTTGCTAGAGACCACCTACTACTGGCCACAAATGCGGGATGATGTCGAGTCTTATGTGCGCACTTGTTTGGTATGCCAACAAGACAAGCTGGAGCAACAGTGTCCCGCAGGATTGCTCGAGCCACTTCCCATTCCTGGGCGACCATGGGAAAGTGTCTCTATGGACTTCATCATGGCCTTACCCGTATCTGAGGGGTTTGGCTCAATAATGGTGGTGGTTGATCGGTTCTCGAAGTATGGAACTTTTGTCCCAGCACCTAGAGACTGCACTGCAGAACAAGCCGCCAGGTTGTTTCTCAAGAACATAGTGAAGTATTGGGGTGTGCCAAGGAGTATCATCTCTGATCGAGACCCGCGCTTCACAGCTAAATTTTGGGCAGAGTTATTTCGGATGCTGGGGTCCGAGTTATGCTACTCTACTAGCTTTCACCCACAATCAGATGGGCAAACGGAGCGGGTGAATGCGCTACTAGAGATGTACCTACGGCACTTTGTAAGTGCCAACCAGAAGGATTGGGCCAAGTTGATGGATGTGGCTCAGTTCTCTTACAATCTTCAAAGGAGTGAGTCCACAGGGAAAAGTCCGTTCGAAGTGGTCACAGGACAACAACCACTCACTCCACTCACGCTGGAAACCACATACACAGGTGTCAGCCCCTTGGCTTTCAAGGTCGCGAAAGAATGGAAAGAGCAAGCTGACATAGCCAGAACTCAGCTGGACAAGGCGGCTAAGAAGATGAAGAAGTGGGCAGACAAGGGTCGTCGCCACGTAGAGTTCAAAGAAGGAGACTTAGTGATGGTTCGACTCTTGCCTCAACAATTCAAAGTCTTCCGTCCCTTGCATAAGGGGTTGCTGCGGAAGTATGAAGGACCTTTCCCCGTCCTCAAAAAGGTTGGGAAGGTGTCATATAGGTTGGAGCTGCCACCCAAGTTGAAGATACATCCAGTTTTCCACGTGAGCATGCTGAAACCATATCATGCTGATGAAGATGATCCAGACAGGGGAGAATCTCATCGAGCCCCCACGGCTGTAGTACAATCTCATGACAAGGAGGTGGAGGCTATATTAGCTGATCGCGTTATACGTAAAAGAGGAGTACCTCCAAGTCGTGAGTACTTGGTGCATTGGAAGGGAAGTCCTGAACAGGAAGCAACATGGGAGCCAGAACAAACATTATGGCAGTTCAAGGACTTGATCCAAAACTTTCATGACACTGGGACGAGGACGTCTCCAGTATAGGTGGGGGAGAATGTCACATTCCGACACGTAAGCGCCACGCAGGCATGACATGGACACGATGTGGCGCCTAGTCAGCAACTTTCTGTGCAAGTTTCTAGAAGGTTCCGGAATGTTCTAGAACTTTCTAGACAATTCTTGTACATTCTAGAAGATTCTAGAAGACTCTAGAATAGAGTAGAATACTCTAGAATCTAGTAGAATATTCTAGAAGGTAGTGGAACACTATAGAAGGTGGTGGAATGTTCTAGAAGATGGTAGAAGCATTATGTCCTAGAATTCTCTAGAAATGTGTAGAGAACTCTTGTAAATACTAGCAGACTAGAATATTCTAGAGAGATATTATGAACCGTTGGATCAAATAGATCCTAACCGTTCATCTAAGGGGAGGTGGCCTATATAAACCCCTCACCCCCTCATTTGTAAGGCAATCCAAGAATCCAAGAATCACAAAGCATTTGGGTATTAGAGCTTTCAAGCATTCTCCAAGTTCTCTTGTCATTTCTCTTGCTCACTTGCTAGCTTTCATCTCTTAATTCTCTTCTGAGAGGTGTGTTGGGAAAGGCTGACTTAGTTAGCAACAAAGGGGAGTGTTCTAACTAAGTGCCGCACGGCTCAAACTCAGGGGAAAAGAGTAAGGTCGTGACACTAGGCTCTCATTTTTCCTTTTTCTTTTAAAAAAAATCCTTTTTTGCGGTTTATCAAGTATCAGTGTTAATAGATCGTTTTTTTTTTTTGGTAGATAAAACAATATATGTCTCCAAATTTTGCTGGTCGAATGATTATCGGAAGTTGAACTTTTGTTCTCACCCAGTTCCTTCGTATTTGCAAATTTCGACTTTCATTCAACAAATGTTTGTCTGGAAAGAGTATGTATTACTATTTATAATGTGTTTGACAAGTTTAATAAATTAACTTACAACGTATTTAACTAATTTATAAATTTATTTAACTAAATTAGAGGTGTTTGATAAATAAATTTATTTAAATAATTTAAATTAACTAAATTTATAAATTATATATTATTTTAAATACTGTATCATTTATAAATTTTTAATTAATTTATTAATTTTAAATTAATTTATAAATTATTTTTATCAAATAGATTTTTAATTTCTTTGATCTATCTGTAACCACCCACATTATCTGATATTGCACACGTTGTGGGGTTACATCATACAGCCCAGACAAGGATACATTGGCCTGTCTCAGGCTACATTGTATCCCACTCCTAGGATTAAAAATATAACAATTACAATGCATGATCATTTGGAGATGTTTTTTAATTTTTTTTTCAAGTTTGATCCAAGATTTTCTCTAATTATTTATACATTTTCTTACTAGAAGATATTCTCGAGTATAGAATTTATAAATTTATCAATTAGTGTAATATATAATTTAAAAAAAAATATTTATTTATAAAAAAATTAAATTATAATTTTTACTTGTTCGTCGATCAAGTCTAAAAATAATAATAATAATAAAATTAACCTATACAGAAAAAAAAAATCCTTGCCAACTGCAGTCATGGAGAAAGCAAAAGACAAAACAAAAGCGTCTCCTGGACGAGAGGTACACATCATCCTAGGGGGGGTTCTCTTGGACTAGTCACTCCCAACTCAGTACCAACCACCATTATCCCGCCACGTCTCACAACAGTGCCTTCTCGATTGCTGACGTGGAACTCTACAATCCCCAGGCCAGTTCACCCATATCAACCACCATTCTCGACTCGGGCGCGCCAACTGTTCACCAGGAGAGTTTCTAGACAGGGGCACACTTTTCCCATTAAACCAGGATTTGTCATATACGGCCGGCTCCGATATGGGAGTGCCAGGCGACGACGACGTCGTTCAAATTCAGAAAGGGAAGAACCCGGGTGACCCTTGCATCATCACTGTTAATTGCCCCGACAAGACAGGGCTTGGATGCGATATTTGCCGGATTATCCTCGAGTTCGGTCTATACATTACTAAAGGAGGTAAACGATTATAATTCAACTTCCTTTCTTCCTCCAGGAGTCGGATTCTCTACTTGCAATTGTATAGTACTTTAGTTGTTTTATGACATTTCACCTTTACTAATTGTTTCAAGACATGTAGAAAGATTTTGCATTATTGTTTCGGTTTTAATGGACTTTGCTCCAGGTGAAGTATTATATATTATTTTCATCTTTGCGAACTTTTCAGAATTTGGCAGCAAATGCGTTCCTTTCTTCTTATTTAATGTTCGTAATAATAACATGTTACTTTTTTTCATCAATAGATGAGGAATTAGGTATCTGGGTTTTAAAATATGTTCTGGGTTAACGGTCTTTCCATTTGTGATGCAAATTTGGAAAATTGTTTGATAAGTGGACATCTTAATTTCATAATTACTTGGAAACCAATTCATAAGAACATGAAAATAAATTACATATCTAATGCGAAAACTTGAATTTTCCATACATCTTATGTTCAAATGACAAATATCTCATAGATAGTTTTACGAACATTTTGTTAAATTAAAATGTCCACATACCAAACAATATCTCAGTGAAACCTACTAGTTCAATAGTATTTATTAATTTCGGACTAATGGATTGCTGCAACAGTAAAGGTCTTATTGTCGAGTAATACATGCCTTTGGCTTTTATTTTGTACAAACCTGTGTTAAAATATCATGAATTTCTTTTTTTTTCTTTAATATATTGTATGCCTAGACTGATCACTTTTGAGATATTCTCCAGACATTTCAACTGATGGCATATGGTGCTATATCGTATTGTGGGTGGTTTCACATTCTGCAATGCTTTCTATGAGATGGTCAAATCTGAAAGATCGCCTGCAGGCGATATGCCCACCATGTACAGCCTCATTTTATTTCAACCAGCAACCTACAAAATCTTCTCTTGTTTATTTATTGAAGTTTTGTTGCCTTGATCGAAAAGGATTATTACACGGTAACTTAAGATCCGTTATACTTGAAAAGATCTTTCATATTCTATGTTTGTATCTGTGACTGTATGTTAATGGTATTGTTGCTACTTTAGATGTTACACAAGTTCTCTGTGAGCTAGAACTGACAATTCAAAAGGTGAAAGTGACAACAACCCCAGATGGCAGAGTCTTGGACCTCTTTTTCATAACAGATAACATGTGAGTCTTAGTCTTCTGGTTGTATCTTTTTGTTACATAACTAACTTGAGGACAAGAAGTTACTTGCTTCAGTTTTTTGAAGATTGGATCCCCTCTAAGCCAAAACAAATCTTAGGCTATTTGATTTTTGTTACATCATTAGTTATTTTTCCTAACATTTTGATTTCTTATAGTCTTACTTCTACATCCTTTTTTCCAACACCTGTTCTTGTGTCTATAAAAGGCTATCTTTTGTCCTAAACAGTTGATTTTTTTATTCTATGATTGGGTGATGGAATCTTCAAACAGTTATTTCTTATCCTAATTCTGTATCTACCATGCTGGTTTCCCTTGTGGCTTGCTGTTTGGGGTGTCTTACTTCCGATCAAGAGGGCAAGGATTTAAATCAGCCAGGAGAGAGAGCAAATAGAGACAGCAGAAAATTCCTGTATTTACCATATGTTCATCCTTTAATGCCAGTGCTGCTGTTCTCCATTATTGTTGTGGGAAAGTATATTTGTGGTGAATCTTAAAACTCTTAAATGAGTAATTGTGGAGATGTAATTTAGTGGACCCCACCTGCAATTTGGCGTATCTAAGATATTAGCTAAATCAAATCCTACCACATTAACAAGTTTTGTTTCAAGTGAAATGCTGATGCTTTTTACTTGTAGTAATTAGCACTTGCTTCAACCTTGTTCTAGGGAACTTTTACATACAAAAAAACGACAAGATGAGACGTGTGAAAGATTGCATGCTGTTCTGCAAGAATCATGTATCAGCTGTGAACTTCGATTGGCTGATCCTGAGTTTGAATATAGTCAGGGTATAACTTCTTTGCCCCCTGTCTTAGCTGAGGACCTATTTAGATATGAGCTAACTGGTAATGAAGTTTGTTCTCAAGCTCTTAGCCCGGATATGACCAAGTTGAAGAAAACCAATGTAATGCTTGACAATTCCATAAGCCCAGCTCATACATTACTTCAAATACACTGTGCTGATCACAAGGGTCTTATTTATGACATTATGAGACCTTTGAAAGACATGAATATGAAGGTAAGGTTTTGTTTCTTCCTTGAAGCTAGTTTTAACATGCCCTTTTGATAGCTACTTGCTTCCCTCTTCATCCAAGTACTATTTATTTGAAAACTGTAAGGTCTTCATTGGGTCATCCTTTGACTGATTGCATCCGCGTATATGGATTCCATTTTTGCCCCAATAAAGAGACAACTTATCATAGTTTCTCTTTCTGGCAGAGGGAATCAAGTGAATGAACTGACCAAATTTATCACAACTGTTAGTTATGCAATCCTGCTTCTGTGATTCAATCAATTCTGAATGGGCAATGCCAGAATTATGCCATCTGGTTTTGAAAAATATTTTATTGATGATGATTTAGATTAATCGTGATTTTGTACATATGAGTTTTTTGATTCCTTTTAGGAGGTATGACTTTGCCTTAGTAAACTGTTAGCAATTGCAGTGTTTTCAAATTTTCAATGGAAAGGCATATTTGATTGTTCAAATCAAATGGGTAAAATATCTTCCATGTATCACCAACAATTCAGCGTATTGGTGGATCAGATTTAATTTAACTAACATGGAAATTGTGTTCAGATTTCACTAATATCCTCTTTTTAATGTATAGTAATTTCAATTTACCCTGGCAAAATGCAGTTTCCTGACTCCTCTATTTTTTATTCTCAGATTTCTTACGGGCGATTCTCATCAAATACCAAGGGATATCACGATTTAGACCTATTTATTCAGCAGAAGGAGGGAAAAAAGATTGTGGATCCTGAGAAACAGAGTTCACTCTGTACACGTTTAAAACTGGAAATGCTTCATCCCTTGCGAGTTATTATTGCTAATCAAGGGCCAGATACTGTCCTATTGGTTGCTAATCCAGTTGAGCTATCTGGAAAGGGAAGACCCCGTGTTTTTTACGATGTCACATTTGCTCTCAGAACTCTTGGAATCTGCATTTTCTCGGTAAGAAAATTTATAACATTGTAGATATATCAGGCAACTTAATTTATATATGTAGCCTAGTTCCTTTTAGGGAGTGTTTGGTATAAGGGAAATTTTTGGATTCCTGGGAATCTGAGTATGGGAATTGAAGATTCCTTTGTTTGGTTTCAAAATAAAATTTCTGATTCCCAGGAAACTTCAAGGGATGAAGCACAGTGGGGTGGTCTCCATCTCTGCTGGTGCCAATTTATGGAAATTTTAGCCAAAATAATTGTTTTTCATGCTAATGGGCACGGAGGCATATCGTTAATAATATCTGTTGTATTTTAGCATATGACAAATTAGATCTAAACTTTTTTCCCCTTTTGTCTTAGGCTGAAATAGGAAGGCATTCAGTATCAGAACGTGAATGGGAGGTCTACAGATTTCTTTTGGATGAGAACTGTGAATTTCAATTAACAGGCATTGTTGCTAGAAATCAGATTGTAGATAGAGTTAGAAGAACCTTGATGGGTTGGTGAGTAGATTGCTTATTTATTTTTCGGGGATTTGGTGTTCATCCTCTTGAGGGAGCTTATTCTGTGCATTCCAAGATTGAAGATTCTATTACTCACTGCTGTGCGAAAGCTCTTTTTCCTTCATGACCAAGATTCTAGACCTCACTATCTTGACAAAGCACGGGGACTTGTTAACACGTGTAACTAATTTGTAGCATCTTATAGTCCTCATGCAGGTCATGTATCGTTTATTATTTTGTATGGATCATTGGTTGTTGCCTTTGTGGTTCCCTAAGCTGTTGATCATTGTATTCTCATATAACTTAATTTGCGGGTTTCGTGGAAGTAAAATTAATGTTAGAACTCGCGAGTTACTTTTGTCTGGTTGTCCCATCCGTTGTGCGATAAAATTTTAGATTATCTGTGTTGCTGTTGCATGTCATGAGCAGTAGGAGCCATGCTATCCTAGGGTTCTATTACATTGGCAGTCCATTCTTGAAATAGATAACACAAGGATGTAAGATAGGATGTGAGAATTAATTATTGCATTTTGAAGTGACACTATTGACCTCAGTTTTTGTAACAATCACTTCTGTATCATTAATCCAAGCTTATTTTTGTACGAGAGCATATTATTATAGGAACCATCATGAAAGGAAATATTGAATTGATGAGTGATTATTAAAAATAATAATAATAAAGTTGTTTTTAATGTGAAATCAAATGTAATTGAAATAATGTGCCAATTGTTTGAACAAACCAACGATTCCCTCAACATCTCAAACTGAACCTGACCCTTTGACATTAATGCGTGAAATTGCACGGTTGATTAAACTCAAAATTTTGGGTAAATTATTTAAAATTTTCATTAATAAATCAAGAATCAAAATGCTTTATGTCACATAGTGTGTTCTAATTAAATATCATGCACAATATATTCTATAATTTTATAAAACGCCATTAAGTAGAATATTTTTACTAATATATAACAAATTTTAATTGAACTTTAAAATCTATTTTTTCAATTTTATTAACCAATTAAAATGTTAAAAATTACCTCTCAATATTTTATATTATGATACTTAATGTATTAAATAACATAAAAATAATAATATATAAAAAATAATAAGGATTTTATTTTTAAAATTTTCTGCCAAGTGATTAGCTTGTGAGCAGATGGTTGTCCAGAAAGCAGCGCGTGTCTGCACAAACACTTCCCCGCCAGACTGTCGCTTTATCCAAACTAATCCGAAATCAAATCGAAACGAACACGTGGAATTTAATGGTCACTCCACCGTGGCATCGCATCCAACAATGCATTAATTACAATATAGTAGCCTATGTCTCCATGTAGACTCTATTCATACCATTCTGTTATGGCTACGTTCCGTTCGATGTTTCGTGCTGCACGTCAATTGTCAAGATCGGAGTGTTGGGGCTAGAGCTTTGCGCGAAATTCCTCTTGCTTTCTAGTTTCTTCTTCTAGATTGGGATTGAGAGTCTTCCATCGGAAATGACCCGACCTCATTCTATTCCTGGAAGTTCTGCTTATCTCGACGCTCTCTCTCAAGCGATCCACAAGAAGCTTCACCGGGTTTGTTATCTGGCAAATTCTCTTGGCATTTGTGTTTGGATGTTGAGAAAATGCAAGAAAATTAATCTAAGGTTTGGCACGGCTGATAGATTATTCATTGTTGGCATTTATCGTTGATGATTCGGATATTATACATCATGATACTTCAACTTTTATTTCTTCGATATCAATTTTTCTTTGAAACTTCTGAGTGCAAACGCTGTTCATACTTTAATATCTCCGTGAATATGCAATTGTACGGGTTGCTGAATTTCAATTGTGTTTTATTTGAATAGCCGTTGCATTAATACCTTTTATTTTCCTTTATAAAAGAATCTGTAAAAATTCATATAATCATATGCATGACTACTTGCCTGAACAGAATCACGTATGATAAATTTGTTGCAGGCGCTGGCTAATTCGTCACAGAGGCGCAATTTGTTACAGGAGCTATTTGCAGACATAGCTTTAGAAGTTGATGACCGAGCCAAAGGTGAGATGTAAACGGTAGATAAGTAGACTGAAACGTGACCGCCACTGTAACTCTCCACAGCATAACAAATTAACAACGTCTAGTTCTTATTCTATTATTATGCACAGTCAGATGTTTTATGTGATTGTTATGATCTAAAGATTTTCGTGGGACTTCTACTGTCTGTCTTATGGATCGTAGTTCAAGTTGCCATTGGAATAATTGTTGTTGCCCCCTTTGTTTACACGCTAGTGAATGAAATTTCACGTTTTGGAAGATAATGGTTTTCCTTAAAATGACAGTTACATCAAACTAATCTTCACGCACTAACATAATTAGTTGGTATAATAAGGTGTTTACAGAATGCAAACTATGATTTCTATTATCAAAACACTTGATTATCTGAACCAAAGTTATGGATAAAGGAGCCTTTTTTTTATGTGTTTGTGTTTTCTTTATTTTTCCGAACAGAATTACCAAGTGTAATAATTTTTTTACAAGAACAGATATAATTTTCAGCAAGGAAGAAGATGTCATCTCTCCTGCAGAGGATGGTATTGATGGTTTATTATGTTTCTATGACGTGCTTGCTGATTATTTTGTGCAAGTGCCCGAGCGTGGAAAGCCTATCCTTGACTTGATTGTCCAACTATGGAGCCAGTCATTTGCTTCACATATTTTTGCCCTCCTGTTCCACAAATGGGTATTTGAGCATGCATCTACAGCATTGTTTTGTTCCTTTCTGTGTTAATTTTATGTTATTTCCTTACTGGTATAGAATTGTTGTGAAGTTTATTCTGCTAAATGAATGAATTACTCAAGTATCTTAGAAGTGTAGATTTTACTATTTATTTAACTCAAATAAAGTAAGTTTTTGAAGTCCAATGGGTATTATTTCCATCATGATAATCATTCCCTTAATACAACTAGAGCCCAATGCCAACGATGAAATTTGGTTCCATTGTAATCATGGTTAACATGATTGCCAAAAGTAAAGGTTTTTTCTGCCAATGTATTTGATTTTGTTTCATTGAAATTTTACTTCTCTAAGGAATTAACGTATTCCATTTTATAGCTAAATTTTCTGATCCCTGAATTTGGAGGTTCAGCAATGATAATTGGTATTACTTGTTTTGAATTTGATAGATTAATTTGTATACTTTTCTTCTCTAATAAAAGTTTTTTATAGCCATAAGCATAACTATGCACTCCCTGATCTGCTTAATTATCTCTAGTTTCTCAAATAAATTTTCTAAAAGTAATATAGAACTGCATGTTCTATCTATAGAAGAATAGATGCAGATTCAACATCAAATAATAATAATAATAACAACAAAATTGCTGATGATGAAGATCATGATGCAGGAAACAAGTATTTTTTAGAAAGACTTAGGCTATATTTCACCATGGGAACGTGTGAAACAAATCAAATGTCTTTTCTACATTTTCATCCTGGAATTTAGTTAGACAGCCAAAACACAGTTTATTATATGCATCAAGCCAACCTCAAAAGGAAAAATGAAAAACGTTGGGGATCACTGCAGTTAGGGTAATCTTTGACTTTTGTAGGTGCTTTAGTCATCACCCTCCCTACTAAATTTTGTGGCTTGGACATGCGCCTACTTGGGTTTAGACATCAATTTTGATGAGTCACTTTCCTTTCATGTCGTGTGGAGCCTAAGTGTGGTATATAGTTCAATTAAGATTCATCAATAAAACCAACTATAGCTTTTAATTGGCAAAGTTGTTGTGTTGCACAATAACTTCATTCTACTTTTTGCAGTTATTTGAAGTGCAACTTGATAATTCAGAAGTTCTCCTCCGTTATTCATCTGCTCTGGTTCAAGGCGCAACAAATGTTTTCTGGTATGAATATAAGCTATTATGAATGAACTTACTTAATTTTCTATAACTTACTATTGTAAATCGGGACTGTTCTAAACTTGCAAAAATAAAACATCTCAAAAGTGAAGCTCAGATTTAGATCAGCTAGTGTCTACAAGTTTTAATCATGATGACTTTCAAATATAATGCTTGGACTATTCAGAGAGAATAAGAGAAAAACAAGAGAATGAAATATAGTAAGTAGTAATCTTATGAAAGATCTGCACTAATACTTGATATTTATAGGAAGAATTATAGATAAGGTATTAATTATAAATATAAATGACTCATAATTCAAATCCTAATTATTTTCCGAAAAGGGATATGACTATTTTCAAATCAAAGATATGGTGACATCTAATTACTTCTTTAATAAAAGGATATTATGATGAATACCTACTATTTCAACACTTCCCCTCAACCTGAAGCATATTCAAGCTTCAGCTTGTTACAAATTAAATCCAATTAAAATCAAGCTCAAGTGAAAAGGACTCAATAAAAGAAAATAGTCAAGTCCTTTGATCATAATTTTTTTAGCATCATGTTAACTTTTTGGACAAAATGCAACCTAAGAAATGACCTGGAATAAAGAACATAGGTTTGAAAATGGTTGGAACACTCAAAAAATTACCACATGCTAGTATAGAACATCACCATGGAGGCCAAAGGAGAGAACACTACCGGTTTGATGCACAACAGTTAGAGTGGCTGGAGTGGGAAAGCAACACTAGCATGATGCATAGCAGGAAGAGCTGCTGGAAAGATGCACAACAGGAAGAGCGACTTGAATGAGGTACAGCCATCACATTTGGATAATAAAAGAAAGCCAAAAACGAACTAAACAGAAGAAAAAGCACCACGAACAGAAACCAAGGAGTGAAAAACAACAATTGGGTAGGCACTAGGATGATTTTTGGCACTGTCTGGGCAGCACAAGCCAAAAAAAAACACAAGCTAGAGGTTGATTATTGGCCAGGCTGTTTAGAACCTAACAGCACCATCGACAGTGGTCGAATATGCTCTGGTGGCGGTGGATTGGCCAATTTTTGGGTTCTAAACAGAACCCATGACTTCTTTAGGCTTTGCAGTGGCTAGAAGGATGCATAGCCACTGATCGCAACAATCTGTGATTTTTCTTTTTCTTTTTTGGTAAGCAAGTGTTCCTTATGCTCTCAACACATACAGAAAGGGACTATGATTCTCAACTTTCTGTTGTGAAACTTTCTTTTTCTTTTTCTTCATACTCTAATTGGAAAGAAGCAGAGGTAGGAGGGACTGAATTTTTTCTTGTTTTTCTCAAAGCTCTAATATCATGTTAAATTTAAAGAGAATAGGAGAAAAACAAAAGAATGAAATATAGTCACCTTATGATCAAAGAAAATGGAGAAATTACAATAGCTTGCCTTGAAAGTATATGGCCAACTAACAAGAACCTTGTTTAGTTGACTCCCTTACTATTTAATGTTAGATTGTAGTAACCTCCATTTTAGGAAGATGCCATTAATGTTACCATGCAGTATTTAAAGTGTTTGTTATTAGTTATTCTATTAAATTACGGCATATGGAAGAGCTTTTCATAAAGAGTCAAGCATCATAAATAACTAGATTTTCCTTCACTATCATTAGTTTGACATGGCAACTAACTGAACACACTACACTATCAAGACTATTACATATTTGCAAAAATCAACATGCAGAGAAGAGCCTGGTCTGCAGATGGGAAAAAATTATCATGTTAATTTTTATTTTATTTTTGGTGATTAATATGTAAATTTTTTGGACTATCTAGATTGTCACATTCCAATATCTATACCATTTGTGTTTTAAAGTGTTGTCATTGCGTCTGACACATGTTCCATTTGAAAATTTATGATTTATCCTTTGTTCTGATACTATGTTAAATTCAGAGAGAATAAAAGAAAAACAAGATAATAAATTGTAGTCATCTTATGGAAGACTTATATTGGTGCTTGATATTTATAAGAATAACTACAGACAATATATTAATTATAAATATAAATTACTCATAATTTAAATCCTAATTATTTTTCGAATCAAAGATATGACTATCTCAAATCAAGGTATATGACTATTCACAAATCAATATGACGACATCTAATTAATCCTTTAATAAAAGGATATTATGATGAATATCTACTATTTCAACATGGACAATCTATAGATTAAGCTTGACCATAGAACTTCCTTTCATGATCTATTCAACTTCTAATCTGGAATTGAAAATTATTTGCAGGCATTCTTCAATTCACTCTATTTTTTTTCATATTTTACTTTTTCAATTTAGAGATTTTGTGAATTTAATCTTTTCTTTAACTCAATGTTCATAATATCTTTCCTGTGCCAGCTTATAGTAACCTATCCAAGCCCAACCCACTCCAAAAACAAGAAGTGATGGCCATGTTATAAACCTCTGCAGTGGATTTATTACCATGTTTATAATTTCAATCCTGTGATGATAATGCAATAATGTTTTGGTTCATGCACAGGATTGACATTCAAACAAACACAAGGCGTTTCCAGTCCCTCTTTCATGTAAGTCATACTGGAGAATTTATGTTTTTTTTCACTTGTACGTATTGTCTAAAAATGTTGAAAACTTCCATTCTATTTTTATATTCTTTATTTTTCCCTTGAGTTCAGTACCTTCTGGAAGATGTTGCATTGGACCATACTCAATTGAATAAAATTCCTGTGCAGGTCAGATAACCTTTAATCTCTGTCGGTCTATTAGTTGTTCTCTTGGTATGGCAGCTTTAGTTTTTAACATAAGATGAAATATGCCAATTATTTTTCCTCTAGTTGGTGTATGATTTCTGCTATCAGTAGATTCTGCAATTCACTACTCTTCATTAAATTCTCAGGCTCAGCAAGATATGTATCTTTTGCTTTCAAGGTTCATTCTATTTTACAACTCAGGTAGACATTCTGAGGAGTGGATTATCCTATGAAATTGAATTACATTGCACTATTCTGTATAATACTTTCTTCTTCTTGCAGCTGACAAAACAGAAAGCTTCTTGAAACATTGTCCTGCTTTCTCAAATACTTTCTTCGTTGGTGGTCCAGCGGATATACTTGTCACTGAACTTACTGATCAGGTGGATTTGCATTGCCATTCCTCTGGTTTTTATATAAAGAAATGAAGATCGTATCCTTTATGTTAAGGTGCTGACATCTTTTTATTGGTTAGCTTCTAAAGTTGAAGGTGGAACCAGTGCTGCTGCACTACCTTTCACTAATTAAAGTACTTCAGGGTACTATATTTACCTTTCAGATGCTTTAGCCTTTAGGTTGACTAAGCGTTCAAGATTAAGTAGTTTTTGTCATTTCGATCTCCTTGGACAGGTATGGAATTGAGAATGACTACGAGTACAAGATTTAAAGCTTGTTTGTATAGTTTCACATCTCCGGGTGGTCCAGTGTATCCGACAAGAGCTGTTCGTCATTCTGCTCGGGAAGCATTAGATTTGCTTTTTCCTGTGAGTATTTTTTGTTAATTCATATTGAAGATAAGTTTTTTTTTAATTAGCCAGAGCTTTTTTCCCACTTCCCCTATACAATATATCATGCATGGTCAGTGAATTTTGTAATCATTTTTTAATAACACTTATTTGGCAGCTATACGCATGCACAATTGATTTGGCAAAGCTAATATTAAATTAATGTCATAATACAGGTAGGGCGATATCCTCGGCATCTTATAAGTCTGTTCTTCAGATTGCTATATCCATGGTATTGGCCCTTCTCCTGTTGGAACTTTGTGATTTCTTGCGTGAAGGCGATGTTTTTCTCCTTGCTGAGATTGATATTTTCTAATAGGGACAAGCTTGCCAAGCCAAGATCATCATAAATTCCCATTTGCATCTTGTAACGAATAGAATTTTTCATAAAACCAAATAGAACAATAGGCATTCTTTACAGCAAGCACAAATTAAGTTAAATTAATACTTTTTAAAATTTAAAAAATTATTTTAATTTTTTTAAAACGTAAATGTAAATTTTTATAAATTTTAATATAAATTTACATTAGAAAGTGTGAATATAAATTTTAAAAATTTCAACAGAAATAAATGCAATTTACCTGTTCTTTATCAATTCTATGTGGAAGTCTCAGTTGGAAAATTAGAACACAACATCTACGGTTTGATCCCATTTTATGCCCTTTTTCCTACTCTTTCTCGGGTTCAAAAACCAGATCAATATTTGAATAAAATTCTCCTATAAGACAACCACTGTACCGTGTGACAAGGAACTGCAATTTATTTTCGTTTCACAGAAATTTGGGGCATAAAACCTTACCCACCTCTTGATGCTTATAAGATGTCTGATGTAAATCAGTTCGGCGAAATACACATATCAACCCGAAAAATTGAACTCGAAACAGGTATTTTTAATTGCTTAAACCAAAAACTAGGGTTATCAAAACCAAATAGTTATCCAAGTATCTTCACCGAGCAGACAACAATCCTAAAATAATAGGCAATTCGCTTCACAACTTTAGATTTTTTTTTTTTTTGTGGGCCAGCATATTAAATTCTAAAGTTCATGCTATATTCTTAAAAAGTAAGACTTTGTTCCGATGGTTAAAAAATAAAGCCTCAACAAAGTCAGCAACGGCCGAGGAAGAGCTGCACAATCCAAACAGTGGTCAGATTCACATTTGCCAGCTAACAAACAGTTTTAGTATAACAAATAGCATCCCAATCCGATCGTACTGCATACTATACTGAAGGACAAATTGCACTGGGCTTCAGGGAAGTGATCAGCCAAAATAATGTAAATAGCCCCTTAAATGTATGTAGTCCAAATCGCAGCAGTCTCACAGCCGGGGAGGCTATATCCATGCCCCATGATGGGAATTATATTCACCCATGCCAGCAACTTTAACTGCCTCTCTGACTAGCATTAATAAAGCAAGCACTTCCACTCCACTCCCCCTTCCACTCTAATAAAAACATACCGTGTAAAAGGCAATCGGCACGTAAATTCATCCTCAGTGACTGGCAAACAGTGTAGGTCAACGAAAAAGTATGTTCACAACATACAGAATTCTCAACAAAGACAACAGAACCTGAATGATCAATAATATTGTAAAATACACCAGGATGGCTCTCTATAACTTCACTCGACCAGCAAAGTCAAGTTGGACAGATGATAGATTTCCTTCTCACTGGATAATATGCCAAAACTACCAACAACCAAAAAATTCCTCTAGAACGTATGAGGGCATCTCAAAGACAACAAACCTGATTAGCTGATATCAATTAGACAATTATAGAACAGACAAATTTATAATAACAGAAGAACAAATAATTCCTTTTGCACGAGAGGGGGTATTAATGGAAGAAGGGGGTGGGGAATCTACCTTATGTGAAGGTTCCACTGTTAAACCAAAACATAAAGCAGTTGTGGGTGATTTCTGCCGCCTCCCTCATTTTGTAGCCACTGCCAATGTTTGTACTTGGACAGAAGAAATCATACTTCCACCGCTTCTATAATGAACCAGTTGAACAAAACAGAATGGATTATAGCCAATGAAAGTAAGCTTGAGTGCAGATTACATGCTGACTTCTGTCTGTTAACCCACATTTCATACCCAAGGACAAAGAATATTTGACAACAGAAACTCAAACTCCATATACCAGGTCTAAAAGTTCTCACTCTAGAAGCATTTGTTCCCCCTTCCCTTAAAAAGGGACTGTGATAAAGATACAAAAATAGGTGGTGTTCCTTCAGCAAGCACCTAACACAGTCAACCACAGATGTAATAGCAAGAAAATAGAACACCAGAGATGCCTTCAGTTTAATTGCATTGCCTCTGCATGATACTGCTCCAAATCAGCATCAAGATCTTCTGCAGATACTCTTTCCCCTCGACCTCTTCCCCGTCCTTGAACCCTTCGAATGCCTTGCCTTCTACCTCCACCACGAAGCCTTCCTAAAGCCCCACCTCTTCCTTGTCCACTGCCCAAAAACCATCAAGGACACATAAAATCAGCTTTCATAGTAAGACAACTAACTTGACAACTCTGTGTGTGTGTGTGTGTGTGTGTGTTCTTTTTTCTTGCTTCACACCAACACATTTCTGGATGTAAGTGGAAACAATTCAGACTTAAATGTCAAAGCCAACATTCAGAGCTGAAAATAGGACAATGTCTACGAGTGCAAAAGAAACAAAATTTTATATGGGAAACCACACATCACACGAGTAATCAACATATAGCCTCCTTGCATTTAATCATTGTCCAGGTACTGTTGCTACGGAAATTTCAGCCCAGTACATTGAATGATCCACTTTTATTAAACTCAGACATACATTACACACAACAAATGCATACATAAACACAAAAATGTTAAGAAACCGGCATTGGTATTTTATAACATGCAAAGCTAGACAACTTTTACATACATGCTCTTTTGTATCTGTACAGTAGAAATTTAAAATTAGAGATACCAATGTTCTGACTGACAGCAATGTAATAAAATTTTATAATTAATTTAGAATTAGCTTGCAAACAAGCATTTATTTGCAGCCATTCATTGATCCAGAATGAATTTCAAAGACATATTGGTCAGATAATCAACTTGATGGATAGCATGTTATTTGCCAGACATGATAGTTTTAACGAGGTTCATAACCCTCTAAAAGTTGAGCAGATCAGTGAGTGATTGACTCACACTTCAGATCTCCACAGTCTTTCAACCACTCTGAAATTGAAAACTGTTTACACCAAAAGCACACAACTAATACCAATCATCAGCTGATATTGTAACTGTCATAAATTATGATTTCATCAAATTTTGCATCAAACTAAGTATATTTTAAAACACACATAGTCATAAATATACATTAAAAAAAATCAGAAATCCAAAAAATTATCAACCCTTGTAAGCAGCAGATGAAATTCAGAAGAGCTTCACACCTTCAAAAATCAGAATCAGGAGAAATGAAGAGCAGTTCCCTAAAGCACAAATAAATTGAGCTCATACCTTCTAGGAACTCCATTTGAATTTCCAATAGCTCCATTCACAGCTGGAGCCGCAGCAGGAACTGCAGCGGGTCTAGCAATGTTTGTTCCCATAATCTCTATCTTCATCGGTTTACCATCAAGTTGAACATCGTTGTATCTCTTCACAGCAGCAACTGCATCAGCTCGTCGCGAGAAGACAACCTCTGCTGTACCCTATGAAAAAGAGTTCTTTCTAAACTACAGCAAGACACAAAGAATTGATCAGAAGGACCAGACTATGCCAACTTAACAAGATACCTTTGACCTTCCACTCCTGTCAAAATGAATTGAATACCGTTTCAGGTCACCAACTTCAGAAAACAATTCCTGCAAATATGAAAAGCAATATTGAAACAGCATGACACATAAATCCTCTTTAGCAAATTATAATCTTAAGAAACATAAAACCAAATCAGACAAGATGATATATAGGACATAGAAATTAGCTCAGGGTGATTTAAAGAAAGATGAAACAAGCAATGTCAATAACAAATAACATGTAACAATTGTCGGTCTTACATCAGTGTAGAACTTTCTATATACATGCATTTTAACCAATCCAATTGTTCACTTTAACATGCAAATTTCTTATTGTATTTGAATTATCAAAATTGACTTTGAAGAAGTAGAACATGTTCAATGCACTGTGAATCAAACGGTTCACCTCAATTTAGATGGCCACCCATACAAATTGGTGGCCAAAACATGATATGGCCCGAATCGTTGTTTGAATCACATAGATCAATGCAACTCCAGCACAAATTGCAGAATTGTATGATTCTGCAATTATGGCCTGCATCTGTTACCTTTGCACACAATTGCGCAAACTTCTGTCATGGCTACGTGTCTGTTTCTTATTCCTGAAACCCTTATTTGATTCTAGCCTCTTCCTTTGCCGTCGCGCAGCTGCGGGAGTTCTCTACCATGGCTGCACGACAGTCTGCTCCTTGTTCCCGAAAGCCTTCTACCCCTCTTTTTTATTTTCACCAAAGCAAAAAACACAGCCGTTTCAGTAAGCCCCTTTCCACTTTTTAATATTTATTTATTTAAAAAAAATAGGTTTAGCATTCCTTTTGTTCCAATTGTTCAACAATTTGACCTCCTTTTGGTTTTTTTAATATTTATTTATTTGTTTAAAAAAATTACACGAAGTAACTTTCAAATAATATTTTCTCTTCACAATTTTAAACCCTATTCAAACTCAAAAATACATCCTTTCTCTTCACAATTTTAAACCTATTCAAACTCATTTAAATAAGCAATTACCTATTCCTCTTCACAATTTTCAAGACTTAAGGTTAATTATGTTTAAAATTATTGAGATGAATATATTATTTTAAATATTTTGTTTATGTTATCTACTTATTTATATTTTATATTATATATTTTAAATTATTCTTTAATGTGTCCGTAAATTTTACAATTCGATAGGATTCACAATTCAAAATTAAGTTATCCGATTCACGATTTGAATCGCAATTTGACTTTGAATCCGTAACATGTATCCTCCTACTTTCAAGGAGTGTGCATGTGACCGGTGGGTGTTGGAATGACATCTTGCTCCTCCTCTTTGTAAAGTAGTACAAAATGAAGTATAGATGAAACTTCCTAATTTTACAATGAGGTTCTTTCTAAAAGTTCAAAAACTAAATAGTATAAGTTGATTTAATTTCATTCCATACTTATAAAACTTGATCCTAACTGTACCAGAATGCATGTAGTCATGAGTCATAAGAGTCATGACTATACATGTATCCATGTATGTTTCTAGGGATGTCTAAACAGGGATAAAATGAATATCCAACCATTTTGAAATCAAATTTCAAGTATACATATAATGCAATAGCTGTACAAACTACAGTTTGTTGAAACTATGTCAGGATCCAGGAATCAGAATAGTTAGAAGAAGTACAGGGGTGTGATCCTTTGAAATCAAATTCCAATATACAACTACAGGCTGAACTATACTATAAGTCTATAACAATTAAAAAAATGTAAAAACATGCTCCATTCAACTATCTCCAAATCCAAATAAAGTTCTTCAGCTTTGTTGGCAACCATTTATAGATGCATTATATAAAGCAGGTAATGCAGATCCAGAGTTATATTACCTTTAGTTATTTTAATTTTTAAATAAGAGTTTTCGATTTGGGGATTAAGTTTAGTTAGTTGGGTTGTTTGTGTCAGTGTTTTAGTTGGTTTTGAGTTAGACTTATGCAGCCTATATATGCCTATAGATGGTCTAAATTAGCAGGCCTCTGAAAAAAGTGCAAGTATTTCACAATATTTACGAACCAATTATAATCCATTTACATAACAGTCAATAACTAGTGATGATCAAAATTTTAGGTTACCCAATTAATATACCGAAAGAAAATAAGATCCAAACTTTATGCAAAGAATGAAAAGGAAGACATCATACTGTTTCTTCTAGAAGATAGATGCAATTACTCAACAACAACAATAAAAAAGATTTGATAGATTGAAAAAAAACCTTAATATCATCGTTTGAAACACCATAATCCAAATTAGATATGTAGAGCTTGGTTCCTGTTTCTATGGAAGACGTCCGACCACCTTGTGCCGGATATGCTGCCGCAGGCTGATCGGTAAACATATCGCGCGGCCATGTCGTCTCTGGTGCCTAAATGCCACCAAAAGGCACGAAAACAGCACGAGGGGAATTACAACAGCATCTAACACGATAATACATCAAATCCAGCGGAAATAAATTCGAAAACAGTAAATAGAACCTTATTGAAATTGATTAGGGTACCTTAGTGGTGGTATAAGGTGCTGCACGAATGGTGGCGCGATTGGGGAAGGGGCGAGTGGGGCCGGGACCAGATCCTCGGGCACGACCCCTGAAGTTGCCGGATCCAGGCTTTTTGTTGCTCTTAATGATGTCATCAAGGCTCATATCCAGAGCTGCAGACATTTTTATTAACCTTTTTCTTCAACACAGAGAAACGGATATGAGAGGCGGTTGGGCCTCGAGAAGAAATAAGGCAAAGAGGAATTAGGGTTTCCGCGACGACGAAGAAGAAAGAGCAAAAACTTCAGGAAAGACAGGCAATAAAAGGTGTAGCTTAGCTGGGCCGAAGAGAGTAACACCGACTAAATTAGTCAACCCCTTATTTATCTAAATTTACTATCGTCATCCACTTTAGGACGATGGTGTCGTGGTGATTTCAATTTTTTTTTATAAATAAAATTTATATATATATATATAATAACAAGAAAGGTAAATAATATTTAATTATATTACGTTGTTTTTATCAATATTATTGGTGTTTTATTATAAGTGATTTTGTAAGTAATATTAATTTGTCTATTTTACTTTTGTAATATATTTTTTCACCCAAAATTTTTTTAATAAAAAATAAAACAATTATAATTTTAAAAATAAAAAATTGAATTGTTATTTTTTACAAATAATATTTATGTTTCTTTTATTAAAAAGGGAAAAAATAAGTTTAATTGGACACAAATGATAATGATAGTAATAGAGAGAGAGAGAGAGAGAGAGAGATAGAAAAAAGGAAAAAATGAGAAGAATTTTTTAAAAATTAAAGTTAACTATGATTATAATCTTTTATTTTATGATAGAATATTTTTATCTAGCTAATTTTTTTTCTTTTTTGACTTCATTCAAAAAAATTTAAATTTTTATTTTTCTATTTCAGTAAAAAAAGAAAATTGATTCTGCACATTTGAAAGTAATCTCTTTTTTTTTGGTTAAACAAGATATAAATGAAAAATCAATCTTTTTTAAAAATTAAACTTTTTCCAAAACAAAATAAAGAAAACACAATCATACAGCATATCCAGTAATTACTATTTTCTATCATTTTTATTTAATTTAATATATAAATTAACATTTTTGTAATACTTACAAACAAAAATTTTAATTTTTTAATTAAATTAACTCTATTTAAAAAAATTTATCTAAATTTTATATATGTGTTCAGTCAATATGTATTAAGCAAAGATAAATTAATATATCAAATTATATAAATATGATAAACAAAATTGTAATTGTAAGAGTAAATTAAGTTTGATAACAAATTTTAAACTTAAATTGAAGTGTAAGTGAAATAAATTGAAAAAATTAATTTATTATAGATTAAATTGAAAATTCAGTAATTACAATTTTTTACCATATTTATTTAAGTTAATATATAAATTAACACTCTTGTAATACTTATAAACAAAAATTTTAATTTTTTAATTAAATTAACTCTATTTAAAAAAATTTATCTGAATTCTACATAAGTGCTCAATCAGTATGTATTAAGCGAATATAAATTAATATGTCAAATTATATAAATATGATAAAAGAAATTGCAATTATAAGAGTAAATTAAGTTTGATAACAAATTTTAAACCTAAATTGAAGTGTAAGTGAAATAAATTGAAAAAATTAATTTATTATAGATTAAATTGAAAATCCATATACTAAAATATATATTTTTTTTCTATTTGATTGATGTAATCGATTTTTATTCTTAAACATGAATAACTCATATTAAATGGTTCAGACATTCTCTCTTCAAAAATTCTGATGTTTTGAACTTTAATGACTATGAAAAGTCATTATAGAAATAGTAACTCATTCATTATTATTTTTAATGGTAGAACAATCATATAAGAAGATTTTGGTCCCTAAATCTCTTTCCAGTCTTGAATTCACCACCTCTTGGTTAAGATGCACGTATTTTGTTTGACCACTGAACCAATGATACAACCTTAGTTATATGTGTATTGGTTTTATATTTAAAGACTCTTCGGAGATGTTTGATAGGAAAAATTTTTTTGGATTCTTGAAAAATTAAATTTGGAAAAGTTAAATTCTTATGTTTGATTTATAAATTTTAAAACGAGATTCTTAAAAAATATAAATTCTTGAAAATAATTTTTAAAATAGATTTTCACCAAAAATTTCTCACATAGGATGTGAGAATTTAAGTTTTTCATAAAGGTAAGAATCCTACTAAAAAATAAAAAGACAATTTTACCCTTCATTTTTACCCTTTATCTCTACTCATTTTTATACATTTTCAACTATCTATTTTGTGTATAACTATTTTGTATAAATTATTATACTTGAGGTATTAATATCATATTATATATATATTATTTCTCATTTTGTAATATAGTACTATCATATAATTATATATGTAATATTATATATTTTTAAACTCTATACATCTTTTATCATAGAGGAAACACTTTTGTTATTTTGATAAGACAACTATAGCTATTTTTTAATTTAATTTATTTTTTTAATATTTAAATTTTTATTAAAAAAACAAATATCTAAGATAATTTTTTAAAAAAAGATAAGGGTCATTTTTGAAAAATTATTTAAGATTCTCATAAAATTTAAGTATAACAAAATAGAAAAATATATGTTTTTCAAAAAATAAGAATTTTTTCAGAAAATATTATTTCAAAATTCCCATCAATCTTAAAGTTTAACCAAATATATTTTGTATATTTCTAAAATTATAATTTCCATCAATCATGTTTTCTAGAAAAGATAATTTTCAAAAATAAAAAATTTTACTTTGTACCAAATGCCCTTTAGTAAAATTCACATGCTAGCGTCAACCAATAAGAACTCGAACCCACGTATGTGAAGTGGGTTTTATGCTTTTTGCCACTAGGCCACTAGTGGTTGATGGTTCAAAAGTTTTCATAAATTGTTTTTAAGGGTTCTTAACAAATAGAATAACATTTTCACCAATATTTTATTAGCATAATTTATAATTCTTTGAATTATTTCATATTTATGTACATATATTATTTTGTTATTTTTATATGTGCAGTTTAAATTAAATACTCATATAATGCATGAATAAATGTTATGTTTTATTTTTCATGCTATTAAGAATGAGTTTATTTTGTGCAAAATATTATAATTTAATTATGTAATTTTATTTTATTTAGGAGATATTTATTTATATACCCTAATATATCATTAAATTTTGATATTATTAGAATGTATGTACTTTAGAATTATTCTCTTAAAACTTAATTTTGTACATAAAAAAAATTAATATGTCTAGTGATATTTATAATCTTAATTAATTAAAATTATATATTAAATTTTTTTTAGGATCACATGAGAAATTAGACATAGTATTGTAATTAATTATTCTTAATATAATAAAATTTATCCCACATGAATTGTTATTATATTTATATAATTAATTATGATAAAATATCATATTATTTTCATAATTTACCTACAGAGTTATGAATTTGTACATAATCTGATAGTTGTATCATAAAGTAAGATTTTTGGATAGAAAATCAAATTATTTTCTTAATGTATCCATAAAATATAAAATTAAGTACATAATTAAATAATTCTATCATATAGTACAGATGAATCTACTTGAATTAAAAATCTAACTCACATGCAACTTTTATATCATTAAATTCATATATACATATTTACATTGGTAATACATATAATTTACTCCAATAAACCTAAAAAATTTGACCTAAACTTTTGGATTTTATATAATTTTTTAATCTATTAATTTCTTTGATATTCGATGTGATAATTTCGAACTTAGAAGAGATAATTATAAGATATGGAATGAGAGAATTTTTCTCCATCTAAAGAGGATGGATATATATTATGCTATTAGGAAGGAGAAACCACCTGCGGTCTCAGACGAGAGCACTACAATTGAGATCGTGCTATATGAGTGATGGGAGCGATCAAAATAGCTCAATGTGATATTCACCAAGACAAAAATAAATGCCGATATACATAGTTCTGTCAACCAGTATAAGAAGATTTGAGATTTGTTAAAAGTCATTGATGGACAATTCATCACTTTTAAGAATACCTTAACAAACACCTCAATCATGAAGTTATATTCTCCCCAATTCATTAGTGTTAGAGGTCTGTGCGAGCACATAATGCAAATACGTGACATTTCAGCTCAACTTAAAAAACTCGAAGTTGATATGTTAAAGTCATTTTTAGTACATTGCATTTTGAACACCTTTCTGTAAGAGAACTTAATTTTTAAGATTTCTTAAAACACACATAAAGAAAAATGATCAATTAATAAAGTAATGACCACGTGTATTCAAAAAAAAAAAGATTAGAGATAAAGATAGGTGAGAGTGCACTGTTGGCAATAGCTCGCAAGAAGAACAAAATTGAAAAATCTGATAAATCTTAAGTTAATCAAAAGGAAAAAAGTAAAATATCATATCAGGCTGATATTAAGAAAGAAGCGAAGTATTTATTCTGTAAAAAAAGATACACATGAAGATGGAATGCACTAATTTTTAAAAATGGCTTAAGAAAAAAGGTAATTCAATATTGTTTGTCAGTTATGAATCTAATATGGTTAGTGTTAATATTAACACCTAGTGAATTAACTCTAGATCTATAATCCATATTGTAAACTTCTTGCAAAGTATACAAAATCTAAAAAAATCAGTGAGAAGTAAGCAAATCATCTTATCGGCAATAAGATAGACTCACATATAGAATCAATAGGAAATTGCACTTTAACTTTAAGTAGTGCATTTGTTCTAAAGTTAAAAGGACCTTTTATGTATTAAGTTTCTTACGAAACTTTATTTCTATTTTCAAACTTGTACTGTTTGGATATTCCTTTAATTTTAAAAATATCATTCAATTTATTATATATTTCATATTGTGTTAAGAATGGTATTTTGTCTAATGATTTTTATCATCTTAATTTATAAAGCTATACTACTTATTGTTCAATGCAAGTGCAGATTGGTACTAAATGGTGTAATATTAATAAGGATTCATTTATGTTATGACACTAGTAATTAATTGATGATTGTTGATCATTTGACTAAGGCCATGCCACTACTAAAATTCAAAAATCATATAGAGAAAATGAGACTTGTTATGATTGTATACATATAATTTATTAATGAAATTCTTATATATTATGATGTTATTTCATATTTATGTGCACCTTAATTTATTTGAGAAAAGCATATTTTGTTTTTAGACCAAAAATAAATATAAAGTTTATTCATTAAGTTTTGTTACTACATTAAACATAATACTTCAGAAACTAAATATATTGTAATACATAGTTGATATTACTTGTTTTTAGAAAACTTATTATGATTCATGTATTTGTTTTTTAAGAAAATTGATTGATGACCCATTTAAGTAGTGTAACCATTTTTTTTTCTTAAACATGAATAACTTACATAAAAATGGTCTAGAAGTTTTCTCTTCAAGAGTCCTGACGCATTGAACTTTAATGGCCATAAAAAGTCATTATAAATGTGGTAACTCTTCCATTATCGTTTTTGATGGTAGAACAACTGTATAAGAGGGTTTTGGTCCTTAAACCTCTCTTCAACTTTTGTCTACAAATTATACACCATATTTAGTTAGGGAGACAAGACTTAAAAGAGCTAAAATCAGAGAGAAAAATTAAAAAGCTTGAGAAGAAAATCAATAGCGGAATGAGTCAAAAAAAGAGAAATGAACCAAAAAGGGAAAAAAAGAAAAGACTTAAAAAATTCTCCTGGTTTGTTGTATCCAAAGTAAGACTTTAAGACTAAAATTGGCAAATCAATTCGCACACTTATTTCCTTCTATTGACTAACCCATTTTAATTCTTCTAATTATACGTTTCAGTAGTTTGGATTTATAATTTTGCTCCACGCTGAAGTTATTCACCATCCAAACCGTTGCTTCATAATCACTTTCTTGCACCCTTCTGGCTAAACCAAGTCAAGCGCAGTGAAGACATCCCATAGCTCTGTGTTCATCGAGTTGCACTTGTCAAGGTTCTACATAAATCCTTTTATCCAGCTTCCATCTTCATTCTTGAGGAGGCCACCAGAGCTTGCATCTCCGGTTCTATCTTTTATAGCCTCATCAGTATTCAGCTTCGCCCATCCCCCTAATTTTATAACATTAATTTTAGGATGTAAAAAAATAACAATCTCTATTATTTTTGCTCTAACTAAATGTGAGAAGCAAAATTTAATATCTATATTCAAGTTTTAAAAGAATATTTTGTTACATTTTAAAATTAATAAATCAAATTATATTTAAATATATATATATGTATATATATGTATTTTGTCGCATTTGAAAACTCAAACCAAGAAAGAAGGAATCGAAAAAACAAACAAATAAAACATAAGCCAAGTATTAAAAGAGGCTTATTTAAGATTAATTGTAAAGTTCAAGTTATGTTTAACAGTTTAAGAGTTTTAAAGACAATTGAGTGAGGTGTAAAAAATTAGAGTGATAAACAACAGAGTTATTATTATAATGTTTAAATATTTAATCTAATATGTTTATATGTTTAAAAAATAAACATAAAGTTTATTTATTAAGTTTTGTTACCACATTAAACATAATACTTAAGAAATTAAATGTATTGTAATACATGGTTGATATTACTCATTTTTAGAGGACTTATTATGATTAATGTATTTGTTTCTTAAAGAAATTGATTGATGACCCATTTAAGCAACGTAACCATTTTTCATTCTTAAACATGAATAATTTACATTAAAATGGTCTAGAAGTTTTCTCTTCAAGAGTCTTGATGTATTGAACTTTAATGGCCACGAAAAGTCATTATAAATGTGGTAACTCCTCTATTATCGTTTTTGACGGTAGAACAACTATATTAGGGGGTTTTGGTCTTTAAACTTCTCCTCAACTTTTGCCTATAAATTATACACCATATTTAGTTAGGAAGAAAAGGCTTAAAAGAGCTAAAATCAGAGAGAAAAATTAAAAAGTTTGAGAAGAAAATCAATGGTGGAAGGAGCCAAAAAAAGAGAAATGAGCAAAAAAAGAAAGACTTAATAAATTCTCTTGGGTTGTTGTACCCAAAGTAAGACTTTAAGACTAAAATTGGCAAGTCAATTCACACACTTATTTCCTTTTATCAACTAACCCGTTTTAATTCTTCTAATTATATGTTCCAGTAGTTTGGATTTGTAATTTTGCTCCATGCTGAAGCTATTCACTATCAAGACCACTGCTTCAAAATCACTTTCTTGCACCCTTCTGCCCACACCAAGTCAAGCGTGGTGAGAACATCCCACAGCTCCATGTTCAGCGAGTTGCACCTATCAAGGGTCTGCCTGAATTCTTTTATCCAGTTCCATCTTTACGTCTGAGGAGGCCACCACAACTTGCATCTCTAATTCTACCTTTTATGACCCCATCAGTATTCAGCTTCGCCCATCCCCCTAATTTTATAACATTAATTTTAGGATGTAAAAAAATAACATTCAACTTTTCACATAAAATAAAAAAAATTTAAATCTCTATTATTTTTGCTCTAATTAAATGTGAGAAGCAAAATTTAATATATATATTCAAGTTTTAAAAGAATCTTTTGTTACACTTTAAAATTAATAAATTAAATTATATTTCAAAAAATATATGTATATTGTCGCATTTGAAAACTCAAACAAAAGAAGAAGGAATTGAAAAAATACACAAATAAAACATCCAAGTATTAAAAAAAGGCTTATTTAAGATTAATTGTGAAGTTCAAGTTATGTTTAACAGTTTAAGAGTTTTAAAGACAATCGAGTAAGGTGTAAAAAATTAGAGTGATAAACAACGGAGTTATTATTGTATTGTTTAAATATTTAATAACATAAATGGTAGTTTCATTATAATTGTTTTAAGGTAACATAGTAATTAATTAGTGAATCAGGTGAGTTACATGTATAATTTTTTAATATTGTTCTTACATTTTATATTTTTTTAATACATAGTAAAAAAAAAATAATGGTGCCACAAAATATTATACACCCCTAAAAAAACTATGACGTTTAGAAACACACACGAGCTTGGCAAAAGATGAGGACCCAGTTAAAAATGAAGATGCTCATAAACATTTTAAAAACATACAAAATAATTAATGGTATTTTCTCACTAAATTTTTTTATTTATCAACTCTTTTTATCTACAAACTTATGATTTAAACAATAAATAAGTTTACATTCAGAGATTAAAAGGTACTCTTTTATAATGTTAGAAGCTCAAGATTATAAAAAAAATAAAATCATTTCAATACTTCAAATAAATTCTTTTTTTCATCCTTTGGCCTTTTAAGCTTACCAATAAGTTGTCCACATTTGCTTACATTTCACTTTTTTTTATATGGTAAAGCACTATATTTTTAAATTAAACCTGACTTCAAGTGTTAGGAAGTTAATAATCTAATATTTTTATAGGTTTCAAATCTAATCTTATTATGATATAATTTAAAATTAATTAATTAATTAAAATTGACAATAATTTAACTAACAAATCGATATTTATGAGATGTTTAGTCTACTATTATTTTAATGTTGATATTTTGAATGTCATACCATATTTAAGATATTTAATATAGTAATATTTAAAATGTATGCTTTTATTTAATCAAAATATTAAAATGCCATAGCATAACATCATTTTAATAGTATGAACTATGAAGTATCACCTAGATATTACAATGTCTTCACTTCTATCATTTTTAACAAATTTTTATAAAATACAAATTTTATTAGCTAGTATAACAATCTGTAATTGTTATACTAAAAATAAAAATAAAAAAATTCAAATGGCTGCTTCAATTCAAGCACTGTGAGATCATATCTATCCAAGTTCAATAATAAATTATTAAAACAAGTGGTACGGTGAAAGGTATTTTTGTGTAAATTTAGACCGTAGATACAAGTGTTTGTCATATATAATTTAACAGTCTCTATTATATTAAAATTAAAATTTTATATTATTAAGTCTTATTTATTAATATAATCATAAACCACAAAAGTGGGCACAATATACACACTACTAATTTGTCTGGCTACTATATTATATTTTCCCGCACAACCATTAACACAAGCAACACAACAAATTGGTGACAAATACCCTTGATTTATCTCCACATTTACAGTCACTGCAGGAAACATTTGCATCGGATTATCCAATGCGAAACTGAAAATATTCCATTAAAAATAAATTTAGCAAGAGCATATTCTAGTTTTATAGCATGGGCCACAGATAATTAAAAGTCAATCAACAACAGTAGAAAAAAGGGCTAAAATATGCAAGTTCGTTTAAACAAATTAAAACAATGAGCAGATCCTATTCACACCATCATCCTACCCAAACTACTTCTAATTGTGTTCTATGAGGCGCGTGATCAAATCCAATACCAAACTCTGAAAACAATTACAAATATTAGTGTTAGAAAACTATCCATGCGATCCTACAACTGCAAGCGTCTTAGGGTCGTTTGGTGGTCTGAACAAAATAAAAATAAATAAAATAATAGATTAATTAAGAGTAAAATAAAATATGAGAATGATAAATTTTTATCCTATTTTGATACATACCAGAATAGACATTATGTTATCATATTCAGTATTTAAAATAAATTAGATAATAGTAAAATATGATATAAATTATATAAAACGATAAAATTATTTTTATAATAAAATAAAATATATAATTATTTAAAATTAATTTTAATATAATTTTTTTAATTTCTTTAAATATTAAAAACAATCTTAAAACAACATTCTATATATATTACCGAAATGAATAAATAAGTATTATTTTTCATATTTTATCCTCATTTATTTTTATTTCAACTTAAAATATTAACTTATTTATATTTTAATTTTAAAAAAATAAATATATAAAATTTTTAAAACATATTAAAAATAATATAAATTTAATTCAAATAATATTTTTGATAACAATAATTCATTGTACATCTAACGTGAATACTGGTTTGGGATCCCTTTATTTTATTTTTAATAATTTTTTTTATTTTATAAAAATAATATAAATTTAATTCTCTTATTTTTCATTTTTAAAATTTTTAAAATTTTTTTTATTGCTGATATAAAATCCATAATCTTTGATGCGGAAGAAATCAACAATTTTTGAAAAATTTTGTTTATAATCTAACTTATCTTATAAGATAATAATTTTAACTAAAAGACAAGATAAAAGATCTTTATTCTATTTTATCAATATTATAAATATAAAATAGAAATAAAATAAGATATATTATCTTTTTTTTTTTTTAACTAACAAACGAGTCTTCAAATCAATCATCAGTAGTTAAGAAAAATGAAATGCACAAACAAAAGCTATAATTAATCATTTGAGCTAAGGTTGCAAATTACTCGCCGACCTGAACTTAAAAGTTAAAACAATCATGCTTTCCAAGTCTACATGATGTGAGTATCAAATGTTATGTTTTTTTTCCTTAAAGTTTAATTTTTATATACTAATTATACTTATATTTTAATTCGACGTCAAGTGCAAAACAAAAATAATTTTAAAAAAATTAAAATAAAAAAGTTAAAAATACCAAAAAAGAGTACATAACTTCAAGTGAAGTTATCGTTCAGACGCCAAAATTGATAGAAAGAATATAAAAATCTTGATACTTCAATGTTGCAATAATAGAATCACGGTGTATAGTAACATTAGAACAAAATATTAAACATTTTATTTTTAAAAATTTCAGCATTGTGATGATTTTGATTAAGACACTAGGAGCTCTAGTGTTGCAATGTTAGTGGGACAAATCTATTTTTAAATAAACAAGTTAAAGTTTAATTCAATCATTTTTGTTAGATTTTTTTTTTTAGTTTTATCACGATTCTATACGGCTAAATTTCTTTAATTGGGCGAGGAATACTGAAACCTAATAATTTATGTCACTGAAATTTAATTTAGTTTTAATTGCTCAATTTATGATTTAAATACCGATTATTCTTCAGCATTTATTCATATGATTGTATTGTTGTAGTTTTGATTAAGGTAGGGATTGTCCATCCTAGAAGAACATTGACTAAATTAAATGCATCTTTTTGACCATTCCCTACGACAATGGTGGGCCACAGTAGTGGTGAAATTTCACAGAGGCGAGGTCGCACTACCGGTGGGGGCTTGGCGCGCGCTCGGGGCAATTTGAGATTGAGAAATTTTTTTGGCAATCTGATAAAACAAATTAGAGATTTTGTTTTATTTTAAACACATTTGGCATCGAAAAATAAATTTAATGTTAAAATTTAATTTTTTGTAATGATTTTAGCAAAAAAATAAATAAATTTGATGTTAAATTTACTGCTAAATTACTATTTAATTCAATGCTAAATTTTGATTTAACATTAAATAATAAATTTAATACTAAATCTTAACTCTCTTTTTTGTAGTGGATTAGTTCCTGCAACTCAAAATGGTTTATGGGCCTCATGAAGGTGGCTCGAGTAATTAAACGATGGCAATTTTAGACAAATAGTTATAACTTTGATTATCGCCTTAATAAAAAAAAAGTTCATATGTTGCTTTTTTTTAAAAAAAAATACTCAAAATATTTTTATTACATTTCATCCTCTTAAAAAATAGGCCAAAGAGGGAGATTGAAAAATTGGCTGCACCAAGGCCCATTTAAACGAAATGCTTAAAATAAAAAAAGTGCATTTAAACAATTTTTCTCTTAAAGTCTCACTCTCACTCTCAATTATCAAGTCAAGTAAAATCAAAGGTTTTTGTGTCACATCACATCTTTGAAAACCTGATTTTTTAAAATCAAGAATATAACCTTTTTAAATTTAATTAGTCATTTATATTCTTAAAAATATTTTATTATATTTTTAAAAAGTACATCTATTATTATTTTTACATATTTATACTTTTTATGTATTATAATATTATTTATGATATCACATATTATTATATTTTAATATTATATTTATTTATTTGGTTAATTTATTTAATATTTAATATTATATTATATTATATTTATATTTATTTTATTATGGTTATTTTAAATTTTTGTTCTTTTTTAAAAATATATTCAAATAAAAAATAGATAAAGTATTTTTTAAAAAATATGAGAACATTTCCATCCTCTCCATAGAAATGAAAATGAGAAATTCCTCGATCGCTCTGTAGCAGCACAAACGGGAAGGAAAAAAATTACTCTAAACAGGTTTATAAAAACAAGTAAAAAAAAGGTGTTGCATAGTTCCCATTGGTCCCTTCAAACCACACGGATTGCCATTTAAATCATACGAAACCGTTGATAAGTTTCAATCCAACGATCACATTACTATAACTTCGATATCCATACAATCACCCTCTTGGTGTCCAAAGCTCTATAAAATCGTGCCAACGCATCCTCTTACAACATCTCACTCCGCCATACCGCTCCTTACTTCGCACGAGATTCAGAGCTAGAGTCAAGTGTGAGTTGCCGGCGGTTAGACTAGGGTTCCGATGGATGCTGGTGGAAAAGTGAAGAAGGGTGCTGGAGGCAGGAAAGGAGGCGGTCCAAAGAAGAAGCCTGTATCTAGGTCTGTGAAGGCTGGTCTTCAATTTCCCGTTGGAAGGATTGGGCGGTATTTGAAGAAGGGCAGGTACTCCCAGCGCGTCGGAACCGGTGCTCCTGTCTACTTGGCGGCCGTATTGGAGTACTTAGCTGCTGAGGTAGCTCCCGTCTTTCACTTTCCGTCTCTCCTTTTCCTCTAAATTTGTCTGTATATTTTGTATATCTTTGATCGGTGTGATTCAGGTGTCTTAGTAATGGGATGCCTGAATAATTTTGTGTAATGCGTAATTTGGGAAACTCAGATTTAGAACCATTTGTTGTTTCGAGGAAACAAATTAATGGTATGAAACTTTTTCCCCCTCCTGGATTTTCAACTTTTCCAGTAAAAGTAAACAGGAAATATTATTGTATTCATTAATAACAAATAGTCTTTAAAAGAAGGGCATGGGAAGCCTATTAGCTTGTTCTATCTGTATGGAAATGCTCGTGGAATGCGGAAACTTGATTTGGGAATTGTTAACCAGTTAGGTTTACATCTGGTGCTACATGGCTTTTGAAATCTCTTACCGGGTGGCATATGTTCCTATATTTAAGTTTGTTTCTGATATTGGTTAGCTACTTGTATGGATGCAGGTATTGGAGTTGGCCGGAAATGCAGCTCGGGATAACAAGAAAAACAGGATAATCCCAAGGCATGTTCTGCTTGCAGTGAGGAATGACGAGGAGCTTGGGAAGTTACTTGCTGGAGTCACAATCGCTCACGGTGGTGTTCTCCCAAACATCAACCCTGTGCTATTGCCAAAAAAGACTGACAAGGCATCCAAAGAGCCCAAGTCTCCTTCTAAGGCCACCAAATCTCCTAAGAAAGCATGATGATAGTAATTGTAGTCGGTTCACCTTGATTTTTATGTATATTTTGCGTTTAGGGTTGTACTGTAACGAAAAGTTCATTGCCATTCCAAACAACGTAATTCTGATCTCGTTATCTTCTCAGTTGGAGTTTCACTTGGTAATTAGAACATAATTTGAAACATGTATTACCTAAAACGTCTCGCTTCTGCTTCTGTTGACAAATTAATGAAACCCCAAATTGTTTCCAAGGTTACGGTGCCTGTAAAATCGTGTAACTGGTTTCATTGTCGATTGCTCTGCTATATCTTCTGTTGTGCGGCATTTTTTTTTATAATTTAAGGTTGAACCTTGGCTCGATCACCTTCTTTGATGGTTAAGAAGTATTTGGTAAGTAAATCAATTTTTTGTAATATTTATGAAATTGGAAGTAGTAATAAGTAAATTATTGAGAATATAAATTTGATTATTAATTTTTTTTTTCTATAACAAAGTTTTAAAAAATTAATTTTATATTACTAATAATTTACGGAATACCTTGAGAAACTGAAAAAAAGTTCGCAGTATCTAATTTTTTGTAAAACATTTGGCAAGAAATATATAGAATCATAAACTTTCACATTAATTATGAAGGTTTTTAACTTAAAAAGCGCTAGCTTAATGATTTGAGTTGGTATACAGCTGTAAATAATAGTAGTCTCTAATCGTTTTCACTCGCTATATTAGGGAGGGAAAATGTAAATTGCTTTTTGCTTGTCTGTCAAACTGTTTTTTTCTCCATTCTCGTCGAGGCATTTTTCTTGCCCAAGGGATGAATGCTGACTTGTAACAGATTCATTTGGATGGTAATGCTATAATTCCTTTTTGTCTGAATATATCTCTTTTGAACCTCTTAGCGCGAAAATTAGCCGCTCCTTGGTGGTGGAACCGTGGAAGTGGAGTGGAACTCGTTCTTCCGGGTCATGACTATAAATAAAATGGGTATCAAAACGGCTTGTCGTTTTTGGTCGAAAGAAGGCCTTCCTTGATTCGAGAAGCAATTGACAGCTGGAAAGGTCGGAGTTGTGGGCGTTGTAGGCGAGATGTTGAGCTGCAGTGTTGGTCTCATCCACAGGGTCCGATTGCTATGCGGACGCGAGTTCTCCACCAAATTGTTCGTAGCAGGTTTTCTCCAACTTTTTAATTTTATTTGATTCTGTAAATTTCCATAGTAATAGCAATTGCTGGATTTCAATTCTCACCATTACTTCTGTTTTGAAATGCAGGTCTTTCTTATGATACTAATGAAACTGTTCTGAGGGATGTTTTTGGACAACATGGTGAAATCATAGAAGGTAATCTTTCTGAATATTAATGATTTGTGCCTTATTTTCTTCTAACCCGATTTCATATAATCTTGCCAAAATAATTACGTTGCGATTATCTTTTTGCAGTTAAAGTAATATGCGATCGCATGAGTGGAAATTCAAAAGGTTATGGATTTGTGCGGTTCACTTCTGAAGCTGAAGCCGGCAGAGCTCTCGAAGAAATGAACGGCCAGGTGCCTGATATGGATATGAATTCGCGCACATAAATCATTATATCTTTATTTTACTTAAATACTACGTTCATTCAACTTAAAGCTGTGTTTTATTTTTTTCGTGAACCATATTTCATTAATCAGCTACTGGAGGGCAGAAGGATTCGTGTGCGTTATGCACACAAGGCGTAGCGATCGAGTGAATTTTAATCACAAGACAATTCGGAGTTCTAATTTTAATACTCGGTGCCCTCATCTTTGGGTGGATTTAATTGAAGTATCTTGACCTTGAAAGACTACTCTACGGTCACTTGCCAAATGCAAAATTTGTTTTGACGAGCGAAGTTATTTTGGATGCTGAAACAATGGAGGCGTCTTAATGAATACTTGAACAAGTTATGGATGAACCTCCCCTTTCCATCATTCTCAGATCAAATTGATATACAGTGGCAGTTGTATTAATCTTCTGACTATGTTTAGTTCTTACTTTGTGAGTATTATTATACTATCATTATATTTCACTGTCATTCAGATGACCATATTTCAAAACTTCGTTTTCTAAGCAATCCATATCTAGACATAAGATGTCTCGAGTCCATTAGCAAAGACACCCACAAATCAAAAGAAATGTGACCTGATCTTAAATTGAGTTGCCTTGCAACATAAGGTCAATAGAATACTTCTACATCTTTTAGTTCCCTTGCATGTACGACACTCACTATTCAAGCACAATGAAATGCCTGAAGAAACAGATGAGTTCCTGCTCTCATTAATCGGGTGCGGTCTACATCTCAGATATCAAATTCACAAAAATTATCCTGCATATCAAGAGGCACCATCTTCTCCAGGTCTTTTAGCTTTCGCACCTTCAACAAAAATCAGCCTTCCATCAACTATCTGCACCAGGCATGAAATTAGATCAATGCATTAAAGGCTTTTCAACTGAACAACAAACAGGGATGCCATGTAAATATACTTTTTCGGATCCCTCACAACCTATAAGATTTTTATTTCTGAGTGGAGCGACAAAAAAACCCAAAAGTCCATAACATGAAAGATATGCAACTAATGGTACATGTATGGTAATATGGACAAGTTTGTTTTAGTTATTTTAAAGCATACACTGTATTCCACAACAACTCATTCATTTTGTGCATGAGAGGTTTGCATGTGTGGGAAAAAAAAAAAAAAACAAGACAAGGGGATGTGGGAATGGTCCCAATCTGTTCTCAAGTCAAAGACTGGTGAATTTAATAGGATGCATGACAAAACCATATAATCTTGATGTTTGTGTATAAGCTAACAGTGTGTGTTAGCTATGTCAGTACTATCAACAATGCTATGTATGTGCTCACATTTAGCTGGTTTAGCACTCTCAATTTGGAATTAGAGAAAAAAATTTACACGCCGAGGTCATTCCATCAAGAGGAAAGGGAAGAGAGAAGCATGAAACAAGGTTTACCTTTACACACAGGACGTTATAATCCTTAATAGGATTAGGTGAAAACCAAACATTATTAGACATTTATAAGGCCACGATTTGGAACATAATAACATACAGTAAAACATCAGTAAAGAAGTCTGACCATTACAAGCGACCATTGTAATATATTTATGTAACTAATATGAAATTTCCACTGTTTCACTAATAATAAATGTCGTAGTGCAGAGATTTAGCTTTCGAAAGCTTTCAAATCTACCATCTTTATGACTCCATTGCAAGGGAATTGACCTCTAGTTCCCCTTGTAATTTAACTACTTTTTCAGAACCAAATGAAGAGCACACTTCCTGTTCGAACTATCCAGACTCAAGCAAGAAAAGTTTAAACTATAAAACTGATGATTTTAAACCTACACGAATGATATATTTTTCTTATATTTAATTACAAAATTAGGGTTTTAGCGAACATCGTCTGTGCAAAACCATTTATATCAATCATGAAGCTAAAACCAATCACACCAATAAACGAATTCCCTCTCAATCATGACTAGGAAAACAATACACAACATGAGTTTGTCATAGGTTGATTTCCTTGCGTCTGTATTGATGCCGTGCTTTTTATGTTTGTGTTTAATCAAGGAAACAACCTATTAAAGTTTATCTCTAACCAGGTTCTATACACCCATTAATATGTAGACAGAATTACCCTGCCATTCATGGCCTTCATAGCCTTCTCCGCTTCAATTTCTGACTCGTACGAGACGAAGCCGAACCCTTTGGGTCTTTGAGTTTTTGGGTCCTTTACAAGACTAGCTGCAAACGCAAAATTGAGCAGGCGAAGCACAGAAAGTGAACAACAAGGTAGAAATACAATACTCGATAAGTGAAAACAACTGAGGAATGGCACCTTCAGTGACAATTCCAAAGGGAGAAAACAAGCTCTTGAGGTGCTCATTGGTTGTGTACGATGATAATCCTATTACATAGCGCATTCAAAGATTAGGGCTTTCGAAAAAATCTATAATATAGAAATCAGGTAGAGAAAGAGCGAACTGCTGATGAAGAGCCTGGTGCCGATTCTTTGGACCATCTCAACTTTCTTCCAGAACGCAACTCTGTCTTGTTGCAGAATATTGAAGAATCGAATGTCTCCGCTTTAAGGTGGAGAAAGAAATCTTAATATATATATATATATATATATATATCAAGGAAAGAAAGAATTGGATGTTCAAAAAAAAAAAAAAAGAATAAAGTTTTTTTATTATCTCTTATTTTAATATTAAAATTGTGAAAAATTAAATCTTCAACGTTGGAAGGGTTTAAAAGATTTTCGAAATTATTTTAAAATTTTTTACTTCTTAAGAAAATCTTAAATAAAGAAAATATTTGAACAAAATCCTTTAGTCGAAATTTTTTATTTATTTAATTTTTTTTTTCTGTTTTCTCAGACAAGAATAATGAGTAAAAGATAAGGGATTGGTTAATTAACGAAAACAATATTCTGGTTTTTTCAATGGCATTTTGTTATGGATTGAGTTTAACTTGACACGTAAGAAATAGTTCAATTTTCAGAAAAAATGCCTTACAATTTTTTACAAGATGAATTATACGAACGAAACAGCTATAAATGAATTGTCGTAAACAGGTTATTTGAAATCTGGAGGCGATTAATAATTCCTATTTATATGAAATACAGAATTGAGAGAATAGAGATAGTATCTTTTTCAAATGAAAGTGTCCAAGCATCTAAAACTAGACTTGATTCGATGCATTAGATAGATAAAGGGTAAATAAATTGCAACCCCACGATATAGTATGTACTTTATTATAGGGGAAAGCAACCAAAATACAATCCAACTCAACTCGGGCAGTATCCAATTCCCACGGTCCAAATTAATGGTAGCAAATAGCAAGAGATAAGCTGAATTATAGGGTTTTCTTTCCTGAGGCGGTGCTGTTGTCATTTCCGCGAATCTTCTTCTTGTTTTAAAAAAGAAACAATTCCTCAAAGGATACCCCTCTCTTTTACAATGCTGGGCCCACAAATGTCTAATACATGGGCTTAAATCCGGCGGTGTCATCCGGGCAAGTCTACGCTTCCAAAATTTCGATTTATTAACTTAATTGGGAGTGCCAGGTTAAAAGAAACATATACTTTTTATACACTGAAGGCTCTCAGACGAGACTTTGTCCAAACGGAAAATTAGCTATCGATGACCAGTTTTCTGGACTACCGATTCATTGATCTTAAAGCTTATCTCGGAAACATAATAAACTACGATGCCTGATAGGCATAGCGGAAAGAAAAATAGAAGACAGAAAGAATAGGGACATATACTTAACTTGAAGGATACGTAAAATAGACTCAAAGATATTCTCATTTGGAAAAAGCCAAAACCTAAGCAAGCTCGAAAAAGAGCTTCTGAACTAACACTAGACGACAAATGGAGTCACTGAGAAAATCAATAATCAAGGAATCCCTGAGGACGATGATGATGATGGATAACCTTTAAACATGTCTACGATTCAGAGAAAAAAGAGTACATAATTTAAATTAGTAATCCATATACCAAACAGCTGCAATACCAACAATATACGTTTTTATGTCACAAAATCTACCATACACAAAAGGATCTTGTAGATCCAAATTCCTCGATTACAAAGCAGGAAGAACAAAAGAAGAAAAAACAAATCCACCTACTGATTCAAATCTAAACTTATGCCTAATGGATACCACCCAACAAAGCAACAAATGATCCCAATATTCTTCAAGAGCTAGTGAATTTGGTTACCGCCTTGGTCCCCTCGGAAACGGCATGCTTGGCCAGTTCTCCCGGCAACACAAGTCTCACAGCAGTCTGAATCTCCCTGGAAGTAATTGTGGGTTTCTTGTTGTAGCGAGCAAGCCTGGAGGCCTCCTGGGCAAGTTTCTCGAAAATATCGTTAATGAAACTGTTCATTATACCCATGGCTTTGCTGGAGATCCCAATATCAGGATGGACTTGCTTCAGCACCTTGAAGATATAGATCTTGTATGTCTCGATACTCTTCTTACTCCTCTTTTTCTTCTTGTCGCCGGCCGCGGCACCACCCTCCTTCGGGAGCTTCTTTCCGGCCTTGGGCTTCTTCTCCGCTGGCGGAGCCTTTTCGGCCACCGTGGATTTCTTCTCCTCGGCTGGTTTCTTTTCAGCAGGTTTCTTCTCGGCCTTGGGTGCCATTAGGAACTGTCTAGCACGCTAGGGTTTGAGAAATTGAACAAGATAAGTGCGATTGCAAATTGAAACGGCGAATTGATAATCGGATAGGAATTGAAGTGGTTAATATACAAAAAGCATTGTCGCGTTCTATTGGTTGCTTGAGTTTCATGAGGATCGGTGACTTGGACCATTTTAAATCCGTCAAATGTTTTTTTAAAAAGAATGCGTCAATCGACGGTAACAATGCGTTGATGACGTAAGGATGTGCGGATCGATGACTTGGCTGCTGTCTTGTCCGTTAAAGAGAATTGGAGCGTATAGATAGATGAACCGCTGAGATTGTTTTCCTACTCTCAAAAATAAGAATTTTATTTCCCTGTGGAGAAACAGAGCGCGCCAAATTGACAATTACATATCAGCTTGCGCGGTTAGCTCTGAAAGTTGAAACGAAAGAGATTGAACACTTTTTCTGTCAGCATTCCTAAAATCATAACTCCCAAAAATAAGTAAACAATTGTCATTCTTAACATACTATCGTAATAAATAATCATATTTAAATATACAACTTCATATTTTTTTTATCATTCATATAACATTAATAAAATGAAAAAAAACTATTTTTAAACTTTCTTTTTAAATTTTTTTATCAACTTATATTTATTTTTTCTTTTTAAGCAAAGGGCCCAAGAGAGCTTATAAACTAAAATAAGTTAACCATGCTACAAATTGATCAACACTATCATCAAAATCTTTAAGTTTTGTTTGGTAGTAAGAATTTTAGTGATAAAATGAGAATTTTAATTCTATTTTATTGTTTAGTTGATGAAATTGATAAAAAATACGAGCCTTATGAAATATTAATTATCTTTTTTTATAAGTAAATTAATATTATTTTATCTATTGAATAGTGCAGTAAAAATAAAAATAAAAAGATTAAAATATTTTTTACTATTTTTTATTTATAAAATTGTTTATAATTAAAAATATATATATTTAAATTAAATTTTTTAATACTATTCAATAAAATTTAATTCAAATTTTTATATTAATAGTAATTTATTTTATTTTTTATTTAAAATATTTTTTTAAATTAAAATAATATATTTTAATATTATTATTTTTTAATGATTTTTTTATATTTTTATCAATTTTTATTCAATTTCATTTTATATGATACCAAACATAATTTTAATTATAGTATTTTATTTTATTCTTAATTTTCATTTATATTTTTTCCTTAATTTTAAATCAAACGGGACCTTAGACCTGACAAAGGAAAGGAATATGTCAACAGAAATTTTCAACAATTGTTTTCAAAAGAATGGCCTAATTCATGAATTCTCACGTGGCCAATGTAGTAACAACACTAGACATGCAAAAACTGAAGAACCCTATGCATCCAAAGAATCCCAAAAGAGTAATAACACTAAAATTGAAGAATCCTATGCAACCACTAAAGAAAAATGACTCATGACCGAAGAGTAATGGTTAAAGAATACATGACTGAAGAACCCTGTAGAGGAGGACAAATGACTGAAGATAACACACTAAGAAAAAGAACCCTTCACCATCAAGTAACAATGATAAACCTTTGAATAAGAATACAAATGAAGTGATTCCGTGTACACCCACTACTATTACGGATTAAACTACAAGTCATCATTTATCTTTTAGATAATGAACTAAATAAAAATATTTAAAAATTTCATGAAAATAAATTTTTTTTGAAGAAATGTCTCAAATAATTTTTTTTTAATTTTAAAGATTTTTAACATAATATTAATGATATAAATATATAAAATTATATTAAAATTAACTTAAACTAGTATCTATAATTGAATGGTAAATAGATTACGCTACCACACTGAAGACTTTGGTTCAAAACTTAGTAGCATTCAACATCTTGTCTAATTCTTTTTTTATCTTTATACATAAAAATAAAACGATGTTGTTTTGATTTTCTATATATCATCATATTCACTTATAAACTCTAACATGATAGCTTCTTTTTTGTATTCGTTGCGACATTTATTTTTAAGTCTCTCTCTCTCTATATATCTCCATTTGACCATGACTTTATCTCTATCTTTAAGCATTTCTCTTAGTTGCCTCCCTCTCTCAATCTCTTTTTTTTTATTGTTTGTTTAGTTTTCTATTCAAAATAAAAACAATGAAGGAAAGCAATGTCATGAGCATGAAGATGGAGAGTAGAAAGTTGACAAAAATATTATGGGAGAAAATTTGAGTGATAAATAAAGTAGATATGAGTAACTTGGTATTGGATGTGAGGTGATATTGCTTTCATATATATTTTTTTTCATTTTTCATATCACTTGAGTATTTTTGTTGATACATTTCGCAATATAGTAATTTTGATTGAAATGGAGGAATTTCTTAATAAATACTTTGTTTTATTTCAGTAACTCCGTTTCGTATTAGTAACTTCGAAAATAAAAACTTTTTGGTCATTTCGATGGAAAAGAGAGAAAATTTTGTTCCTTGATTTTAGGCACAACATGGAGAAATCTCTAACATAGTACTCGCCTGAAGCTGCAGGGAAATGATTAAAATACCTTATAGTTAATCATGTGAGCACCTAGAATCTATCTAAACCTCTCAAAGATTTCATGCACACATTGTCAGCACACCAAGTTCCATGAAATATATAGGAGGCATTTTTAGATCAAAATGGTCCCAGGCCAATTAGGAAGAGATGAAAGCACTAAAAAGAAATAGAACATAGAGCCTTGTACTACTACTCGAAGGAAAGAGAACAATCGGTTGTAGGTGGGTAGTCAACATTAAATATAATGCAAATGGATCTATAGCACGACAAAAGGTAAGAGTGATGCCCAACTAATATACACATACTTACAGGGCAGACTACCAAGAGACATTGTTACCAGTTGTAAAACTAAATACCATCAAAGTACTATTATCTCTAGTAGCAAACTTTGACTGGCCATTGCACCAATTCAACATAAAAAATGCATTTCTCTATGGAGACATAGAATAAGAGGTATATATAAACATCCCACCTTGTTTCACCTCTACTACAAGAATTGTGTGTAAATTACATCAAGCTTTATATAGCTTAAAATAATCACCACAAGCTCGGTTTGGACAGTCCAACATGGCAATGAAAAACTATGGCTTCCAACAAAGAAATTATGATCATATACTCTTTTTGAAATATTGACAAGCGAAGATAACTACATTGATTATTTACATATATGATATAATAACAGTAATATTCCCGATTTTTCTTTACGTTACTAATTAAATTTTTTCTTCAAAGAGGAGAAAGCGTTTTGATCTCAAGGGATGATTAAATTATTTTATAATTTTACTTAATTCAAACAAGATCTTAGAATGGTTAAAATAACATTTATGTAATTTTATTAAAATGACATTTATGTAAATTCCTTGATATGATAGTTTTGTAAATATTCTAGGATAACAGTTTTGTAAATACTCTAGGATGAAATTTTTGTAAATAATAGACGATGATAAAGTTGTAAATATGGGGTGGTAGGTAAGAAAAAATCTTGATAATTATGAGGGAGAGGGAGTGTCGGTAACAAAGAGAAAGAAAAGAAAGAGGAAGAAGAAGGAGAATGAAGAAGAAAAGAAAATTAAGGTAAGTTTCTTTATCATCTCTCTAATTTCATCATCTTTTCTTAAGGAGTATCCTAATTCACGGTATGGATGTAGAATTTTGTGTAGTAAGAATCAAGCACGCAAATTGAAGGATTTGTTTGAGGTAGGCTTAACATTTATTCATGTATATTTAGATGTACAAAATTATATATACTTTTAAATGTATTTAGATGTCTATATTTATATGAAATTCTATTTTGGTTGTTTGGACATGCATATGGGTGCATGGGATTACATAAAAGAAAAACAAAGGAGAAATTAGACTAAATTGAATTTTGGACTAATTTGGGAAACTTCTGTTTTTGAAATTTTGAAAAAATTTAGCAAGGATTTTAAGGAAATGGTCAACATATGAATTGTAAATATATGTCTTGTGGATCTATAAGCTCTGAAATCACCTCAATTGGAGTCCATATGAGGGACATATGGCTGATTAATTAAAAAGAGGTCAGAATTAGTCTAGAATCCAAAATGGTAAAATAAGAGTTTTTGTTTTTAATTTTTTGAGAATAATTCGTAAGGAATATGAAGAAATGATAAATATAAAAGTTGTATATAATTGTCTTAAATTTTTATAGGTTTTAAAATCACCTTAATTGGAGTTCGTATGAGGGAGATATGTTTGAATAAGTGAGGATAGGTCACATAACACGGTTAGGCCGTATTCTGATTGCTTAACCATGGGTAGGCCATGTGCGGGGTTATTTTTTAGCATGTTTGAAGTATTTTTCAAATATCGCCATATCTTGAAACATGATCAGGCTATGTTGGATGCTGAATTATCATATTTTTCACTGTTTTATACCTAAAAATAATTTTATTTGTTGAAAGATTTTTAAGAAACATATATCTAAGAAAAATACTTTTAAAATGATGATTTTGATATCACAAATGACCATTTTTCTTTATTTGATTCAAAATGAATCATATTGGATATTGGTATGTGATTAATGATTATTAATCATTGGGTATAAAAATATTGCATGTCATATTATGAATGTGATTGAATGACAAACGTAAAGCTCATGGCGAGTTGCTTGATAATTTTACATTACAATTAATGAATAAGCATTTATATATATACATTTATATGTATGGATGAATATCGATGAGTTGTATGGCTTAAGACGGTACTAATAGGGGACTCCCTATTAGCCTGAGTAAGTTAAGGGAGGACCACTTCAATCGGTTGACAGAAATAATGTGAAGAGGTAGATGGTTGATGAACTCACATTTCCTGATCATTTATTGTGACTGTAGCGATCGGTCACTATGCATATAACAAATGAGTGAATTGAGTATATTGAGAGCTGTGATATGTCTGAGCATTGAAAAAAAGAGAGTAAATTTTCAGTGCATATATAATATGTTAATTATGCATAAACTGAAGTGATGATTTTATCTCCAAATCTTAATATTTTTTGTAACTTATATAGCTGAAAATAATTCATATTTTCTCATTATATTTTATTTATGTTAAGTTTACTAGGAACCTTTGTTCTTACTATTATTGTGGTATTATGTTCAGATAAAAAGAAATGAGATCCAACAGGGAATGACGTTACTGATGGAGATCTCGATATCAGCACCACCTCCTCACACTTTTATGTTTCAAAGGTGGAGTGCTATATAAGGACTCTTATTTATGTATTGAAATGTTGTATTATATAATTATTACTTATATGAGGTTTGTAATATATATATATATATATATATATATATATATATATATATATATATATATATATATATATATATATATATATATATATATATATATATATATATATATATATATATAACATATATATTGTGTTTATACATATGACGTATTTAACATACGAAATGTGAAAATAAATAATAATAATAAATAAATAATAGATTAAAAATAAAAGTAATTTGGATCTTACAATAATTATAGGTGATGATATTGAAAAAATCAAAAAATTGCAAAACCAACTGACATGCAAATTTAAGATGAAGAACTTGGGAGGCCTAAAATAGTTTTTATAAATCAATGTCGCTAGATCAAAGGAAATGATTCTTCTACCAGACCTCTTAACTAAACTAGTAATGATATATTGTAAATAAGTTGTCACTCCTATGATTTAAAATAAAAAAAGGGAGAATATTTAGACCAAATACCGACCAATAAGAAAGATATCAACAACTTGTCAATAAACTTATTTACTTATCACATACTTATCTTGGAATATCATATATTGTCAGTGTAGATAGCTAGTTCATGTACTATCCAAGTGAAGATCATATGGATGTAGTTCTAAGAATTCTTTGCTAGCTAAAATCTACCCCAAGAAGAGGACTTATGCTATCAAAAAATGGCCACCTAAAAATAAAAGGTTACATTGATGCAAATTGAGTAGAGAGTATCACTGACGAAAGTCCACATCTGGATATTTTACATTTGTTAGTGGAAACTTAATTAGATGGAGTAGTAAAACACAAAAGGTAGTGGCCCGATTAAGTGTCAAAGCAGAGTTTAGAGGAATGTCCAAAGGACTATATGGACTTTTTTGGCTTAAGAAATTGCTATTAGAGATAGGATTTGATTCCAATTTTGAAATGAACCTATACTATGATAATAAACCATCAATTGAAATCTCCCAAAATTTGGTTTAACATGATCATAGAAACATATTAAATTAACATGAAAATGATTTATGTGTAGAGAGGAATATCATCTTCGTCAGTGTTGCAATTGATTTTCTTAACTGATTGAAAGCCGATGGCTGGTTCCATCGACAAGGGTTCATGCGGATTGTGATTACCTTATAAAGCTCCTCTTGATTGGCGATAGTGGTAAGTGACTCCTTCATCATTTCCTCTCGTCTTGTATTTTTAGAAAATTTTGTGCAAGTTAATGATTATTTCTAAATGATAATGTTTGATTTGGAGTTTGAGATGAATGCTTTATGATTAGTTTTTTCTTACTGAATATGATATGTTGCATCTTTTAATGATCTAGTTTGAACGAGCTTTGAATCATTGTTTCCAATTATAATGCTATTACGGTGTGAGGATGTTAAAATTGAATGTTCTTTTTGATTTGATCTGACATTGTTTGGCAAATTTGTGCTTCTTATATAAAGTTGAGCATCTATGTGATTCAATAATGTGTTTAATTCATAGTGCTTCTGATGTGTTTCTTTAAGCCAAGAAACGGAGTGTTTGGTGGAAACAAGGATCATCTTAAAAATTCAATGAATGTTTTAATTGTCACAAATTGTCTCGATAAGATCAGATTCAGTTTTTTACTCAAAAACCAAAGAAAACTCTCACTTTAAGAGAAAACTCAATTCTTATCTTAAAACAATAATGGCAAGTAGCCTGAACACATATTCAAAAAGGGCCACAAAGAGTTAAGGAAGGAAGGAGAGGAATGGGTAAAGGGGACAGCATCTTCTTGTTTAATTATTGGTGCTTTAGTAATCATCCAAATCTTCCTTACATAAGCATAAGGAATCCTTTATATAGTCACTCTATGGACTTCTATAGAATATGCCCTATATGGCCCAAACAATATTAGTTATTCAGCTCAACTAAACTAATAAAAACATAAACCCATAATTAAATTAATATTTGGCCAACATAAATAATGATCCCAAAATACATTAAATACTAACAATATCCTAAAAGAAAGTATATAACATAAAGCCTATAGATAATACATCTTTAATCCATGAAAATTTGGGCTTGTTGTTTTCAAGATCTAACAAACTTTATTTGGCCTCCAAGAATACCCATCTATTTGGCCTCAAGCTTGTGCTCCAAGTTACCCTCTTTAACGTCATTCTCAAAATTGCAAAGCGTGATCCATTTGATGTCCAAATAATGTGTTTCCTTAAGCCAAGAAATGAAGTATTTAGCAGATGTAAGGATCGTCTTAAAAATTTCAACGGATGTTTTAATCGCTATGAGTTGCCTTGATAAGATCGGATTCAATTTTTTATCTTAAAACTAATGGAAGCTTTCACTTTAGAAGAAAACTCAATTCTTATTCATTTAAATCTTCCTTACATAAGCATAAAGAATCCCTTATATAGTCACCTTGTGAAAACCCTAAAAAAATTTAATTGGACTTCTATGGAATATGTCCTATATGACCCAAACAACATTAGTTATTCTGCCAACTAAACTAATAAAAATATAAACTCATAATTAAACTAATATTTGACCAACATAAAGAATGTACTCAAAATACATTAAATATTAATAATATTATAGAAGAAAGCATATAATATAAAGTCCATAGATAATACATCTTTAATCCATGCAAATTTGGGCTGATTGTCTTTAAGATCTAACAAACTTTATTTTGCTTCCAAGAATGCCCATATATTTGGCCTCAAGCTTGTGCTCCAAGCTGCCCTCTTTAACGTCATTCTCAAAATTGTAAAATGTGATTCATTTGATGTCCAAATGATGTGTTTCCTTAAGTCAAGAAACAAAATATTTAGCAAAAGTAAGGATCGTCTTGAAAATTTTAACGAATGTTTTGATCGCTACGAGTTGTTTTGATAAGATCAGATTCAGTTCTTTACCCTAAAATCAATGGAAGCTCTCACTTTAGAAGAAAACTCAGTTCTTATTCATCTAAATCTTCCTTACATAAGTATAAGGAATCCCTTATATAGTCACTCTATAAAAACCCTAAAAAAACCTAATTGGACTTCTATGAAATGTGTCTTATATGACCCAAACAACATTAGTTATTCGGCTAACTAAACTAACAAAAACATAAACTCATAATTAAACTAATATTTGGCCAGCATAAATAATGGGCTCAAAATACATTAAATATTAATAATATTATAGAAGAAAGCATATAACATAGCCAACAATACATCTTTAACCTATGCAAATTTGGGCTGATAGCCTCAAGATTCAACAAGTTCTATTTAGCCTTCAAGAATGCCTATCTATTCTGTCTCAAGCTTATACTCCAAGCTGTCCTCTTTAATGCCATTCTTAAGACTACAAAGCGTGATCCATTTGATGTCCAAATGATGTGTTTCTTTAAACCAAGAAACGGAGTATTTAGGAGAAGTAAAGATCGTCTTGAAAATTTCAACGGATATTTTGATCGCTACGAGTTACTTCGATAAGATCGGATTCAGTTCTTTGCCTTAAAACCAATGGAAGCTTTCACTTTAGAAGAAAACTTAGTTCTTATTCATCTACATCTTCCTTACGTAAGCATAAGGAATCCCTTATATAAGCACTCTATGAAAACCCTAAAAAACCTAATTAGACTTTTATGAAATATGTCCTATATGACCCAAATAATATTAGTTATTCGGCCAACTAAATTAACAAAAACATAAACCCATAATTAAATTAATATTTGACCAACATAAAGAATGGGCTCAAAATACATTAAATATTAATAATAGTATAGAAGAAAGCATATAACATAGCCAATAATACATCTTTAACCTATGCAAATTTGGGTTGATAGTATTCAAGATCCAACAAATTCTATTTAGTCTTCAAGAATGTCCATCTATTCGGCCTCAAGCTTATACTCCAAGCTGTCCTCTTTAACGCCATTCTTAAGATTGCAAAATGTGATCTATTTGATGTATTGATTTGACCCAACAATTTCTTCTTTAACCTTATGTCTAAGATCAAGCCCAATAAAATTTTTTGGGCCCGCTTCGTCCTATTCCTAATCATTGGACCATTTATCCTTTGGAAAAATTTTTGAGAACAGTTTAAAATAAATTTGGCGGGACCTTGATCTCCATAAGCTTCACTTGCCAAAGTTGGCCTCAAATGGTCTGGTTGCTTCTACAATATGCTTTTGAGCTTTGTTTTCTTTATTATGTTTCAATTTTTCTCCTAATAACTATGGTCGATGATTCACTTAAACATTTTCTTGTGCCCGAATAGTATTTTAATAGAAATCATCATCCTGCCTAATTGTTCGCTACAAGATGACAAATGTCATACATTTGTTAAGGAAGAAACAAATAACAAAATAGTTTGTAAGAGAAATCGCAATGGGATAATCATGGTGGTGTACCATATCACGTTCCTGAATTAAGCATACACCCACTCTGTTATTAAATTTTGCAGGTGTTGGAAGGAGTTGCCTTCTTCTGCGTTTCTCAGATGGTTCTTTCACTAGTATCTTTATCACAACCGTAGGGTGCGTTTTTACAGAAGAGGAGTACAACTGCAGAATATTGTTTGCTAGAAGTTTCTCTAACATCACAAGATCTACCTTCCTAATGCAGCATTGATTTCAAAATAAGAACCATTGAGCTTGATGGCAAACGTATCAATCTCCAAATTTGGGATACTGCAGGTCAGGAGCTGTTTCGATCAATAACAACTGGTAAGTTTCTGATTCTTATTCATAGTCAGAACTGATGTGCGAGTAATAATAGGCAGCCCACAGATCAAATTAAAAGACAAATCTATATTACTTAGTATTAGAACTAAAATCGAATCCCCAAAACTATGTTAAATGATTAAAGCCTTTTAAAAATAGTCTTTCAATCTTTCTTTGGATTTCCATAATTTTCAATGCCAACCTCGTAGAACTTTTTGGCATGTGGGTTTTTATTTGACTTAATATAAGATCGATTTTTTCATGTAAAGATCACTAGTGGCGAACCTTTATTTATATTATCGAAGATGAACTGTTCCTGGAGGTACCTATAGGTTTGGTGTATAATGAGTTAAACTCTATTATCCTCACTAGCGGAGGGTGCTATTGTGGGTACTGTTTCATTGATGTCTCTCTTAAGAGACCAAGAGTTCTTGCTTCTTCATAGTTTCTGTCATTTTGTATTAAATTGAGTATTTGTCTAGTTGGTCATTTGGCTTTATAAAGCTTTCTTTTGTTTTTTCAGCTTACTACCGGGAAGCTACGGGCATATTGCTAGTCTATGATGTTACAGATGAATCATCATTTAACAGTAAAGTTCCCATTTCTTGCTACAAATTATCGTTGGGATATCTGTGTTTTTCTCTTTATAAGATTTCTTATCTGGAGTATTCACCCAGCTTCTGCTAATTTCATATATCAGGAACTGGATCCTCAACATTGAACAACATGCTTCAGACAATGTCAACAAAATATTGGTGGGGAACAAAGCTGACCCGGATAAAAGCAAAAGGGCATGTAAACTTTGTGGGGCAATGTTTATGATACAAAAAACTTCTTTTCCTCCCCTCGTCCCCTCCTTTCCCTCTTTCTCTTTTGAGTGGGTCTAATAAAGCAAAAATGCAATGCCTCGAATTTAAAACAATTTTGACCAACAGAGGTGCAGAGCTATCCTCAAATGTACTTTCTTCTTAGTTGTTATGCAAGTCTTATTCATTATTGAGTTGCATCATTATAGATGTTTAATCCGTGTGTCGGGCTATAATGATGAATCATGTTGATGCCTTCAATTGAATTAGTAACATCTAGGAGACTCTCCCTCACGTGAGTCGGATTTGCCCTATTTGTGATTATATACCTTACCTTTTATTTTAGGCTGTGCCTATCTCCAAGGCTCAAGCACTGGCTGACGAGTATGGAATCAAATTCTTTGGAACTGCAAGTGCTGCGAACTTGCGAAAGTGGGAGCTCCATGAAGTTTTTTGTTACTGAGTTTTTCCATTGCAGAGCGCCAAGACAAATCTAAATGTGGAGCAAGTTTTCTTCTCGATAGCAAGAGATGTAAAACAAAGGCTGGCTGAGACTGACTCTACGACAGAGTTATTTGAACTTCCTCTCCCTTGAATCCGTTGACAAGTTTCTTGTGGTAATAGTTCTCTAAAGTAGCAAGTCTCGATATATTCATTGTAGCCAGCAACAATCATAATCAATCATCAAGGCCAGGCAGGAGGACCTGGGCAGGGTACACCAAAATCAACTTCTTGTGGTTGATGATAAAATATTTTCTAATTGGAAGGAAAACTATAGTTCAAGAACAAGAAGGAAGGAGGAAATACCACTTGTATGACGCTATGATTTGTGCTTTAGGCATTTCGTTGTCGTTCTTTTTAAATTTTGCTTCTAAATAGTAGTTTCTTACATTTCAAGAAAGTTTATTCCAGAAGCTAGATGTGAATAAGAAATGATAGTCTTGGAATGTGTTCGTTATTTTGTTTAATGTATAAACTAATATTTTAAGAATTAGACAGTGAAGAAAATGGTTCATGATTCAATCATTCAACTATAGTAGAAAAGGTAATAAAATATATAATAAAGTTTTACATTTTTTCATATTATAAATACAATATATTAAAATTTAAATATATAAAATTAAATAATTCATTTAAAATATAAAAATATCAAATATTATATATTAATATATTTAAAATTTTATTAATAACTTTATTGCAGATAAAATATTTTTACATAATATAATATTTAATAGTTAATAATAATAATAATATTTTTTTTTTAAATTAAAATACATATATAATTATTATTAATATTAAAAATGAGCAATGCTATTATTTTAAATTAAAATTTTAAAATAATCAAAATAATATAATTTAATAAATAAAAAAGCCATTCTAATTGTTTCAATTTACTGATTTTTGAACAGTTTTGATTGATTTTTACCAGTTTTGTTGGACCAATTTTTTATCACGCCCATTTAGATAGTTTGACCAAATTGGCAGATAGAGCAATTCTTGATTTTTCCAGTCCAACTAACCAGTCCAATACAAGTCTGACAACATTGGTATAAACACACAAATGGCTTCTGGTAACATTTTCACATTTTGTAACCCTTGCTTAGACAAACCAATAGCCATCATAGAAATTTAATTTTGTCTCGTGCTCATTTATAGCTTCCTGAAAATTCACGATTCGTGCTAACACGCTGCAGACTGCAGGAAAGGTGAAACAATAATTCTGGCCAAATCCCATTTACCCTCGTTAAGCCACTCTCACTTATACTTATTATTTTATGTTCATTAATAAACATAAGGAAGCGTCATCAATATCTATAGATGCCGTTAATATAATTGAAACCTGAAAACAAAACATAAAGTTGCAGTATTTTAATATGAACATTTCCGGCAAACAAGTTGAGAAAAGAAAAAAAAAATGCATATTTTATAAATTTAATTTTTCTATCATTTACTAAAATTCATAAGTTAAATTCTACTTCTTGTTGAAGTTTTTTTTTTCTTGATTCTCAGGCCAAATAATTTATCACAATAGACCAATTTGTTGAGAGTTCATACCTCAAGAAGAAAATGCACTTTATTTACTTTCATCTTACTCAAGGTTTTCTTCCGGTCGGTTTACTGATTTACGCTTAATGCAAACTGAGATAAAGTGATCTATGTCTAAGACTGGAAGTAGTTCATCTGAACGATGCTACAGATTTTACACAAGGACATTACAAGAGAGACTGCAAAATGTGCAGCTGACATGGCCGGGCTGAAGCTAAGACCCACATAAAGCATAATGCTCCGTATGAATATCATAATCTAACAGGTTCCTCACCACTTACCAGTGTTCTCAGAAAAAAGGATTGAAACCAGTCAACCATTGTAACTTCTCCAGTCAGCCATAGAAGCGACCCAATCACCCCCTTCATCCCCACCAGAAAGGAAAAGAGAAAAAAGGAGGGGGGGGGGGGGTCGTTCAATCTGAAAAGAAATACCAAAGAAAATGCTTTGTTCTCTTTCGACCACATACCAACTATCTGCCTCTATAGTTTCCAGATTTTGCCAACAAAGAAGGAACTAGCAAATTAGTTGGGTGATTTTTACTTTGCATTTTGGGAGATGCACCCAAAACAGTTTTCAGTACCCAAAAATAACTAGTCAAGAAGTCGGGCTCCTCTATTTGACAATAATACGGGCATTCTCCATAATGTTCTTGATAGTTCTTCGCCCATCAAAGTACCTCATCTCACTGATTTGTACAGAACTAACAAAAGACACCCAATCTTACCAGACCATAGAAGAACACAATTTACTTAAGGTTGCTGAGCCAGAAAAATAAAATAAAACTGAAGATTGATATATCTTACTATGCACACTAGAGAGTCTAACCATAGTAACATTTTGTCAAGGGCTTGTGAGTTATAGGTTGAGTTCTTCTTTTCCATAAATGCGTTGAAGTTCCCGTGTTGCTGCTTGAAATGATTCTGACGGGAGTGGCAGGAGTAAGAGAATTAGATATATGATATTGCGATGTACCAAAAAACCCCATAATTTAAAACCTTCCATAAGTATGTCTGCATGTTTGTGTGTGAAACAGATGGGAGAAATTTGTTTACCTTTCCAACTGCGAAAAGCTTTCTGATTAATAGGTGCACCAAAAACCGTTTGAATTGTATCAAACAACAAACTTTCAGGGGTACACCTCAATTCCTGTACAATCTGATAAATGGTCTTCCCGTTCTCAAAATAAATGTGATTGTTTGGATGTTTTGTTTTGCAACCAGCATGTCTCTCAAACTCGTAAGCATTCAGAACCTGATTATATGACCATCAGTTGAATAATAAGCTATCATATTTTAAGAAGCTGAAAAACCAAGATTAAGGTGTTTGGTCAGGTCGTGAACTAGTGGCTTACTAACCTTGGAATAATTACAAGACTGACACCCACAAAGATAGCCAGAACCTTTTATAATTCCCCGAAGTTCCTTCATATATGCAGACACATAACCATAACTTATTAAATAACACTTCAAATTGAAGTAATAGACCAGAAAGACCTGAATTTACCTCCTGGGCCACCGAGACATACTTCACAGGAACACCATCAAGCATACCAGTGGATATCAAGCTTCTGACATTAGAAGGGAAGCTGTTTGGGGCCTCTTTCTTTGCTACTTTAAACTCTTGTTTATTCTTGGACACAGGTTCGGGCTTTAGTTTATCTACCTGAGGCCTAATTACAACTACATTGGAATCTGATGCATCCAACTCTTTCTCATGAGCTATTGTTGATACTTGAACTGAAGATTGATTATATAAAGGACCATAGTCCCCAGCAGGCCTGCCAACAGGGACAATATCCTGTTCATCCGGGAATCCACCAAAAGGGATTATATTTGGGTCCTCTTTATTATAGGAATCACCAATTGATAATACGTTGTCATCCCCTTTACCATAGGCCCCTCCCAATGATCTAACATGGGCATCCACTCTGTTGTAGGTGAGTCCCATTAGATTGACATTACTATCTTTATTGAAAGCTTGCCTCGCCGATACAGAACTAGTCTCAACTTCCCCATTATAGGCCTGATGTAGATCACTGTCATTCTGCCCGTTAAAACTGTGTCCTGCTGGAGCTTGTACACTATCAGAATCCTTAACCTGATTAACTTTGACCTTTTTAATTCCACCAAAACTTAGACATGCTTCAGTATCTTCAACAGAATGAGATACAGACAAGCCGAAAGATGCATCTTCTCTGTATTGGTTGCCTATCATCTTTGTTCTCACATTACAATCATCAGCCATAGCATAAGAAGTATTCTTTTCAGCAAAATTGACAGGCCTAGTTTCAGACCCAAATAGACGGCCCACAAATTGGTTTGGGACTGAATGAAAAGTAGGATTGTTCTCCCAAGGAGAAAAATTTACATTTGAAATTGCAGAACTTGATTTTCCATTTGCATCTTCCACTGCTTGTTTCTTGTTCGGAAAGAAGTCTACATCGGCAGCATCAACAAACCATTGATGAGGTCGCTTTGGTTCAAGTTTAGAAGGATTATCTATTGCAGTCTCTCCGTCATTAATATGTTCAGTACCCTTTACCGTCCAAAATCCCTTGTTTTGGAAAGACTGCAGCAAAAAAACTCAAGTTTACATAACAAAGCGAATGAGAGAGATTTGGTGGGATGACGATGAACTTCCGAAATTTGAGAAGGGAATAAAATATTTTTTAAGGGAGGAAGGATTACTAGAATTCTAAATAAAAAACAATCAGACATTTACAAGTTACAACCCAATGCTTATTTAAGTGTAATTAGCTACTTATAAAATGAAAGGAAAGCATAAAATAAAATCTTACAGTTACAGATAAAGGAAGAGTGAAGCAAGAAGAGTCTAGTAAATACCATCTGTTTCTATTTCTTCAGGTGACAAATATTCCTGAATCCACTGAGATCTTCTGCTCAACTCGAGCCGATTGTGTCTAGTTCCCAAAGTATCGTTCACGGGCTCTGTTAACCTCCAAAGTCCAAACAACTCCTGCGTCAAGAGAAAGCCTCTTCATGTACCGTAACACTGTTCACGTTCTTCAAGGTCAACAGAGGAATAGTGGACAAAAAATAAAATAAAAAAGAAATAGCGAAAGGCAATCCTAAGAATTAAGAAGAATGAACGCCAAGATTTGAAAAAAGAAAAAGAAAAAGATATACACATATATACACACACTCCGCTACCTATCAAACTTAGGAATTTACCGAACAGAATTTCTCAAAGAATAGATATTCATCTGTGTCAGAAAAAAGTTGAAGTCAACAAACGCCAATAACCGAGCTCAGCAACTGCGAGCAAGAGATTACCTTGAAATTCTACGATCCGCACCCTCGACGATGTCCACAAAATGTAACCGGAAGGTCTTTCCGAGCCCGCTATATTATGAAACTCCCGGCGAAGCCACACCGCCGGTGAACGTCGAACGCTTTCAGAGGTAGATACCGAGGAGAGATTTGCTACGGTGTCTGAATTGCACTCGATCTTTTCTCGGGAAAGGAATGGAAGATAGGATGAGCCTGAATTAAGCAAAAGTCACGGATGTGCTCGTTAATGACGTACACGTATTCGTGGAAACTAAATCGGGACCGTTGATTTGGTGGGGCAACATTGTCGACGTACAAATTGGTCTTTTCGGTTTGATAAGTGGAAGAAAATCAGAAACGGGTTGTGATTACGAACAGCCAAACGCCTCAATGCGTGGCACTGTTTGAGTGGATGGTGTTTGTATAAAAGTCAAGGAAGCTGTCTCTTTCTCCTCACTAGCCAATGCCTCTGGTACACGTTGCAAGCGTACGTGTCATGATATAGTAAAAAAGGAGATGGGAGAACATTGAGAAATAATCCTGCAATAGGAGTGTATATTGATTGGATTCAATCAAATTTTGAAGTTGAATCAAATTAAATTGATGATAAATTTTTTGTAAAAAAATAGACTTATTTGATTGATTAAAATATATAAAACTGAACTTATATTGATTCGAATAATTTTTTTTTTGTGTGTGTAACTAATGCTTAATTTTTGTACATCTCTTCATTAGAATTCACAAAGCTGATGAAGAAAACCAAAGGACAAATAAGGTAGAAGTAAAGAGAATCAGAACCTATTTACAGTTGTTAAAAGCGTTGAACCTTTTGCATCAACCTCAAACAGTGATCGGACGATTGGCTAGTATGGACGTTGTATAGCAGTGTTTAATCTACTTGTAACTTGTGCGTAAGTGATGCGTTCTACTAAAATGAGAAGGAACACAATAGCCCCAGGTGTGAAACAGTGTGAAAGGATTAATTGTAAGGTCTTAATTTGTTATTAAATATTTTGAAAAACTTTATTAAACTTTAGGTGCTATTCAAGGAGTAATTTGATTCAGGTTATTTATAGGTTGAAAAAAATGTCAATAAATAAAAGAAAAATAATGCAATAGTGCAGGCCCGCTGAAATCTATTTTCTCTCAAAAACAATTTTTAAATTTACAATTCATTAAAACTTACTCTTGAATGAAAAGCTGCCAAAAACAAAACAGAAAAAAAAAAAAAACAAAAGTCATGTCATGAGACTTTTAGCCCAACACATGGCTTGAGGTGCAGAGAAGTAGAGGTAACGATGCAATGTTGACTAAAGGCGGAAGAAACAAGAGTTAACCAAACAATTATATTAATTTAAATAAATATATATATATGATATTTTTAATTGGTTGATTCCTTTTAAATATTTTTTGAATGGAAAATTGAATTGGACCAACTGTTTTTTTTCGTGTGAAAAAAATCGATTTAAATCGATTTATAATGGGCTTTCTTCGATTTTATTACGATTTGGATCAATTTAGTCAATTTTGATCGATCCGAATCAATTTTGTACACCCCTAACAATTTGCACTACTCTACCTCCGCCTGATACAACCATCCATTTTAGTGGAATTAGTTATGGATTGAGTTCCAAATTTAATTCTTGTCTAATTTTAAAATATTTAAATTAAGAATTTTATACAAAATAAAGTTGAATATATATATATATATATATATATATATATATATATATATATATATATATATATATATATATATATATATATAGTGATTAGGGAATGCTTTAATAAAACCCCTTAATTAAATACCCTAAAATTCTATGGACAATGAACAAATAAATTAAAACCATGTGTAAAGCATGATATTTGGATGTATGTAAACTTATAAATAGGGGTGAGTATGGATGGTTTACTTAATTTGATCAAACAATATTTAAATAAAAAATTAACATTTCTCATTGATTGATATTAAAAAAATTTGAATTATATTAGATTAATTGAGTCAATTAAATTATATTAGAGTAAAGAGTTAGAAAAGTTTCATGAAAAAAGAAAAAGAAAAATTAGACAATTGAATCAATTAAGTTAGTTAGATCATATTAGAGTTTATGTTAAAAATTTCACTCCACTTATCTATACAAACTCAATTTTGGAATAAAATATAATTCATTGAAACCCATTCATCCCAATCAATACAATTTTTTTTCAATCAATGAGGCTTAAAAAGCTTATGCACACTCCTATTGATAATAATTAGTTACTATTGACTAAGTAAAAACCAAAAAAAGTATTGAGAAATATGCTTTTCATATATATTTATTCAGAATATAAGTATGTGCTATATATAAATTTTACAGAAATTGAAAGTTACAAAAAGTATTGAAGCACTATACCATGAATAAACATTCTTGATTTTATAGGATACTAACAGAGAAACAATCAAAGCTAAATTAAACTAAGTCTCTATAAATTAGGCATTATTCAAAATGTGAATAATTGATAATATCTTCACATCCTCCCTTAAACTAACTGTGATTAAGCAATCAGTTTATATCAGAACTTGAGCAAATCCCAAGTAAGCTTCGCATCTTTCTCAAATCATCCAGCTTTAATGGTTTTGTTAGAATATCTGCACCATGTTCTTGACTTTGACAATGGACTCAGTTCACCACCCCTTCCCTAATGAGCTCTCGTAGAAAATGAAATCAAACATCTATATGCTTGCTTCTCCCATGCATGACTGAATTTTTAGAGAGCTTAATAACTGAATTATTATCACAATATATTAGAGTGGATGTATATTATGGACAATTCAGCTCATTAAGTAATCTTCTTAACCAAACAACTTGACAAGCACATGAGGTAGCATCAATGAATTCTGATTTTGTTGTTGAAAGACTAACTACTGGTTGTTTCTTTGAGGATCAAGTAATAACTGCTGAATTATACATGCAAACATATCTTGAAGTACTTTTCTATCATCCAGATTACCAGCACAATCACTATCACTATAGCCTAATGAATCTCTTTTCATTCCTTTCCTGTAGAACAAACCGTAATTTGTAGTTCTCTTTAAGTATTGAATTACCCTTTTTGTTGCTTAGAGATACATTTCAATAGGTGCTTCCATGAACCTGCTAACTAGACTAACTACATGCATCAAGTCTGGGCGTGTAGTAGTCAAGTACATTAGGCTCCTTATAATTTGATTCATATTCTCTTATTAGCTATTGTGACTGTGACTGTGATAATGTGAGGAGGCAGAAAGGTGATGAACTCACATTCCCTGATTACCTATTAAGACTGTAGTTAGTGGTAATGTGAGGAGGCAAAAGGGTGATGAACTCACATTCCCTGATTACCTATTTTGACTGTAGTCGATCGGTCACTATGCGGATAACAAATGAGTGAATTGAGTACATTGAAAGTTGTGACATGTTTGAGTATTATGTAAAAAGAGTAGATTTTCAGTGCATATGTAATATATTAATTATGCATAAACAAAAGTTATGATTTTATCTCAAAAACTTGATATTTTTTTGTAGGTTATACAGTTGAATATAACATCATCCCTTACTGTGTGCTTAGAATTATTTGATGATTCTGATATGAGAATCTCCTAATATTTCGTGTAAAATATTTTGATACATAACAATATTTGATTAATGATCATATCGTATTGCATATGATTTTGGATATTTGAAGTGATTTGAACTGATAATATTTAAAATACGAGTCCTATATGGATGTACTCTCGAACTGTAATTTTTTATGCGATAAATTATAAAATATGAGTACATCAATATATTGACCTAAAAGGTCATAGGAGGTATTATCTGTTTATTGAGTTGTCGAATTCACTACACGATATTTTTTTTTCCAGATAAAAATACAGAGTTTGGTCTTGCAGCTACGTGATTAACTAGGTGTCATATTCTCTGAGTGAGTCTACATTTCTTCCAAGGCTCACATTGTTTAAATTATTATATATTTGTAATCTAGAGTATGCTCTGAACGCCACAGGCAGAATCCTTCCTTCCGCTGTAATATATATGAATATAAATCTGGCATGTATGTTTAGATATACTGAAAGATTTGTGGACGTATATGATTACCCCTATTATGATATTTACTTGGAGCATGTATGTATTAAATTAAGAGTAAAGTTATTTCTATTCGTGACAATTGCGTTCCTATAAAATGGGGGCGTGACTTAAAATGAATGTTATCAACTTTCTACCCTTTAGTATCTCTGCTGTGTTTAATTCTTGGAAAAATTAAATTTTTTACATCATTGCAATAAGCCATACAGAGCCTTTAGAGGACTTCTTTTGCATATTTCTTTTGTCTTACATAAATCCCATCTTTAGTTTGCTTCACTTTAATTCCCAAAAAGTAGTTCATCTTCCCTAGGTCTGTCATCTCGAATTCATTCATCATGGACCTCTTAAACTCACTAAACATTGTTGTGTCATTTCCAGTGTATATGAGATCATCAACATAAAGGCAAATAATTAAGACTTTACCTCATTCTTGATTCTTTATGAACAAGGTATGTTCATAAAGACACTTTACGAAACCTTTCTTTAGAAAGTAGCTCTCAATGTGACTGTACCAACTTCTAGGAGCTTGTTTCAGTCCATATAAAACTTTTTTTAAGTGATAGACCTTCTGCTCTTGCCCTTTCTGTACATAACCAAGTGGTTGATCTATATAGACTTGTTCATTTAATTCTCCATGTAAGAGTGCTAACTTTACATCAAGTTGGTGAATAATCCAGTCATTTTTAACAGCTAAAGCAATTACTAATTGAATAGTGTCATGTCTAGCTATAGGTGCAAAAAATTTTGTATAATCAATTCCACACTTTTGAGAGTAACATTTAGCTACTAACCTGGCTTTATGCTCGTGAACTTCACCATTTTCTTTCATCTTTGTTTTGAAAATCCACTTGACACCAATAGGTTTTTCTCCCTCAAGTAGATCAGTAAACTCCCATGCATTATTTCTTTGGATAGCATCGATCTCATCATCCATAGCTTTCCTCAATTTTGAGTTTTTGATAGCATCAACAAATGTAATTGGATCGCTGTCAACAAATAAAGCAAAGTAAGTTTCATTTTATGCTTTATTTATTAGTTCCTCTCCATTTACATAGTCTATCATCCAAGCAGAAGGTCTTCTTGTTCTAGTTCCCCTAGTCAATGTTTCTTCAAGTTCTGAGTAATTTTCATCATTTTGAGAAATTTTTGGGGCAACATTTTTAACTTCTTTTAGGTTAATAGTAACTTGTTGATATTCTCCATTGCTCTAATCCCATCCTTCTTTCTCATTAAATATAGCATCTCTACTGGTGATTATCTTATGTGTTTTTGGGTTATACAACCTATAAGCTTTTGATTCTTCACCGACACCCAACATTACACATTTCACACCATTATCATCAAGTTTATTGCGTTGAGAGTCATTTACATGAATATAGGCTAGGCAGCCAAATTTTTTGAAATAGCTAACAATAGGTTTTCTTTCACTCCATTCTTCTTTTAGTGTCACATTCTTTATTGCTAGAGTTAGACATCTATTGAGAAAATAGATGCTCCAATTTGCAATTTCAGGCCAAAAGATTTTTAAGACTTGCATTAAAGCTAGCATGCTGCATACCATGTTCATGATGATGCGATTTTTCATTTTATTTTCTCTGTTTTGCTGTGGTGAATATGCCACTATCAATTGCCTTTTAATTGCATTCAATTCACAAAAATTAATAAACTCTTGTAAATTGAACTCTCCTACACAATCAGTTTGCAATGTCTTGATAAACAAACCAATTTCTTTCTCCACAATAGCTTTGAACTTCTTAAAAGTAGTTAGAGCTTATGATTTTTTTGCCAAGAAATAAATTCAAGTCTTCCTAATACATTCATCAATAAAATTAATGTAATACCTTTTGTTGTTATTGGAGACAGGATTTATAGGACCACAAAAGTCTGAATGAACAAGTTGTAGTACTTGTGATGCTTTCTAAGTGCTTTCCTTTGGGAAAACTTCTCTGTGCTCTTTTCCTATCATGTATTCTTCATAAATGCTAGTTAGTGGTTCCAACTGAGGGAGTCCCCCCACCATGCCTTTTTCTTGTAAGGTCTTCAGCCCATTGAAATGCATATATTTATATCTAAAATGCCACAACCAAGTATCATTTTGGATAATGGTTTTTAGACAAATTTGCCTCATGGATACAGTTTGTGTTTAAAGCGGAAACATTCTATTAGGTGTCATCTTTATCTGCATGATTAGACCTTTCTATAAATGATGAATTTGACAACAATTTTGTTAAATTAAAATGGCAAAACCCTTCTCTTAAAGCTGGCCAAGACTGATCAGATTGCTTCTTAATTTAGGCACGTAGTAAACTCCTGATATGGTCTGTAAAACACCATTAACTTTAATTTTGACATATCATTTCCCTTGCACTTTTAAACTTGAGTCATTACCAAGCTTTACATTCTTCTTGAGTGTCTCATCAAGTTTGGTGAACATCTTCTTGTTGCCACTCATATGGTTGCTGCAGCCTGAATCCAAATATCATGTATTGTTGAGTTGATCTCCCTTAAGCTCCACATATGACATCAACAACATCTCTTCTTCAGTTTCAAAAATATTAGCTTTTGATTCACTCTCCCTTCTAGGGCATTCATTTTAGAAGTGGTCCATTTCATGACATTGATATATCCTTACAGTAGATTTATCAAATTGATATCTTTTACCTCTTCCATGTCCTTATAGACCTCCTTGAAAACTTCATCTTCCTCTCACTAGAAATTGATACTCTTGAATCACCTTTAGTACTTGTTCTTCTACTGCATGGCCATTGATTCTTTGTTCATGCACCAGAAGTCTGCTTTGTAGTTCATCAATAGACAGAGCATCAAGGTCTTTTGATTCTTCAATAGAACACACCATATAGTCAAATTTTGGCGTCATGGATCTTAGGATTTTTTCAATAGCAGCTACACCATCCAGTTTCTCTCCATTAATCCTCTTTTTGTTGGCTAATTCTCCAAATTTTATATTTAGCATTTCAAACTCTTTGTGAAGAGCTTGAACTTGAGCATGTTTAACTTTTGTTGTGCCTTGATACTTCTTCATTGAATCCCATATATCCTTTGCAATGTCTTTCTTTAAGATGGTTTCCAATACAGCTCTGTCAATGGCCTGAAATAGAAGATTTTTGGTCTTCAAGTCTTTGATTTTTTGCTCCTCTAGGATTTTCAATTGCACTTCTATCAAGACTGTACCATTTGCATGATGCACGATGCCATTCTCCGTTAAGTCCCAATATTATTTTGACCTCAAAAAATTTTCCATCAACATGCTTCAGTGATCATCATGACCATCAAATTTAGGAATTGCTGGTTGAACAAAATTTTCAGAAACCATTGTTTACTACTCTTGCTGGAAAAAAAATAAAGCTACTGCTTCTCTATTTCCTCCTTCTACTTCAATGCTATTGCGTTTTTGTTCCTCTGTGTTAGTGTTCTGCTTCAACGCTTTTGCATTTTTTTTCTTCTTTCGCTCTGTTTCTCCTTTCTACTCGTGAGCTACTGCTTTCTTAGGTGTTGCTCTACCTCAATGTCAACTGCTTTTATTGTGTGGTTATCTGTATCTCCTTTTTTGTTTCTTTTTCTTTCGCTCTGAATGGCGCTCAAAATGGCTCTGATACCACTATTGACTTGGTAAAAAACAACAAAAATATTGAGGAATGTGCTTTTCATATATATATTTGTTCAGAATAGAAATCTAGGATATATTTAGCCTTTATAGGAACTAAAAGTTACGAAAAGTACTGAAACACTATACCATGAATAACAACTCCTATTTTCATAGGATACTAACCAGAGAAACAGTCAAAACTAAACTAAACTAAGTCCCTATAAATTAAACATTATTTAAAATGTAAATAATTGATAATATCTTCACAGTTACCTATGTCAGTCCTTTATAAATCCTTGCCTTAAGATGCTTGGAATTTGTCTGTCGGGTAAGTAAGGAAACTTTTAATTGGGACATTGCGGTGTGATAGAAAGACCTTAGCCTTGAGCGGTACCTGAACATTTTCGGAGATTTTAAGTGGTTCGTTGACAGGTAGTAAATAATGTTATTATAACACTGAATTTTAACATTCTGTATAAATGGATTTAGTTTTAGAATCTTTCAGAATTTTGTGACAGTTGAAAATAGTTCCCGATTAGCTATATATACAAATTAATAACTCATGTTTAAGAAAAATAAATCAGTACACAAGTTCATGTCCTCCCCTCGTGTCGGGGTGAGTGTCATCTGTTATAAATATCTCAATACAAAGTAATCAGAATAATCAAGAACAATTAAAAGGCGTACCTGAAGAATCCATAATTAAAGAGAAGCAGACTTACAACATACTAGACTCCTTTAGCTTTCAGAGAGAGTTCAGATTGTGATATATTGGTCAGTCACTTTAAACTGATACTTATAGACGTTTAACGGGCAGAAGTATAAATCAAATAAACCACTAATTAATTAATTAATAAATAAAATTAAAATTATATATATCTCTCTCTCTGACTCAGTCAGCATTTCGATAAGAATAAAACTGACAGCCAAAAAAGTTGTAGGTTGGGCCTCTGCCCAAATTTTCTTTGCAGTCCACTTATCACAGTCGACACAAGAATATAATGGCCCAATCTGTACTGAGTTTAATAATTAATAAAATAACAATCCATAAAAAATATTCCAACAATCTCCCACTTGAATTGTATTTAATTAATTATTTGAAAAACACCATTAAGCCACTATCACAATTCAAAAAAATGAAACTTTACAAAATCACTGGATCCTATAGGGAAGCAAGTGATATCAAACACAAATACAATGTTCCATAATCTGAATATGATAGAATATATATTATTATTTCTAACTCAATTCAGTAAGAGAACAATACAGAGTCACTGATTCCTATAGGGAAACAAGTGATATGTATATATAAAGCGTATCATGACAAAATCATTGAATTCTATGGGGATATAAATGATATAAAATGCATCAAACTGAACTGAATAAAACTTGCAGAAAATAAAATAAATAATGACATAATATTAAATATTTATCAGACTCCCACTAAACCAAGAAATCAAAAGAATTCACAATACCCATATAAGTTACATGATTTTGAAAAACTTCTACGGGTAAGCCCTTGGTCAATGGATCTGCAAGCATCTGCGTACCAGGAATGTGAATTATACGAGTATGAGATTCTACAATTTTCTCTTTAATGAACATGAGTTTGATATCAAAATGTTTTGTACGGCTCGAATTTCTATGGTTGTTAGCACAATACACTACAACTTGTTATTACAATAGATTGTTAGAAGACGTGATATTAAATCAATTAAGCGCATGCCAGATATCAGCTTCCTCAACCATACAACCTGCCTTGTGGTCTCAAAACAAGCAATATATTCTACTTCCATAGATGAGACAGTTGTAAGTGTTTGTTTTACACTTTTCCACGAAACATCTCCAGACATCATGAAGATGTATCCAGTTGTTGACTTACGATCATCTAGACAAGAACCGTAATCAGAATCTGAATAGTCAAAAACCTCAAGAGGATCTGATCTTTTATAAGTCAACATATGATTCTTTGTACCCTAAAGATACCTTATAACTTTCTTGGCAGCTTTCCAATGATCCATGCCAGGATCACTCAGATATCGACCGCGTACACCAATAGCAAAGGCTATATCTGGACGAGTATAGACCTGAGCATACATAAGGCTGCCAACAGCGGAAGCGTATGGTATCTTTCTCATTTAAGCCCTTGTCTCATCATCCTTGGGACACTATGAGTCCGATAATATGTCACCTTTCTGAACAGGAGCAGGAAAGGAAGCACAAGACTCCATTTTGAATTTCTTAAGTACTCGCTCAATATAAGTTGTTTGTGATAAACCAAGGGTGCCACGAGATCTATCACGATGAATTTGTATCCCAAGAACGAATGAGGTTTCACCGAAATCTTTCATATCAAATTCACACGATAATAATTGCTTTGTCTCATTGAGAAAATTCATTGAATTACTGGCTACCAAAATATCATCAACATAAAGAACCAAGATTACAAAATTGATTCTATCAAATTTTTAATAAAGGCATTGATTTGAGACATTCTCAACAAAGCCGAGTGAGGTGATGACTTCGTCAAATTTTAACCCATAGATAGACCTCTTCAATTTGCACACTAAGTGCTCTTTTCTTGATTCAATAAAGCCATCAGGCTGGGTCATATAGACTTCTTCATACAAGTCTTCATTCAAAAAGGCAGTATTAACATCCATCTGGTGAAGTTCGAGATCAAATTGTGCAACTAGAGCTATGACCACTCTGAACGAATCTTTAGTGGAAATTGGAGAGAAAGTATCTGTGTAATCAATACTTTCTTTCTGGTTGTAGCCTTTAGCTACAAGTCTGGCTTTATGTTTATCAACTTCACCTGTAGGTCCTCGTTTAGTTTTGAAAACCCATTTGCAACCAACTGGCTTAAACCCCTGTGGTAACTCTACAAGTTCCCACACATGATTGCGATACATTGAAGTAATTTCTTCCTTCATAGCCTCTAGCCATTCAGAAGAGTGAGTACCCGATGTAGCTTCTTGGTAAGATATAGGGTCTAAATTATTAATATCTGAATCAAATTACTGTAAATACACCATGTAATCACTAGGAATAACAAACCTACGAATCCTTTGAGATCGCCTCGGTTCTACAACTGGCTCCTCATCACCTTCTAAGGGTGGTTCAACCTCACATTTATCTTGATCTACAATATTATTTCTTTCTGCTGAAGAGGGTGTCACAATAGGCACAGGCAAAACATTGCTTTCATCTTGTAAAGAGATAGATCTAGGCATAGAACTCCCACTTGCCAAGACATCTTCAAAGAAATATGCTCGATTTGACTCAATGACCTTGGCAGTGAGATCTGAGCAATAAAATCTGTACCCACGAGAACCAATGCAATATCCAATAAAGAAACCGGTAACGGTTTTAAAATCGAGTTTCATCTGTTGTGGATTATAAAATTTTACCCATACTTTACAACCCCATACTCGCATATGTTTTAATATTGGAGTCTTTCCGAAATACAATTCATATGGGTTCTTTGGGACCGTCTTGCTAGGGACTTGATTCAAAATGTAGATAGTAGTTTTCAATGCATCACCTCACAAGAACTCTGGCAATGAAGAATGACTGATCATACTTCTGACCATATACATAAGAGTATGATTTTTCCTTTTTGCTACCCCATTTTGTTGTAGGGTGCCAGGCATTGTATACTGAGCTTTAATACCATGTTCTTGTAAATATAAAGCAAACAGACCAGGATTCTGACCAATCTCAGTATATCTCCCATAGTACTCACCACCCCTGTCAGATCTGACAGTTTTAATTAATTTGTCAGATTTCAATTCAACTGCTGCTTTGAAAATTTTAAATGTATTTAGAGATTCTCCCTTTTCACGCAAAATATCAATCCGTCCATACCGTGAGTAATCATCTATGAAAGTAATAAAGTATTTGAACCCACTCATAGCCATAGGTGTGATAGGTCCACAAATATCAGTGTGGATAAGGTCTAAAATATTTTCAAACCTCTTTGCCCCTTTATGTTTAGTTTTAGCTGTGAATTTGCATTTTATGCAATCAACACAAATTTCAAAATCTGAGAAATCAAGATCTTATAGAACACATTGCTTGGTCATTCTTTCTAATATCTCTCTAGAGATATGTCCCAATCGACGATGCCATAACATAGAAGAATTATTACCAGATCTCTGGCATTTATTCTCAATTACAACATTGACTTGAGAATTAGAAAATTCAAGTGACCAATCATTCAGACGATATAAACCACATGTTAAGGTTGAAGAGCCAACAATGATAGAATTAAAAGAAATATCAATCTTTTCATTTCCTTAAAAAAATGAATAACCATTAACATCTAATATAGAAGTCGAAATCAAATTCCTTTTCGCCGAAGGTACATAAATAACATTATTCAAATTTAAAACATGTTCAGAATTCAAATTTAAGGAAATTGATCCTATATATTCTACTGATGCCTTATTCCCTGCAATGCCTAAGACTGTCCTCTGTGCCTCACTAGGGACCCTCTTATCTTTGAGTCCCTGCAAAAAATTCACAACATGCACAGTTGCATCAGAATTCAACCACCAAGAGTCAGAAGATGTTTCAATACTATTAGACTCAAAACAAACTAGAGCTAGAGGGGCTAGATGAAGAAATGTACATTCCTTTTCCTACTTATTTTTAAGTTTAAAACAATCAGTTCTCTTGTGGCTGAATTTCTTACAGTAATTGCAGGTGCCTTTAAATAATTTTCGTTTCGATTTGTCATTCTTTTCACCATTCTTCTTAAAGTTGAGTTTTTCACTCTTTTGTACCTCGAGCTTCTTCTCTTTCTTCTTATTCCATCCTCCAGATTGGCTACTGGAGCCATGAGATACATAATTTACAGAGTGAAAATTATTCTTCTTTATTTCTTCTTCTTCTTGAGTAACAATTGAAATTAATTGATCAATCGACCATTCTGCTTCCTACGAATTATATGATATTCTCATGAATCTATATTCTGACGGCAATGATTGAAGAACACGATAAACTAACGTGCTTTCACCCAAATCAACTCCATATGATTTCAACTTGTTATAGTAATTAACAAGTTTCAAAATATGCTCCCTGACACCAGATACTCTATCCTACCGAGTATTATCGAGCTGTGAAAGGTAAAAAAATTTCTGACTTTTATCAAGTCTCTTGTATTTATCACTAATAGATTTTAAATAGTCCACCGTAGTATCCCTTTCAGGAATACTATCCCTAATTCCCTTTTCAATGGTATACTTAATTACTGCCAAACAGATTCGATTGGACTCAAACCATTGTTTATGATAGGTCTTGTCAGTATCACTGGACTGCGGAGTGAGATCCACTGGTTTGGGTTTTCTCAAAGCCAAATCTTTCTTAGAAATGGTAAGATACATATTCAGGGACTCTTTTCAGTCATAATAATTAGTCCCATTAAGAACTTTCACAAAAGATAGTTGTGTAAAAGCAGAAACTGAATTCAATAACAAAAAATGGAAAATAGTAATTATGCGCGCTCAACATAATTATAATACAAGATTCCCAAAATAAAATTTCAATTATGCAACTATAATGGCACACATAAAATTATTTTATACCATTAAGATTTGGCTCACACAAAAGTCCATACAAAATATATTCAATATTTCTATACCTATGGGGTACAACAAATATTTAATACATTATAAGTGCTATATTTATGTCTATCCTTAAAAGTTCAAACCCTCAAAATTACATTAACAATGTCACACCTATGGGGTATGTCCATAATCAATGCAATATGATTCTAAATTTGACAAATAATAAGTTTTTCATGATCTTTAAGACAAACTAAATAAATTTCATGAGTCTTTAAAGTTTATTAGGAATTAAGGAAGGTCTAGGTGAATAAATATAAGATTAAGAGGTGTTTAGGGACAAAATTATAATTCTGGAATTTTGTTTTTTGGATTGGACCTGTACTGGTCCGTTTTATTCACAGCCCAATTCCTGGCCCAAATAAAACAAGTCCAGATGCAGGTTTTTTTTTTATATTCTTTTCTTCTGGACTGGGCCTTTAAGCGTGGCCCAGTTTCATCTTAAGTGAAACGCACCGTTTCACTTAAGCCCAAGCTCAGCCAAGGCCCAAAACATCAGCCCAGCCCAAGAAGAAGCCCAAGCCGTGCACCTTCTTCCTCCCTTGTTGGATCCCTAGGACCCGACCCGACTGCAGTGCGACCCGGCCGGGCAAAGCCGTGAACTAGCAAAGATGCTGGCGAGTTTCCCGGCGATCTGGATGGCGATTTCAAGCGAGAAAATCGCCATTTTGACCGGAACAACCCGAGGAACAATATTCTTTCATCGATTTATGCAATCATCCAGCAAAATGGTAAGATCTATAAACCCAAAAACTCTCCTATGGAAACCGAAGAATACATCAATGGCACAACGAAAAATAGAGCAGGATAATCATATATGCTTTGCAAAGCAAGCCCAGAATCATGGGTTCGTGTATATACAGACCACGATTCGCGAAGCAAGCCAAACTAAGGTTGATTCTCGCACTATGCCATCGCCATTTACCCATCGCAGATAGAGTTCGGGTTAGGCATAGACAAGCGAGAACCCGAGACCAGATAGCAAAGTTGGTCTGATGAGTGTGTAGGAATGAATCAGAAAGTAGATTCGAAAGCAATGAAAACATTTAGAGATTGGGTTATTCATGGCTGATCAAATGTTTAGTGAGTAAATTTCACAGAGGATCCATCTAAATCCATAATAAAATGCAAGAACTCCGTTTCATACTAGATTCCAACTTAACGAAAAAGACAAGAAAATATCATAATTAAACACAATTGAATACAATTGAATTTAATCAGAGATACTACAACATTGCTCTGATACCAAGTGTTATGAATATCTCAATACAAAGTAATCAGAATAATCAAGGACAATTAAAAGGCGTACCTAAAGAATCCATAATTAAAGAGAAGCAGACTTACAACCTACTGAACTCTTTTAACTTTAAGAGAGAGTTCAGAGAGAGAGAGAGTTCAGATTATGGTATATTGGTCAATCACTTTAAACTAATATTTATAGACGTTGTTTAACGGACAGAAGTATAAATCAAATAAACTATTAATAAATAAATAAATAAATAAAATTAAAATTATGTTTTTTTTTTCTCTCTAACTCAGTCAACATATCGATAGGAATAAAACTGACAGCCAAAAAAATTGTAGGTTGGACCTCTGCCCAAATTTTCTGTACAGTCCACCTATCATAGTCTACACAAGAATATAATAACTAAATTTGTACTGAACTTAATAATTAATAAAATAACAATCTATACAAAATATTCCAACATCATCTGTTTGCGTTTTTCTCCGTATCATAATAATCGTATCCGTGCCTATACGTAGTTATTCTGATTTGTTGGGCAAGAACCCATCGGCCACTATTATAAGCTTACAGAAACAATGTACATACAGTAGGCAAAATTTGCTGCAGAAGTGCCCAAAAAATAATGAAAAATAACTGACTATACGATCCTATGCGCTATCATAAAAGAAAGGAAAACTAAATAAACTGAGTGCAAAGTGGATCAAGTTAAATAAAACAATTAAGGGCGGGTGTGATTGAGTTGAGGTTGAGATAATTTTCCGATGGCGTCAAGTTCAAGTCGAAGCACAAATAATCAGACCTTCTGGTATTGGGAGTTCTATGCTTTCTCATGTGGCCTCCCAGCGCCTGTCCAACACCAAACTCAATGCCACAGATGGGGCAAGGGTGCATCTTGGGCTTCATAGGTAAGTGGGAGGTGGAAAGCATGAGCTTCGGCTTCTTGTGGCTGGCTCTGTGGCCTCCAAGGGCTTGAAAAGATGGGAACTGTTTATTGCAAGTCTTGCACCTAAAACAACGACCACTACGCTCCAGCGAGGATGGTTTATTAGTTTCAGTTTCTCCAACTTTGGATAGTAACATCAAACAATTAACCATTTCTACGCTCTCCATCTCTCCTTCATCTCTGCCTCTCTTCATGTCTGCGTTTACAAAGTCGCAAAATGGAATGGAACCACTACTCCCATTTATAAGAGGGCTTCAAGAATCGGGAGGAATAGTCTTTTGGTATGACTTGGAAGTTACGTGGAGGAGCACCCTGGACCGCCCTTACTTTTCGTCTCTAGTTAAGTAGCGGAACAGAACCACAACTAGGGGTAAATTATGCATGAATTTGATTTTTGCTGTCGAGTCGCTGTGTTTGCGTGAACGCGTATCGTGCCGAAATTGAAAGTAGCTCGAGTTTGTCCGCATGTACCCCGGTGCAGTAAGAGCGCGTCACTTGCACGAATTTTATTTTTCCAACAAAAAACAAAAAAAATTGTAGAAGTATTGATTACAAAGAGGATTCAAGATAGCTCAGCTCATGTGAAAGCAAAGGAAGGAGGTCAGCATCAGAGTGTAGAAGTTTCTGCACAAGGAGACGAAGAAGAGGGAAAAGTAAAATAACAAGAAAAGAAAGAGAGGCAAACGCGCCTCACATTACAGTGTGCGCCGTCAGAGAGTCATACTTGGGGAAATTATGCTTACGCGTGAACTCAGTCACTATTTTCACACACACGATTGCGTCACTGCACCTCTCAGGAAATTGCAAAGCTTTTACCTTTTTCCGGAATTAGTATTTAGCGCTACTCGCTAGTGGAGCTTTCAGATTCATGAGTGGCTTATTTCTATATTTTGCAGATGGTCATTTATTTGCTAAGAATATATATTTTGGTCCAACTTTCTAGAAACAAAAATAAAAATTTGCAAATTAAATTTCGGTTTGACCATTTATTAAACCAAAAAAAAAAAACAAATAAATTATTCTAATTTGAAAATTGTGCAATGCAATTAGTGAATATCTATTGTCTACCAACAAAAATCAAATCGAATACGTTTTATATAAATTTTTACTTGAATATATATTTACATGTCTCGACAATATATATCTCCAGTTTCATTATTTTATTGGCCGCATTGGTTTCATAACATCCGTGTTTTCAACTAGTGGGAAACTTGGTTGATTCATTTACTTAATTTGGTCATTTTCCAAATGCTATACAGCGCCTGTGTGTGAGTATTCATTGCATGGTTCATAAGTTTACCAATTACCAGTGAATTGGAGGTTGAGGTTCGCAGAAAAAAGAGACTAAATTAACTCTATTAGAAATTTCCTTGGTCACTCATACGAAAGTCTTTAGTAACTTAAAAATGTATCTACCTAATTCCTAATTATTCAGAAGACCAGATTTAAAAATTCTCTATAGTCAAATGTATTAGTTTTTTTCCCTTGCACCCTTGGTCTTCATGGTAGCTTGAGGTACCGTGTTCAAATGATAGTAGGGAAGAGCCTAAAATGCATTAGTTTTTCTCAAAAGAAAATAATAAGTAATTAAGTTGTAATTAGCAAACCGCCATGCATGACATATTGCTTGCAGCCAGCCAGCCATTATGTAATGCGTGATGATTGTTGTTATTTTAATTATAGTAAATGAAGCACATGAGAAATGAGACACCCTTTAATTATGCTACAGCCACCATGATTTTCAAAATCGGAGGCTAATAAGCGGGGAGGGTTCTTTTCCTATTGCTGTTTCCTCACCTGTTTATGAAGTTGACCATTTAGGCTAAATTAATGAAAGATAATCTTCAACATTGATAAACGTCCAATTTTCACTCAGTACAATACTGCACTATCTGAATTAAATATAGTATAACAATTAGGGAGAAGAAAACTAAATGTTTATAAAATTTTCACTGTTATAGAGAAAATATCATGGAGGCAAGCTGGGTGTGAAGAAGAGAGACAAGTTATCTCTCAGTGAAGCTCCCTTTACGTCAAGAGCTCCACAGATGAGTTGATGGTAACCTGAGTCATGGTTGTGAGACAAAGAAAGTTCATCCTGCACTTCATCTTCCATATCAATAACAATGTTGTGAAGTAAGCAGCAAACCAGAATAATCCTTGGCAACCTATGTTTGTCCGGTCTCCACATTACTCCCTGTATGATTCTCCACATCTCCTTCAGCCTTGCCAGTGCCCTCTGTGCCACCATCCGTGTTGCAAAATGCCTCCTATTAAACTCTGCTTTAGCCTCTGCTAGTTCTTTCCCTTCATAAGGCACTACCAGGTAGGGCAGCAGAGGATAGCCGGAATCCCCAATTATATATTCCCTTATTTCTGATCCTTCAGGAAGCTGCAATTTCTTCCCATTCAACCTCTCTCCTTTCTCACAAAGTTTGCAGAAATTGCAACTCTCAAAGACCAACCAGTCCTTCATTTTCCCTGGCCAGCCAGTGACTATGTCTCTGAACCTCATGTCAGGATCCACTATTGCCTGCAACACCATGCTATGATTTTTCTCATGATCAAGCCACACATTACTAGCAGGTTCTGAGGCAGCTAAGCACATCATGATGTGAGTAGCATCAATTACACCACAGCAATTGGGGAGGCCTCGCACTTTCTCAAATTTGGATTTGATTGATATAATTTCTGCTTCTGTAGAAGGCCATTGCAGATGCGGAAGCCCCCTTTCTTCCATGGACTCCACAAATCGCCAAGTAACTTGCGAAACAGTTGAGTGGTTCATCCCAAACCAATCACCAATCGTGACTAGTGACTCACCAGACCCCAGTCTTCTTAATGCCACAGCTACTTGATCATATAATGACATTGGATTGCCATTAGAAAACACAAAATGCGCAGATTTTGCCATCATATCGTCCTTCACAAGTGAACATATGTACTCAAAGGTCTTTCTGGAGATCTTAAAAACAGATTCGAAGTTATCCAAATCCTTTGGTGGACACTGCCGAAGGCCTGCTAAGCAACACAAGTTACTACATATAAATGTGAATCATACAGATTTAGCCTTCAAATATTATTTTTAATAATCTATCTGGTCAAGCAGGATTAAAGTAGCTGCAGTGAAAATCATTTGAAAATAAAAACACAAACACATCCAGACAAATGAAATATAGAATTATATCTGGGTATAGGGAGGAAAGTGGCCCGAAAAACTTCTGCAGAGACTTCATTTTACAGAAAATAAATCTTACTGAACTATTTGAGAAGGATGTAGCCTGTTAGTCAAGCAATATATTAATTCAGACATGATTTACCTCTATACATGCAATGAAGTTGATGCATGCATAAGCACATGAACTCCACATAGTGAAGAAGATAGGTTGATGTTACAAAAAATATTGTAATTTTCCAGCAAGAAGTGCCAGAAATTGAATCATACGACAATAGCTGAATAAGAGTATTATTAATGGCAAACACAACAATGTGCCTGAGCTCCAACTAAGCAATATAATGATAATAAAGCATAAATTAGATTAGATTATTAAAGGCTAGCTGTGAAAAAACTTGTTTTGTCCTAAATCGTATCCCATGTTATCTTTCTACCAACAATATGTACTACAACACTGTACTTCCACCACCTAAATATCTGTCAGTAACTTAAATATTGTAAAGTTTAAAGTGATCCATCTCATCTCCGTTCTGAATTTTGAAAAACCAGAACTCTATGCAAGTCTACCACCAAGTTCATAAAAAACAGGAGCACGACATATTGAAATCACCAAAGATCACACAGCAGAAAACCAAAAAAAAAAAAAATTAACTGATCAGCGGATACATTTTAGAAAATAGCTTTTTATCACCAACCTTTAGAGAATGTTTTTCCCCCTTTTAATCCTCTTTTCTAATTTTGAGCACGAAGCTGCTTTGTAGTAACCTAATTTGTAATCTCCAAATATACTTCACCTTTTGTATAACTCTGTTAATCCGTAAATAGCTTAGTGCATATCCTCTACTCCAAATCCCATGATTGTTTAATGGTTCAAAGGACTATACTCTTCAAGAAGAAAACAAGTTACTTCAAAAACTGATAGATTCCTTGAATTTCTATAATTTTAATTTGCAATTGTCTCTTTGAGCAATCAATGGGAATTTACAACAAATAGGATTCCAACCAGAAACATGGAATTGTACCAAGTTATTCAATTAAAAACTGGGTTTCGGAGCATGTGGTCTGGTCAATTAAAGAAAGCATTTGATGAAACCCTATATGCTGATCATACATCACTAAGATGAACTAATTCAAAATACAATCAGGATGAACAGATATAGTTTATCAAATCGTATCATACTACAAATTTTTAAACAGAACACAGTTAAGGTAATATTTATCAGCAGATACAAAGCATGTCAGGAACAGTCGCTCTCCTCCTACAGCATGCTAGCCACTCAATATGCCCCATTAACAAGAGATTTGATTATCATTCTTCATTAACAATCTAATTATATAAACAGCAAGCTGCTTGACTAAGAAATGTAGCATAAATACATCAACACAACACAAAGAAACTTTTCAAAGGTAGCTGCTTACAAAAATGATCCAAGAACTGAATATAGAGGCTTACTATCATGAAATTAAATAACAACATTCATAGCACCAGGCAGCTTACTAAATAACAACTATACATTAACCACTACAACCTGAGACTAGCTAATCAAACAAGGCTGTAATACTGGAAACAGAATGAAGAAAATCCATGGCTTGGTCACCCAAAAACTGATATCATATATGATTTGAATATGTTTTTCGTATGACCAACATGATCTGGAATCATATGATTAAATCACCTTCATTCTCGGTTTCGCACAATCCATTGATATCAGTCCTATATATAACATTTCCTATTAAGGTTAGTTATGCATTTCATAACTTGGTTGCAGCCTGCTCTATCCTCTTGGACTTGGAAAATGAAACCCTCATTGGAAAAGGAGTTTGCACAAACAGTCAAATAAGTTTACCTTCCCCTTATTTTAATCCATATGAAGAAATTCAAGGTGGGATCATATCTAATATAATCGATAATTTATACCAGAATATTTTGCCCACAGCTTCATCAGGTCAAAAAGAAAAGAAAATAGGAGCATTACATACTATGTAATCTTAGGAACCAATAATTGAAATACATTCCCTAAAGATGAACTAAAGGCAAAAGATATTAAATCAGCCCAAGGTAATTATTTTTAAGGAAACAAGCTAATAGCATTAACAAGATAGCTGATAGAAGATATAATGAAGATTTAAACATCTAAATGTTGTGATTTTATTATTATGCCCCAAACTCCACATCCTCCTTTCACTCTTGTACTTTCCCTTACTCTGTGACTATAATAATCCATCTATGCAGTTCTTCTGATCGTCATACCTAAGATTTCAATCCCACTTGAGTTGAACAGCAAAATACTTCAATTTTCAAGTTAAGAAACTTTAGGAACCAAGACAGTGAGTTTAAATTTAAGGCATTAAATCTATGAAACTGCTCAAGGGTTAATTTCCACACGAACATCTGTACAAAGCCACGGGATCAACTAACTTGTTTCATTTCCCCACACCATAAGCAGGAGCTCCAATGAATGGAAAGCAGGACTGCAGTAAACCGTAAGATCTTGTGCGTCAATCACTACATAACACGAGTAGAAACTTTTCTTCTGTGGTAATCAAAATTTGGAAGTGAAAAGAACCCCAAATTTAAAACAAAAAATGGTTTTGAAGAGCCTAAGATAGTGATCGACATTTGTATAAATCCAGAAATATTTAGCCCAATATTATTTACATTTAACATAAATAGAAATCGCAGGCAGACGGCAGTCATGGTCCAGTGCCAAGAAGAATTACAAAGTACAATTCTCCCTTGGATTTTCGATACACACCCATAATGTACTATATCATACGCAAACCTGTTTATATTTCATCTTAAAGCTATTATATAACGTAGATAAACTTTTCTTCATAGATAAGATAATAAGATGAGAATGACAGGCAACTTTAAAGTCAAATTAGGGATCCTTAGCTTCTGTATCAAAATGTATTTGCGTAGCTAAGCATAGAACTTCAGTAACACAGCAAGCAAAATTAAATTCTGTAAAATAGAGATGAATACCAACCCACCAATCATACCAAGATTAATCAGCAAAAGCAGTATCAAACATAAAACGAAGAGTACATATCAAAGGAATTGATACAGTGAAAGTATCAGAAGTAAGAAGAAATCAAACCATTAATCCTCTTTGAGAACACATCCCACCAATCTAACGGCCCCTCTTTCGCCGGCAACCCAGAAGCAGAACCATTCTCGTCATGCTTTTTCTCTGGCTTTCTTCTCTTTTTAAATCCTCTTACAGGACCCATCAGCCACAAGAAGTTAATCGAATCAATACTCGGAAACCTACCTGCTTCAAACAAGAAAGATTTGGGGAGGAAAGTCTAGTAGAATTCACAGGGAAAGGGAATATAAAAGCAAGAAAAAAAGAACATTTATTATTATAGAATGACACTTACCATAAACCTCAGAGAATAATGGACAATAACATGCCAACAAGTTCTATAAGAATAGGAATGGTTAGTTGCAGAGTGTCAATGACTGTGTAGGAGGCGTTGTTTAAAGCATGCAAGAAAGGAGATAGCTTTGGTGAAAAAAGGAAAAAGAAAAAAAGGAACTGAGCTGGGTAACTGACGAAAAATTCGAGCAACTCATGTGGGTTGGTTTTGGTTTAAGACAATGTGGCTAGAGAAGAGATGGACATGGATTTCGAGACTTTAACGGAGACTATCACTATATCAGTCCATAATGGATTTTAGAGGGAGAGATGGGTAGCATTTAGAGATTTGCCCAATTTAGTTATAGATTTCCCCGATAAAAACAACCATTAAAATATTTTATTTGTTAATTACAAATATATTGAATAACCAATGTTATTTTAGTTTTTTTTAAAAAATGGTCAAAATGACAAATTTGCCTTTCATCTTTTACATATTTACGAAGGGGAAGAAAATGAATTAATTGCCTTTCAGAAGGCAGGTAGTTGAGCCATTCTGTGAAATTTTTTTAATCATTTTATTTTGTTTAAAACCCAATGAATTATCAAAACACATCTGACCCGGATTTCTTTTTTTTTTTTTTAAAAAAAAAACCATCTCACTTGCTCAAAAGAAATAAGCTACTGGTATATTTTATTTTCGATATTACAATATTAAATCATTAAAAAAATGCAAGGAGAATAATTAAGGTACACCTAAACAATCTTTGTTTTTTTTTATTTTGTAAAAAAGAAAATAATATGAATGACAACACAGCTTCAATGAAGGAAAATGAGTCACGAGTATAAATTTTTGTTGGCAATGGAAAGAAAGATCTAAAAGCAATGGACAACGTAATTGCATACTTGGTTTAAAGAAAAACTTAAAATTTGCACGACAATTCGATATTCGAGTAAGATAGTCAACTCCACGCAGACAAGATGTCCGAACTAGTCTGTCTACCAACGCTTAAAGTTTTTGTTCTTGTCGAGTGCTAATGCTTACAAATGATTTCTCTTCATTAAATACCGTATAATTTTTGCAGCATCAATTAATAAATGGATAATAATTTTTCTGCGTCTAATGCTAACTGTTCAATGATGGCTGGCGGATAACAACAAATCTTGTTTCAAAGAATGGCCTCAACATTTATTTTGGTCAAACAAAGACGGGACACGGCAAATCGCAACCCATTATACTCTACCCCCTGTGGGAAACAGAGCTTTGTTTAATATAAGTATGAAAAATATTTTATTTATGAATAATATTTAAATTTAAATAAATAATAAAAATTATTTTTATTACGTGTTATAATTTAAATTTTATTGATAAATAAAAAATTATCTATTAATAATAAATTAAATATTAACTTTATAAATATTGTGTTTAAAACTTAATTCAACTAAAAAAAAAGATTTGGTAGTCTCCCAGCAAAACAAAGAAGAATAGCTAGGGAATATATCCAACTCTAATTTAAACTTTCATTGAAATAGGGTGAATTGAAACTTAAATTAGTCTCCCACATAAAAAGAAAAAAGAGAAGGGGAAAGTCACACAAAGGTTTGGTACTTAATTTGGATATATTTCCACGCGCCCCCTTGCTCCTCCCAGAAGAAAAAAGAAAAAAGAAAAAAGAAGTAAGTAGGTTTACTAAAAGCCATCCGTTATGCGTATGTATTACTAGATTGACAAATTGCAAAGGTTCAAAGTTCTAATTAATTTCTCAAGATGGAGTTCCATACGGAATAGGGAGTAATTTTTTTTTTTTTTTTTTTTTCAGGAGGTATTGCCAGCTAGTGTGGATAGAAAAGGGAACAGAGGAAGCGAGCCTCGAACTTTGGCATCACAAGAATATGAATATTTGTGCTACACAAACTTTGGTGTTGGTTCAGTTGCAGCAACCAATTTGCTGGCTGATGCTTGTACTGTTTTCCAACGTCTGTCTTTTCTTGTCTCTTGCATAAAAAATAATAATAATATCTCAAGATGAATTAAGATATGCAACGTGTGCTTTTATTTTTTTACAAATGAAATATTATTATTTATATATAAAGATAGATATTAAAGTCAATAAATAACAAATAACGATAAAATAAATAAATTTTATAATTTTTAGAAATAAAAAAAAATAGTATGATTATAAAATACAAAAACAATATATTTTAAAAATTTTAATATACTAAATATTATATTTTCATATATAAAAATATAGTTATTATAATATACAAAAAAATATATATATTGTTAAAGAGATAGTATATTTTTTAATTTTTTTTAAATTTATTTATTTGTTGCAAATACAATATTATAGATATAATTTTTTATTATTTAAATTTGAATTTAAAATTATAGATTTAAACAAAAAAGATATAAAGATTTAAATTTTTAACCTCTTTTAAAAAAAAAGAAAAATCTTCTGTAATGAAAAGAAAAAATTTCTCTTAAATAAGAGAAAATAATTTTTTTAAAAAAAGTAAATGAAAGAAAAGAGAAAGAAGAGCAGAAAGAAACGGAGAGGGCTGCCACCTGCGTAGCAAATATTTGTAGGGTGGGATTAGGTTTTCTTCTCTTGCGGCATTTCTTTAGACGGAGGACCAACGTGTTGACTTCTTTGAATAGGTAGGGGATGCTGATTGGGCTTCAACTAATAAGAGACAGCCCAAAAGTCCCAGAACGTGGGCCATATATCCTACATGGGAACAAGATATTCCTTCATAATAAGGCCCGTTATGGTAGGCATGCTTGGTCCAGTCCTCCGGTACTTATAGAATTTTTTTTTTCTTTTAACTGTTTGGAACGTAGGTAGATGCGTTTAATATAATAGATAGATGAAATCAATTATAAATATATAAGAATATTAAAAGTAAATCTTGATTAAAAATGTTGAGATATTTATATTATTTTATAATTAATTTGGTTTATTTATTTTATATAAGATTTAATTACATTTTTAAAAATAAATTAATTTAGTCTTTCTATAATTTGTAATATAAATTTAATTTTAACAAATGAGTTAAATTTTTTTTTTCTGTTAATGTTTATTTTGTAACGTATTAACAGTATAATAGATAATAAATTTATTAATATAATTATTTTGATTTATTTATTAAAATTAAAAAGATTGTTTTGATTATATTTTATCGTTAATTTATCGCAAATATATCACATGTACGTCACAAAATGACACATAATGACACATGTTATATTTAATTATCAATAAAAATAAATTAATAATAGATTTAATGATTTATGCATAACATATATATGATAAATTAACGATAAAATAGATGATAAATTTATTTAATAGACATTTAACTCATTTATTAAAATTTAAATAATCAAATTTATATTATAAATTATAAATAAACTAAATTAACATATTAGAAAGATCAAAAGTGTAATTATGCCTTTTTATAAACCTATCGATTAGTATAAAAAAAAATGCTAAATACTAACAATAACTTTTTGTGTTTTTAAGAAAATTCTCCCTCATTTTGTGAAATTAAATCATTCTCATGAGATTTCTATTATTACGTCCAGAGGGATGTAAGTTTGTCCATACGGAGCGAATCCCTTTAAAAATGCGGACCAACTTTCAAATCAAACCAATCAGGCTGTCGAGAGAGAAAGAGACAGGGAGGGTAAGACGCCAAGATCCAAAGATCGATGAAATGGAGAATTTAGCAAATATTTGGTCTTTAAAAATGCGGACCAACTTCCAACTCAAACCAATCAGGCAATCAAAGCCAAAGATTGACGAAATGAGAATGTGGGAAATATTTGGTGGGAGGGGTATCTCCACGCCACTTGTCGAGTTACAAAGAATCATTATATGCACGACTTAAAATAATCATATAAGCGGCTGTAATCTTCCTTCGCGTTTGTGGATGCCAAAGTGCTTATTCACCGGCCCCAACCTCCTATTCCCAACCAAATCCTCTGTATGTGAGAACTGACGGAAGGTTACAAAATCATGACGAAGCAATTTTTAAAAAAATAAGGATTACTAGATTTGTTTTGAAACAAAACTTTTATTAATGATCGCGATCGGCCATCATCCCCCTCCTAACTCCAAAAGTAAGCAATTTAAATCTCATTTAGTGGACAATGGCTTCTGCGTGCTGCTACCAAGAGAGAAGCTTACCGGATTTCTAAGTCATTGAAACTCAACTAGATTCTTAAATTCTGCACCAACACAGTCAATATATATACCTCCTAGCTCGGGGTGAACTTTCCGATTGCATCTCTTTCTCCTCTTTTTTTCTGCAAATGAAGTTTGGTATGTTTGATTTGAAGAGAATAATTAAGTTTAAAAAAACAAAAAACTTCAAATTTGCGCCACAAAAACCAAAATTTCTGATGGAAATGACATTCGCGTCGCATCACTTTAGAAGTGTGTTTATCTTTCCGTTAGAAAGAAATCATGATTATGTTTGCTTAAAAGTAAATCTCGGAACTTTTTGGTCCTTTCTAGTTCCTACTATATATATATATATATAAACATAATAATATATGCGAGTTTATAGTATTTAATGTGTATAATAAATAACAGAGTATGTAAATTTTCCCACTTCGAGTTCGAGGGGGCATGCATGTTGGTGAAACAGATTTAACCAACTCAGCAGAGTAGTTTAAGTAGCTAACATTCTGTTAAGAGTTAGTTTACCTTCTAACTCATTAATTTATATATAAACTCACTGTATGTTTACTGAAGGAATTTCGTCTCCTGCTTTCTCTGGCTCTCGGTTATATATCAAACACTTTCATGGCATGCTCTATTGAGGTAGGGTCAAACGTACAGTACAATTCCTAGATTAAAACACAGAATTTTGTTTCGAACTATTTTTGTATTTAATGTTGATTAAAATTCTGTTTAGAATTTTTAACCTATGTTACTTTGTATTACATATATTGGCCAATGATAAAATATGATGATTTTTTTATGCAGCTTAGGTCATAGATAAGTAGATTCGACACCAAAAGGACAGAAAGAATGGATTCTTCTGCGTATTATGTCATCATCCAATTTTTGGTTCCACATGTCATTACTCACTCACTATGAAGACGTGTTCTCATCGTTACCATTATTGGATCATAAAAATTAATAATGAATATATTGGTTTGCAGAACATCCATCTAAGCAGGCACGTACCGAAGGGAGTGAAGAGATAAAAGAAAAAATATATATAAAAAAAAAAGTCCGCAAGGCCCTCCTCCTCGGGTGGTTTTGATATGCCTTCCCACTGATCAATAGTGGCCTCCCAAAATAAAAAGGCAAGTGTGAAAAAGAATTTCAACTTTATATTCAATGAGGAACTGGCCGCAAGAAATAAGTGCCGGGCATACGTAGAATCAACAGGATAATGCGGTTCCCCGAATAAGTAATGGCAATCTAATTGTGGTAAACCAATCAATCATATGGAAAAGGCAGATGGCACCATTCAAAAGGTCTAGGGTGTTTCCTTAATTTGTATGATTTTCTCTCCCACCACTAGCTTTTTTTTAGTGCAAGCTGAAAACTGTAGCACAAGAAACACCAAATGTTGGTGTCCTTTTCTTCATCGAGATTAGAAAAAGGCAACACTAAATAACATTATCACAGCACATTTTATTTTATTTTATTTATTTTATATTATCGTGCAATTTAAATGGTTTAAGACGGTACTGGCTATCAATGATATGGCATTCCTGTTGTCTGTTGAAGCCATACGTAATGGAAAATCCAGGGGTGGGCCACGAAAAGATAGAAAGCTTATCAATCTGGAACCATCAATCGTTGCACTAAGGAGAACAGAGAAGGGAGATGGGGTTTGTGAAAGAAAATAAGGGATGGCAGCGATCAAATTTGTTCATACACGTCGTTTACCGGGTCTTAATTTAATGAGAAGTAAATTCACGGGACCACCATTACCTTTTAATAAACTCTAAGAGAGAGAAACCGAGAAGATAAGATTAAGTGGTTTGCCCATAAATTGGTGATATCCACGTCACTAATCGATCTTTTTCAGAATTCTTCCACCACCCCTTCCCCTCTAGAACCCAAAAAAAGAAAAGAAAAGAAAAAAACAGGGTCCTTAAATTAAAGCAGCCACAATTCCATAGTTTGAAATATTCTTTTTGTGTAGCTTGTACGCTGCTTGATACAGTCCTAACATCACTGTTTACGGCCACAAATGTAGTGGCGGTAGTATAGCAAATGATGCAACATTCCACTCTGCATATCTACTTATCATGTTGTTTCTGGTTCATTAACATATTAACCTCATTTTCACATCGGCAGCTGTCAAATCACATAGAAAAAGGCCTAAATTCTATATACAATAGAGATGCCGCCATAGTTTTTAACTCCACTGGATACCACCTGATTGGGTCGTTCTAGAGAACTATATACGCCAGAGGGAAGGACATTTTTACAAGTTAAAATCAGATTAGCAGTATTTGTTCTGATGTCTGTTCTCTTGTGTTTTGTTTTGTTTTTCTGTTTTTGTGTCTTCAAAGTGGCCAAAAATGAGAAGTCTAATTTGAACCAGATTAGCACCCAAAAAAAAGATAAAAAAGCCCCTGATCTAAACCAATAACCTTATTATAGTGAGATCTAAAATATGAGAATGGATATGACAATCAAAGACACAAAACCACAAGTAAAATGATACATCCATCATTCAAGAATAAAACTTTTAATGCACTAAATCTATATAATGTGTCTTTTGGGAGAGTATTGAATTATCGGGAGAAATTTTAAACCAGTGAATCATTTGGGACAAATTTTTAACACTATTACAATCCAACTCACTAGCTGATGTATATTTATTAAGTCTAAACAATTTATGTGTTTTTGCTTTTAAAAAAAGTGTATTATTAACCGTTAGGTTAGGATGTATCTAATTTTGCAATGATATTTGATATTTTTACACATTTTTAAATCATAAAATTGTATAATTCTATCATGTAAGCTTGAATTGCACAAATTAATACGATTCTCGATCGATTTGGGACTACTTTCAATTTATTTTGTCAATTTTGTTATTTGTTGTGAATCATAATTTCACAACTCAAATAATATTTAATAATTTTATATATTTTAAAATTGTGAAATAATGTGATTATGTTATATTAATTCGAATTGTACCAATTAATACAATTTACGATTGATTTAAGATCGCTTTTGACACTTGCGATTCACTGCAAATAGTAAATTTTAAATAATAAATATTACGATTGTGGCAACTATAGAGATGCAATAATAAATCATTCTACTTTTATATTATTTTTTTCTTCCCAGGCCAGCATATAATAATAGATATTACTTATTTTACTTATTTTCAAGTTTTCTATTTTATTCCATCCACTTTCATATATTCTAAACACACTTTTAATATTTCTCTAATCTTACTATAAACTTATATTAAGGAGGTTGACGATAATCTACTAACATTTATGGACACAAACAGATTAACACAATCATAAACAAACTTCCTAGATGACTTGGATGTGTTGGGGATTAAGGAAAAAAAAATGGAAATTGATAACCATTTTAACAAATGCAGAGTTGAAACGAATTCTCTATGCTTTTATTTTCAGTCTTTGAATTGGAAGTTCTTAGGAAAAAAATAGGTGCAATTCTTAAGTATTTATTGTTGAGTTCTTCAATAAAATTATGATATGCGGAATTTTTTTTTTGAAGTGTCAATAATGTAATGCTTGCTGAATTATTAAAAAAAAATTATATATATTATGTTTTAATTAAAATTTCTACTAACAAATACGTATATAACATCACTTAAATCTTAACCTAAACTTTTTACTCATGATTTGTTGTAAGCAAACTTAAAATATTAGAACATTTTTGTGTAGACTTGGTTTATATAAATTAATTAATTAATTAATAGTTATTACATATAATTCAAATAATTTTACTATTGATTCTTATTGTTTTATAAATAGAATTTATGTATGTACCGAGTCATGAAATATCCCAAAATATCAGGCTTAGTTCCTTACCTAAAGCAGCTGTTTTGCTATCCTCATGTTTCTACTTCGGCGGCGATTCTTTTTTTTAAAAAAAATAAAAGGGAAAAACCAAAAGTAGCTGGACATGATTCCAGGCGCCTTATACTGCTTGCGGCAACCTCCTGCTAGCTTTATTTAGTACGAATGTCAATAAAAACTTTGCATTTAACAATAGTTTCTGAAAGTAATATCTATCTCCAATTTCATTATATTATGGGAGAAAAGGATTACTTAGTAAAACATCTTAATGATTTCTCCCAATTCTCCACTTTCAGAGTTTTGTCCTCTTCGACTTTCAATCTGGCCTTTCCTCAAGTCAAGGGACGCAACAATAATTTCTTCAAGATGCGTGAAAGAAGATCTAGTTACTTCGTTAACTTATTCCCGTCCATCCATTCAAGCTCGGGCAAACTTTCCAACCTTTTTTTTTTTTTGTCTTCTTCCTTCCATCCACTATAGTACTTGAGATGACATGTAAATACATAAAATTATCTCCGACCGTCTTCATGAAGAATTAGTAAACTCTATTTTACCAAGTGATTCCTACTCTCGGGTTAGCTTTAAATTGAGTGGTGTTTGAGAAAGTCCATCTCAAGTAGTAGTGATCATCGATTAATTAGAAAATCTGTATGCTGATGTGATAATGGATCTAAGCATCGCTTTGTCTGATCAAGTGACAACTCACTATACAATTACTGTCATGCAAAGAATTATAATCCTGAAAATAATATTGATACATTGATCTATTACTGTGTTTATTTCCTCATAGTGGCTGACGACAGCTTCGCAAATTGACCATAGCAAATGAGCATGCGTGCACCACACGAGTCGTGGATATGCAAAATTGCTGATTAAAATAATAAGAAAGATTCACGGCATATATAAATATAGCTTGTGCGTACATAGATCCCCGTAAGTCATTAAGTGGAGAAAGTTAACCTTCCAAGAAATTATTCGAGTGGCTGAGGAAATAGATGAAAATGGTTCAACAGCAATTCCGAAGAGGTCCGTGGACAGAACAGGAGGACTTCAAATTGGTCTCCTTTGTTGGCTTGTTTGGAGACCGGAGGTGGGATTTTATAGCCAAAGTTTCAGGTTTGAAGGTGGCGGGAGACAGTAATAGGTATGCTTATATGGGCATGCTGGATTATGGAAGAAGCAGCCTTTAACCACCTAATTTTGTTGTAGGTTTGAATAGAACAGGTAAGAGTTGCAGGTTACGGTGGGTTAACTACCTGCATCCTGGTCTCAAACGGGGCAAGATGACACCCCAAGAAGAGCGCCTCGTGCTGGAGCTTCACTCAAAATGGGGAAATAGGTTTGAGAATATGCAGAAAGCTGCTAGCTCAGTTTTTCTAGACAGTCTTTCATTCTTCAACTCTTTAATAGTTAATTACACAATTTCTTTGAATTACTTTTCTTACTCAAATTCACAGCTCGCGATGATAATCACATGCAGATGGTCCAGGATTGCTCGGAAATTACCAGGGCGCACAGACAATGAGATTAAGAACTACTGGAGGACTTACATGAGGAAGAAGGCCCAGGAGAAAAAGCAGGCAGCCACTCCATCACAAACATCTAGTTGTCATTCCTCATTATCATCAAATAACCATACTGTGGATTCATATCCTTCCAAAGATACTGGAGAAGAAAGCTTTTATGATACAGGAGGTCCTACTATGATCGACTCAACAGCAATAAGGATTGGCGAAGAACAAGAAGGTGAAAAGGGGTACTCTATGGATGACATATGGAAAGATATTGCCCTGTCAGAAGAAAACATTCTGCAGCCAGTTGGGAATATTGAAGAGGGCTGCAACTTCTCTTGTCCTCATATGCCATCTCCTTCGTGGGAGCATTCTTCAGACTTGCTATGGGTGATAGATGAAGAAGAAAGTAAGATGTTTCTCCCTGCGGGCGATCAATTTTTTTCCTGTTATGAACAAGGGAGAGCATTTCTAACTGGCTAATCAGTAATTTTTAATCCATAATTTGTTCATATGTATCATCTGTCCTAAGGAAGTCTAACCTATGTAGCATAGTTTCTTTAAGCTTTCGGGAATCGTCCTCCATAGTGTGACGCAGCCGTAATCATCTCATGCATCACTGTAGTCCGTGTCCATGTTCCAGTGCTTTTACTTTCAGCCAAAAAAGGAAAATGTTAAGAAACCTCCAATATATAGGGAGGTGATATGTTACTAATGTAAAATACGTGTACCTGTTTAATTAAGTTTTAATTTAACCAAGATACCTATTTACAGGTCTTTCATTCTATAAATTAGTGGCTACTGCAGGAATGATCTATAAAGCATTTCGATCAGAATCAGATAGCATGCACAACATACAGATCATGCATAAAACAATATGAACGGGTGAGTTAATGCATGCATATAATTATTATTTGACAGTTACTCGAATTAATGATCAAGTTCTGCCTTTATTTTACTCCTAGTTTTGTCTTTGATGTGCTGTTTCTGTAAGTAGAATTAATTTCTTTAGCACAAAATGGAGTATTAATGTGACTTGATCGGAAATCAAACATGATTACCTAAGAGAGCCTGATTAAGTTACAGTTGGGAACGCGCACTTATATTTGGTGCATGTAAGTTGTCTATCTAGGGACAAGGGAGGAGGGCAATGCAAAATAAAAGTCATGTCTGGTGCGGAGCTTCGATTGAACTACTTTGCAGGGGATCAATCTTCACCTGATCCCCAAAATGAAAGCCGGTTCTTCTGATACGTGGTCAGGAATACTAAAACTTGAACAAAATGAAAATAATTTCAATCCAGTATTGTTTTGTTCTTCCTAAGAAAAATTTTAAAACATTTAAATCTTTCAGCACTTCAGAGAGAATAAAGATATTTTTTTAAAAAAAGAAACACTGACAGCTTAATAGTTTTGTTAGGAATGGCTTGCTTCTTGTTGGAACGATCATAGTAATAGTAATTAAATCACAAGTTGCATAGGCTACTCTGCACTCAAAAGATTCCGCCTTTCTTAGGAGTAAGGTGCAGCCATGAGAACTCCTCTTATTGGCTTTACAGTATCCAGACCTCGTTTCCCAAAACCTAGTTTACACTCAGTGATATTTGTTACGCAGTAAAAAAATTTATTATTAAATTTTTTTTTTTTTGAAAAACATATTTTTTAAGAATGACAAGGATTGAAAATATACAAGATGTATTTAATTATTTTAAATATTTATCTGTGAATTTTTTATTACTACGTTGTTTATAATAAAAAAATTTAAAAAATTTTAGTATTTTTTTAAAATGTTTTTATTTATGTTAAAGTGAAATAAAAAAATAAATATAAAAATGATAAAAAAAAAGTGATAGAAAAAAAAGAAAAAAAAATGATACGTATGAGTGAAAGAGAAAAAGAATGAAAAGAATAAAAAAAAAATGAAAAGAATAAAAAAAAATGAAAGAAAAAATAATAAAATAAATAATATTATTATCTTTTTATATTTAAAAAAGATTGTAATGATATAAAAAATTTAAATTTTTTTTTTTACATAAAATTTTTTTTATTAATTTTTTTAAAAAAATTATTCTGTTCATATTTTTTAAAAATTTTATTTTAAAAATTAAAAATTAAATATAAAAATTTAATTTTCTCAAATTTAATTTTAAAATGATTCAAAAAAATTTCTGTACCAAACACCTTCCTCACACATATACACACACAAAAAATCCTCCGAAGTTAAAAGTAAAACAGTGTAAATAATAATTAATTGCAATTTCAGTTAAATAATATTCTCCGAAGTCCGAGCACTTGAAATTTCGAACCAATAAATCAGAGATGAATAGATGATGAGAACAAATATTGATAAATTAACTGAAGAAACTACTTCGATGTTTGTATCTAACGCAGATTCAAATGAGCTAGAGTTCTCCAAATACTGAATTCCTAAGAAAAAGATAGCAGATAACAAATTCAGAAAACATAACCGGATTGAAGACCTACATTGAATGAACCTTCGCGTAATCACGAAACAATCAGAACCTGCATTCATCAAATGACATTACACCTCGGAAGCGAATAGAGGAAAAATGAATTCGAGAGAGAAGAGAGAAATTAAGTGAAAAAACTTACAGTGATCGTCACAGCTAAGTTTCCAGATTCAGTCCTCTTTGATCGGTGGAGTAGAAAAGTCTGAAGGTGTTTCTATCAATTATTGAGGTTTAGATCACGCGAGCCTTTCGTCCGCTCTTTCCTTTTCCTTCCCGCCTTCATTTTGTTTTTCCAAAGTTTAATGGGAGGCGAACAGTGAAACTATTTATCATATTTTTTTAATCCAATTTTTGCGTATTTTCAGCCAAAAGAAAAAACTTGTAATCTTATGACCCTTCTCCAATTAAATTGTTGGGCCATCCTCTTTTTAATCAAGATTAGAGAACGACATAAACACCAACCTCAACATTTGTTTTCGGTAGTGCAAAGTGGCCAAAAGCCCAAAAGAGAGAGAGAGGAAAAAAAACAAAAACAAAAACTTCAAGGATACTGATTATCTGTGCACCCCTTCTTGGATCACCTATCTCAGGCCTTTTTCTTTCCTTTTATTCCTTGTTCTGTCATAGAAATACTGTGTAAAAAGTCTGCGTTTATTTTTTTTTTGTTTCTGAATGAATTTGCATCAGAAAATACTATTATGATCGACTACTCATCCATTCCTTTCTTATCCAATGCCATTGCAATGAAGAACCTCTTAAGCAGATTTATTTTCAGGCCTTCCATTCAGTTATTATGATTTCCTCAATGAAAGTAAGCAATGCAAAGTTTCAATCTATTAGGAAACCTATATTAACTGCAAGAATTCTCTCTTTTCAAGTCTCTCTCAATCCTCTCATAACTTGATTAATTATACTTGTTATAGCTTTTAAGTTTAACCTTCGACCTCCAATGGAGCTAGTATTTGGCATTGCTTATTAATAAGTTTACTTGGTTCTCCTATAGATTGGATCTTTGATTAGATATCTATCAGATAGTCTACATAAGACCAGAAAAAGACCACAACTAACACAAATTGCTGTACGGCTGTATCAATCTTCTGTGAAGGTACACTGGACCTCATGGTAATTGGTTCTTGTTATACATCAAATGCCCTGACTTCTTTCTATTTCAATTTGAATTCCTTATTCTTCTAGTTTGTGCTTGAAATTGCTGAATGAGGTTGTACTTCTATTTTACTCATTCCCCCGGTTGAAACTTTACCTGCATTTGTTCAAGCAAAATTCCATGAACACCGTGAGAAGAAAAGAACATAAAGAACAGAGCTCTTGGCTTTCGATATATATTTTTTAATATCTACAGTTTTTTTATTTATTTCCCTGCACAACGAAAACTGAGAATTGCTCCTTGTATTTATTAATGTCATCGCAGAAGGTGGAAGAAAGACAGTTGTGATTCGTAATATAATAACTAGTCTGGGTTAGGAATTTCAAATTATTTGCAATATAGTTATTTCACTCAATCAATCTAAAAAAGTAAAACCTGGCTTTTAGAGAATCAGACTTGCTTGTAAATGGTGATTGACTTTATTCTTTAGGATTTTTAATAAATAATAATGCTTCACGTTGTTCAAGTGCAGCAATTTTCTCTTCTTTCAGAAGATTATTAAGTAAGAGGCCATTAGTTATGTTAAGTAGAGCTGAAGTTTAACTAAAAGTTTAGGTTGAACAGAGATGAACAGTTCTTGATAAAATGATCTTATAGAACAGGACAAGTTTAATCCGAATCAACAATTGAAAACAAGGAATCGCAGACGACAAGAGAGCACCCACAACATCTGAAGCACTTTCAACTTAAATAAACTGAGGTCCTAATAATCCGTGGTGGGCAGCTGTTCATGGGTGTTTTGGTTGATGAAGAATATCTCGTAGACAAGAGCAGCAATGGCGGAACCAATGAATGGACCAAGCCAGTAGACCCAGTGGTTATCCCATGTCCAGCTAACAACAGCAGGTCCAAAAGACACTGCTGGGTTCATGGATGCACCGTCAAAGGCACCACCCGCCAAGATGTTAGCTCCCACAATGAAACCAATTGCAATTGGAGCTATTATGCCAATGTCACCCTTCTTTGGGTCCACTGCAGTTGCATACACCGTGTAAACCAAACCGAATGTCATTACAATCTCAAACACAACTGCGTTCCATGCACCCACCCCAGAAGACAGTGCGAATGCAGATGTTTCCTGCAATCCACATAAAATTCAGCTTTGAATAATTTACTTGATTCCAAGAAAGAGGGAAATGGAAAATCAACTTTGAATACGTAAAGTGTCTTACCAGTCCACCTGTGGCAAATTTAAGGAGCAAGCAAGCGACCACAGAACCGAGCAACTGGGCAATCCAGTACAAAATGCTTCTAAGGAGCGTAATGTGGCCACCAACAAAGGCACCGAACGTGACAGCGGGATTCACGTGACCACCCGAAATGTTAGCACCAACAGAGACCGCCACAAACAGTGCAAAGGCATGAGCTACTGCTGCTGCCACTAGCCCAGCTGGTGTTGCCGAACCATTGTCTGTCAGTTTATCTGCCAAAACACGAGAGTTTAGATAGGTAATTCGCCTTGTAAATTATTAATAGAAACCAAATCAAGTTCAAAAAGTTAGATTAGGTCCTTACTGAAAGCCATGCCCGATCCTTCCCCAGCAAAGACGAAGATGAGCATTGAGATGAACTCAGCGAGGGCAGCCTTAAGAGCATCGCCTTGGCCAAACTCAGACGCATTTCCGATAGCAATTCTAGAAATCGGCATTTCTTTTTTTTTTTTATTTGGTTTGAGACTACAAGCTTCGAATGCCCAGAATTTTAGTTTTGCTATGTCTAGCTACCTTTTTCGTCTATCCTTTGCTCCAATGCTGGTTATATAAGAGAGCTCGCAGTTAACGGAGTTTAATCAAACACGGGGGAATGGAAAAATTTTCAAAAATAGCCAACTGCTAGGCGGGCCTCCGGTTTGTTCCAGTGAAGCCACGTGGACGGTGTGATGTGATATTATGTGGCTGGCAAGAGAGCGAAGGAGCAACAGTGACCGACCAATCTGTTTGTGGTAGTGGGTCCTTCAATCATTGTCGCAGCTTTTGGACCCAACCGACATCCGAATTGTTTACTTTTGGGGTGATGTGGATGGGGCCACGGTGGATTAGTTGGGCTGGATTCATTATTCAATTAATCGTCATCCCCTAATCAACTTTGTTTTGCGGACAAGTTTAAAATATGGGGTGTGCTTAGTGGGGATGATGACAGGTCATGATCCCACGAACCAGGATAATGATTTCTCAAGTCAACCCGAGTTTGAAATTCGGGTTGGTCCACTGAGGCCCAAAAAATGAATGGTTCTAAATGGCTGTGATTTTCGAGGTGTCCCCTGATTCCAACCATCCCAGCAGATAACACAATCTTTATCGCGATCTAGAATGCATGTGATCATATTAAGCCATATAAGATTAATCCCAAGTCAGAAATTAATATTAAAAAAAAAAAAGCGAACACTGTGTAATTGTTATATTTATTGTGTGACAAAGGGACAAAGTAACCGGTTTCTATATCAATGGGGGCCGTTTGCGTCAATTAGTGAATTCAGAAAACTAATGATAATAACTATGTTAGATTTGTCCGAACGTTTTGTTCTAAAGCTAAAAGATTAGAACCTTATTATTTATTTTTTATGGATGAGACCGCAAGACCTGACAAACATGTTTGGTTATGCTAGGAGTTGTTGGAGCTAATTGAAAATTAAGTAGGTAACGTCGGAAGAAGCTGGGCTAAATGATTTCCATTTGAATACCTAAGCATATGTTGTAACTTGTACTCGTGTAATTTGGATTAAATAATAATGCCTTAGTAGTGTATTTGTCCAAGAAGACAGTGGATGAGGAGCCAAAGGGCTTTTCAAAATATTCTATCATTCTCCACCCCAACTTGGTATTAGTTTTTAAGCTTATCTGTTTCTTTATTTGTTTATTATGGACGGCTTAAAGTATGAATACTTTAAATCAAATTGTCTTTTCTCATCTTTTGATCTCGTGATAAAAATGTGGTTACAGAAAACAGACAAACCTCTCTTTAAGTAAAGTAACTGATTTTATTAATTTAAAGATTATATTTTACAAATAAAATAAATTAATTTATAATTTATTTGATTAATTTATAAATTTATTTAATTAAATTAAAAATTTATTTGATTAAATAAAAAATATTTAATAAATTAATTTATTTAAATAATTTAAATTAATTAAAAATTTATAAATTATACACTATTAAAAATAATGTATAATTTATAAATTTATAAATTTTAAATTAATTTATAAATTATTTTTATAAAACATAATCAATTAAGAGAAAGAGCTTCAGTAGCCACGATCGCGGGTCTTGCGAGTAATGCGATTTATCCTCAACGGTGCAATAACTTCGTATGCATTCTCAACCTTAATTTTTTTAGACTTGCCCTCGATTATACATACCACTTTCACAATGTTTCATTCTTTCTCTTCGACAAAATGATAGCCCACCTAAAAAATTAAATTTTTTTTTTTTTATCGAAATGATCAAAATATTTTTATTTTTTGAGTCATCAACACAAAATAGAGATATTGAAATAAAACAAAATATTTGTTAAAAAAATTATATTATTTCGATAAAAAAACTTTTGATTCAGTAGAAATTTTGATAGAAATACTCTTGTTTCAAATTATTTCGATAAAAATACTCGTATTTCGAGTTGTTTTGATGAAAAAGTACTAAATTAATTTAAAAAATAAAAAAAATTGACAATTTAAAAATAGATAAAAGTAGAATCATATCACATCTAATACAATTATTTTCTCTCATAAGTCATAACATCGTTATTAACTTCCTACTCTCTCATTTTATTCTCATTATATTATTTTCTTTCATTATCTTCATTTTAAAGAAAAAACTATAAAAATAATAAAAAGAGAGATTAAAAGACACAAAGAGAAAAAAAAATACTTGAAAATAAAAATAGAATCATAGTTGAATAAGAGAAAGACTTAAATATAGATGTCACGAAAAAATTAAGAAGAAAATGAAGAGATGAATATAAGAAAGAAATTATTGTTAAATATTATTAGAATTTGAATCGAAATTTCTATTATAATACTATATTTAATTATTATTTAATTATATATATTAATTTAAATTAATTCTAATATAATTTTATATATTTATATCATTAATATTATATTAATATTTTTAAAAATTTTAAAAATATTATTTAAAATTATTTAAAATATTATTTAAAAGTTTTTTATTTTCTCAAATTTTTAAAACATTTTAAAATATTTATATTTTTAAAATCACCAAAACGATCCCTTAAAACAAAATTTAATATCTTGAACCCTCCATGCAACTAATATTTGGTAGTCCCTTTTAATACATTATAGTTCTTCTATGATCTTATGGCTCTGCCTTAACGCTTCGCCCCTTTTCAATCAGATATATTCTCTCCTTTTGACCATAATAAAATTGTTGGCCCTTGCAGCTTTTTGTTTGTCCTTTTTCTGTTGTGGAACGTGAGCTTACATTTGATTCTTGGTTAGGATAAAAAGTTACCATGGGTCTACGAGTACTGAATGAACAACGAATTAACAGGTAATCCTTGCATATTGCTACCTCTAGTTAAGCAGTTGCATTCCAAGCTACCTCTAGTTCAATTTGATTCAGGTCAAATGATAACCAAATTATTAATATTCCGCGATCCTACGTAGTGTATATGTAAAATTTTCACCTAATAAATAGGTGTAGAAGAATGCAAATCTGCTCATTCTTTTAAACTTGAATATTGGATGAATAAATTACTATGCAATCCTGTTTCGTAGTACAATCTTACGTATTACTCAATTATTATATTCAGAATTTCTACATTTCTTTAAAGAAATTAATAGCGTGAATTTGGAAGAAAGAAAAACACAATATTATGTGTACATCAACACTTCATCAATAGACTTCACTTTCTTTTTTAAGAATTAGTCCAATATACATAATATATTTCTATCAGCTTAACACTCAATTTCTTTAGTAATTGAATGCCCACATAATAATTTTCTCCTTTAGAAAACATTCGATTCATTACTGTTCTCCCCAGTCCTCATGCACTTCCATCTTCCCGCTCTAGATATGAATTTCATCTCTATTGTAGCCAAAATCACAATCTTCAAGGGTGCGTTACCCTAGCGCCGCAGAGCATTCATCTCCCAACGTTGAAGTATGCTCGGGGAGGTTGCTGCCAATACAGCTTCCTCCCCCCCCCCCCCTTTCTCTATCCCTCCCTTCTTGCTTTTATCTTAATGTTTTTAATGTATTTTCTTTTATTAAGGAAGTCTTTTTCTTCCTTTAGAGAAGCTTTTTTCTTCCATCAGAAAAGTCTCTTCCTTCTATTTTGAGAAGGTTTTTTTCTTTGTTGTAAGAGAATTTTCTCTCATGGTTAGAGAAAATCCAGTGCTAATCGTGATTAGAAGATTTACATATTTTGTCCAAATCTATAATATCTCAAGTTTGGAAGAAACATCAAGATTAAGAGTTGTAATCTTCAGAGAAGATTGATAAGTGTGTTGCCTTCCCTTGAATAACTCTATTTTTCTTTCATTGTACCCAAAGTTGTTTGTATTTGAATGAAATTTGTTCTTCTATGTTAGGGGTTAGTAATAGTTAGAAGATGTGTTGTCTTGTAATCTGAATTTTGTCTACACTTCAGAAGTGCAGGCTGTGATGTAAACTTTATCTTTTTGCCTTGCTAAAAATTTCTGTAAATTCAGGCTTAATGCCTTTTAATTAATATTATGATCTTTAATCTTGTCCAAAAAATAAAAAAAATCTCTATTGTAGCCAGCGCCAATATGACAACCCACTCACCTAAGTTTCTTACTCTTCACTCTAATATTTTAGAAATAAAGGCCATTAACCCCCAAAAAAATACACAAAGGATATTCATATACATGAACGTCACAATCATAAGCATGATACAAAATAAACTGCAAAGAAAGCAATAAAGACAGAGCCCCATGATCCCATCAACCCCAAAAGAATCACAGTAAGATGCAGAGCAATAGAGAGAGTTTACGAGGAGAGAACTTTTACTGACAAGTTTAGCAAACATTAGAGGTGGTTCACAGGACAGGACTTGGAAGTAGAGGATAGATGGGAATTGAAGCAAAATTATATTGTTCTTTTTGGCTATTGTTATTCCTCCAGACTCATTATCCGAATCCATCCCAAAACAAAGAGACTTGTGCTTCGAATAAAGGAAGAAAAAAACAGAAATTCTATTTGCATTATTCAGACACATCTGCATGGAAGATTTGATGCTAAGATTTTCAACCAGAGTATTCTATTTCTTAAACTCTAAGCTCAAGCTGAGTTTAGCCTACTGCATCAAGAAAACTGACCACAGAGCACAGATTGATGCACCCAGATCCTTCTTTTTTTTTTTTTTAATAGAACACATAATGTACAGGAGAGCCCATTTCCAAAAGCCAGACAGATAAGAGGGAAGCATCCACTTTAAATAGGAGTTCCATGTCTCACACCTAGCCAATGCGGGTTTGACACTCCTGATCTGATCAATAAATCCAAATAACTTAGTAATTTCAAATTTCAAATCCAAATCCTGAGGTCAAACTCCTCCTAAACCCATAGTGTAGCTTGCTTTGCTTAAAAGTCCTAAACTTGGCATAACCATCCAAGAATACCCCATCGTTGTTGTGGCATCAATTTTGAAGTTTGAACAACATAAAAAGAGGCAGATGTTGTGGAAGGGAGATGTGCAACCTCTTACTGTGTCATTGCTTAAATGTTTAAGATACCCTCTCAATAGAGTGACCCTCTGGAAAACCAACCAACTCAGATCAGTTTTTTTTTTGGTAAAGGTGTACAGAGTGAATGGGTGATAGCTATACAAAACACTCTGAACAAAAGGACCTGCATGAGAATAGGGTGTACACACCTAGTGACTAGAATCTACATCAATTAATGGGGACCTATGTAGAACTGACACTGATGAAGAGATGACACGTTTTTGAGGAAGCAACATCATTCACAATTGCTAACTACCAAGCTTCGTAAAGCTCAAAAAAATGCATAATTAACCTATTTTTAAACACCACTATGACAAAAGGAGGAAGTTTCAGCTAAAAAAATTATATAACAAAGTAATCAGAAAGTCAATCTATTGATTATGCAGTGCTTAGTAGGGATTTTTTTCAAACATAGTTAGGTAAAGACCAATACTGGAAATAAAACATGGAGAGAGTATGTAGAACATATCTCTTCTGTTATTACAATCTGTAACACCAAGACAAGCAAACCTCTCTTGACACTCAATACAAAGTGCAATGCTGGGACCATACTACCATTCAGAATCACCTGGAATAAATAGGAATAAGTCAACCCCACATTAACAAAATCTATAAACCAGCATACATTAAAAAAAGTCATAATTTTAGTATTTGACAGATGCGATACGAAAAAAGAAATTAAGCATAAAATGAAGCACATTAGGGCCACATCTATGAAATAAAGGAGAGATGAGCAAGTGATAGAGTCTAGAGAGGCATGGCACTAACATATCAAGCTCTTAGCCATTATTTCCCTTCGATTTATTCTTGCACACTGCATCCTAGGGTCTTTTCATTATGGGAAAAAATCATTGGGCTAATTCTGCTCTACTGGTCGCTCGCCAAAATAAAATCCAAAAAGCAAAACAACTAAAAACCTAGAACTATTTTATCATAAAGAACGGAACATGATACCAGAAAGATCTATATCGCTACATTGAGTTACTGTTTCGAATTTCACCGATCAGAAACATGAGAGGCACACACATTTCATATACCAAATAATAAAAAACGCGTGAAAAAAATATCAAGAGTTTGACGAATGGATATGTTACCTCTTGTGCTCCTGAACGAAGCGTGAGTTTTTAGCATCTTCCTCTGCAATTAAAAATTAAATTTAGAACAAAAATCACGGTTATAGAATAACAGAATTGGAGCCCAAATAATGGCTGAAAGGAACAGATCGGGCGGGGTTTTACCAGTAAGACCAGCGGTTAACTTTGTGATTAGGGCTCCGGTGATGGCGAACCCCACCAGGAAGGGCCAGTTCCGATTCCATTCTCGCTTGAAAAAAACGGGCCACGGATCGAACTTCCTCATTTCTCACTGCCTCTAACCTGCTACGCCTTCCTTTGCCTTTCCACTGTCTCGCTGCCTCTTCCCCTCAGCGGCTAAATTCGTAGATTGCGAGTACTTCTGTTTGGTGGCTTTATTCTCCACTAACCACCTCCCCCCTTCATCGCAAATTCGCAATGGACTCGCGCATAATGGGCTATATCGACCCAACAAAAAACTATCTAGGCCACAAAATAGGCCCAAAATATGATAAGGAGAATATTCAGGATGACAAATAATTGACTAGAGCCTCGAAACTTTGAGCACTGTGACCCAAAAAAGTTTTTTTTTTAAAGAATATATGACCAAAAAAAAAAAATAATACCTCAACATTCTTCTTATTGATACAATGCCTTGCCCTTTTCTTTTTTCTTCTTTTGCTTCCCTCTTTCTTCCCAATCAATTTTGAGATGTCAAGCGGCTTAAATCATAGCCATTGGCATGATTATTTAAAAGAACGGTATTTTGCTTCTGCTTCCTATTATCTCCAAAGGACACAATTATACTACTGTCTGTGAGTTTTTCTTTGCCGTCACCCAGCCTGCTCTCGCCAACTTTTCTCCCGTACTACAATCAAGAGAAGCCAATTCTCCTTGCTGGGTAATATATTTCCTCATTGTTCTATTAATCTCTGTTCAGACTTTGGACTGGCTTTTGTTCTTTTAAATGCCTGTATATATCCAGAGCTTTGGAAGTTTCATTTTTCCCCTTCCGGTTCTTTTCAGTCAAACCAAACTCCAACCATTTTTTTACATATTTGGTCGCTTGAATATTGAAAATGAAGGCTTGCTTTTGGCGAAAATATATTGACAGGATAATGTGCTATCAACCCAGTGTTAAGCATCCTATGTGAAAATAAATCACTTCTGAATGCGCCTAGAGTGCACATATGGTTTATTTGGAGGCATCATAACGTCTATATGACATTTGACACCTACTTTAAACAGGCAAGTAACTTTCTCCAATATTTAGATAAACAAAATCTCTTTTAATGGAAGAAAAGCCACGATCGATGAAGATTGGATGCGTTAAAAAATAGGAGTGGAGATCAGAATATGGATGAATTGCACTAATTTTCAATTTACTGAAATAAAAATTAATGTGAATGTGAGAGATATATTAAATCAGATGATGGTGATTGGCATTTGGCACCATTTGCAGAATGTTTGGGACCATATACTATATGTGATAGTGGATTGTTTCGTGCTTCTTATAGAGTACCTTGTTTCTCTCTTTCTTTGCTTGCTAAATGCTAGTTTTGCATCCTCCTTGTTTGATTTACAGAAGTAGAAGAAAGAAAGCTTGTAGAGAATATTACAGAACAATACTGATTATTCATTTCTTAATGATGGAATGCATTGATACAAGTATATATAGATGGAATTCATTGATACAAGTATATATACACTCTGATATTCAGCCAGTCATTCTTACACGTCAGCTCAACTTCCTCAAAACTTATTATAACAGAGTAGCTAATATAACAACCAGATACAACATAACTTAATACTTCTTAATATTTTCCCATGTTCCTTATCCTTTGTACATCTTCACTGCTCATTCCTTGTTCATCTTCCTATGGCTTCTTATCCTTAATACTCCTTGTTGTTGAACTGCTTGACCACTTTGTTTATTGTCAACAGTCTTTGTCTTAGGAATGGAATATGAACATAGTGAGTGCACTTCATCTGCAGATTTGACACTGAGCATGTTTCTCAGCAGTTTAAAATGGAAGTGTGAGAAAGGGTTAGTTAAACAGTCAGCAATTTACTCACTAAAAAGTATGTAAGACACACAAATCTTCTTGTTCTGAACTTTTTTTCTTAACATAAAAAGATCCAATTCAATATGCTTAGTTCTAGTATGAAGAACTAGATTAACAGTAATCAAAATTGTTTATTTTCTGTTATTTATTTTCTACCATTCTATTATTTATTTTCTTATTATTTTTTTTTTTAAAAGATAGTTTTGTTGTCCCTCTGTTATTTATTTTCTGTCATTCTATTATTTATTTTCTTGTTATTTTCTTTTTCAAAGAATGACTTTGTCATCCCTCTATTATTTATTTTTTCTCCCTCAGTTATTTATTTTTTTGTTATTTTATTTCTTAATGACTGGTTTTACTACCTAATTTATATTATTATTATTGACTCTGTTGTTATGTTTTTCTTCCTTTTACATCTTTTTATTTTTAATTTTATAAAGTGCAAATCTTGTCACATTGTAGACAATCTTTTGCATAATAAATGCTTGAATTATTCTTGATTTATTGTAGACAATATAATAATTGGCACGATATATACTTGAATCTATTTTACAAGAGTTATTTATTATTAGTAATACAATAAAAAAAAAGCAAATACACTTCATCTGTAAATCAAAGCGCATTTAATGTAACATATCTTCCGAATAAAATTTCATTTATGTGAAGATTCTATTTGAATAATAAAAGAGTTAAAATTTATTATTATTTGATGTACTAAGAGTTAATCCCCTAACCTTAATATGTTTTTTTATTTTGAATACATTCATATTTAATTTCAGTATTTTAGTTCTTTACATACTCTGTTCAATACTCTTCTCACAAAATAAACATTCTGACAATTAAGTTAAAAATATTTATTTTGGATCTAAATTAAATTTTCTCTCAATTGGCAATCATCGTTGAATCGACTTTGTATATCACTAAATCTATATTCCAACAAATTCGTGTGCTTGCAAGTTTTAATTAAAATAATAACACTTTCCCAAACCTATGCATCATATAAGGTTTCTAAAATAAAGATTTCTATTAATCCTACCTTAACCCTTCCTCTTCACTTGCTTTAGGTACTACTCTTTTTATACTTCCTTTTTCTGTAAACCTTAACTCCATATCCTCCTTGCCTTACGTTACTTTACTCCTTTCTTTCTTTTCTTCCTTTACGTTTCTCCATTTTTTGCTACCTCTACTTTTCGTAAAATCTACCCAGTTGAGCATAATACCTCTGCTCCCTAATTAATGCCCATATGTTGTGCTGCTTAATGATTCAATAACCTGTGCATCTATGCCTTATTGGCAAACTCTTGATGTGCCTACCTAAACCAGCGGAAATGATGACCCTATGAGGATATTTTCCTCATTTAACATTATTTATTTGTTTTTTGTTATTTATATTTTTCTTATTGTTATCTTCACTTAATCGTTCTTTTACTTTTTCTTCTAGTTACTGATGAAACTTATATGTATAATTAAGACAATCTCTCGTGTCTTAATTTTATATTCCAAATTTTGTATTTTACTATCTAAACATTTCCTTTTATAGTCTATTAATTATATTTATACATAACATTTTCCTTGAGCAAAATAAGATAAACTTTGATTGTACGGAAACAACCTTTATTTCCTTATCAACTAACTTCATATTTCCTTTTTTTTTCTTCTTTATATTCTCTAGAATATCTTGATGCAAATTTTTGTAACAGTTAAAATTTAAGAATGTTACAATGAATATATTTATATTGAGATAGATGAAGTGAGCCATTTGAAAAACGTTTCACTTTGACCCCTAAATAATAATTTAAGGAGCTAAGATCTTTCAACATAAATTCATCATTCAAAGCATTGATTAAAGCAGAAATGGCTATAGTAGAGCTTGATATGATGACTATGTCATCAACGTAGATCAACAAAATAGTAGTATTTTGATGAGTAACTCGAGTAAACAAGGATGAATCGCACTTACTTGGGTGGAAACCAAACTGCAACAATGTTGATTTAAGTCTCTCAAACTAGGCTATGGGAACCTGTTTTAGTCCATAAAGGTGATAGGTTTAATTTACAAACAAGATTAGGATTAGAACTTACAAACCCATAAGGCTGCTTTATGTAGATGTCTTCTTGAACAAATTCATTTAGAAATGCATTGTTGATGTGGCTTTGATAAAGATACCAATTTTGAGTAGTAGCCAATGTCAACACAACTTTTATAGTTATAGGCTTAACTACAAGGCTAAACGTTTTAGTAAAATCAAGACCATGTCTCTAATGGAAATCCTTGAGCAACTAAGCACGTCTTGAATTTAACTACTGTCCCATCTGAATTTTCCTTGACCTAATAAACCTATTTGCAACCAATAGGTTTCCTATTGACTGGTAATTCACATAAAATCCAAGTGTTATTTCGTTGTAGAGCCTCATGTTCCTCAAGGATTGCCTTTTTCCAATGATCTATTGTAAAGTTCTATTGTTGTTTTAATTAAAACTCGCAAGTACACGAATCTATTAGAGTATAGATTTTGTGGTATGCAAGGTCGTTCCCACGATGATTGCCACTTGAGAGAAAATTTAATTTAGATTCAAAATAAATATTTCTAATATAATTGCCAGAATATTTGTTTTGTGATAAGAGTACTGAACAGAGTATGCAAAGAACTAAAATACTGAAATTAAATAGGAATGTATTCAAAGTAAAAAAATATGTTAAAGTTAAGGGATTCACTCTTAGTGCATCAAATAAAAATAAATTTTAATTCTTTTATTATTCAAATGAATCCTCACATAAATGAGATTTCATTTGAAAGATATGTTACATTAAACACGTTTTGGTTTACAGATGAAGTGTATTTGCATTCCTTTTATTGTATTACTAATAATAAATAAATTTTGTAAAATGGATTCAAGTATACACCATGTCAATCATTATATTATCTACAATAAATCAAAAATGATTCAAATATTTATTGTGCCAAAAATTGTCTACAATGTATCAAAATTCGTACTTTACAAAATTTAAAATGAAAGATGTAAAAGAAAGAAAAACATAACAACAGAGTCAATAATAATAATATAAAGTATGCAATATAACCAACAACTAAGAAATAAAATAACAAAAAAAATAAATAATAGAAGGGTAGAAAATAAATAACAGAGAGGCAACAAAACTATCCTCTAAGAAAGTAAATAACAAAAAAAAATAGAATGGCAAAAAATAAATAACAGAGTGGTAACAAAGCCATCATCTAAAAAAGTAAATAACAAAAAATAATAATAAAATGGCAGAAAATAAATAACAGAGGGCAACAAAGCCATTTTTAAAAAAAAAGTAAATAATAAGAAAATAAATAATAGAGGGGCAACAAAGCCATCCTCTAAGAAAAAAAATAATAGAAGGGCAACAAAGCCATTCTTTAAGAAAAAAAAAATAAGAAGATAAATATAACATTAAATATAAATATTGAAATTAAAAGTTAGTCAGTTAGATAAATTATTATTTTTATACCCAGAGTTTTATCTTTTCACTTTAGCATTAGAAAATTAATTCTCCATAATTAAAGTAAGAAAGTAAAATGAAAAATAAAGAAGCATAATAAAATTTATGAAAAAAAGTAAAGATACAAAATGTATAAAGAGAAAAAAATATTACAAACATTTAAAACTCTAACAAAAATTTCTCAAACTTACTCTTTAGCCTTTTTTCTTTCTCTAACTCACAAAATGTCTCTATTTATAGATAAAATAAGGGGAGTAGGTGACAAAAATGGTGAGTAGCAAATTGTACTAAAGTTGATAAGTTGTGTTATATTATGTGCTCCGAAAGTCATCATGATATATTTTCTTGATAGCTACAAAATCTGTTGATCCCATTAACATAAAAGTTGTAGATATTTTTATTATCTTTTTATCTATATAAGGTGAAGAAAAATTGCCACGTATTTTGTGATTTATGCCCAAAACACTAGAGTAAGATTAGGCTAGATTGCAACAGAAAATGTGATCTCTTCTAACCCAATTTTGACTCTTTTAATATCCGAATTTATTGACCACTTGAATATGAAAGTTGTATTAAAGTATATCTACTATTCACCTACCAAATTTTGTATCCATTTAATATGTAGTTTCTTAAATATGGCCCAAATACTATAAAAATGTTGGATTGGACTGCAATAGTAAACATGTTCTATTTTAACCCAATTTTGACCATTTGAATGTCTGAATTTGCTAATCACATAAACATGAAATTTGTATAAAATTATGTCAACTATTCATCTACCAAATTTTGTACATAATATATACGTATTTTATGAGATACAGCCAAAATATTACAGTAAGATCAAGTTGAAAAGCAAGCAGCAAACAAATTTTTAACATTGGGTGTTCTGCCTTGAATCTTTATGTTTCAATTTTTTTAGAAATGTGATCATAAATCAAAATTGAATTAATGCATATATTCATTAAGATGCATGTCAAGAGTAAAAAAGATAATACTCCTTACTTAGCCATTCTTAATGAATTTATTTTGTCTACTTGATTTATAGACATCATTTCTAAAAAATCACAATTTAACTTTGATTCTTCCAATTGAGTCCAGTTTCTATTCTTCTCTCAATCTATAAAAAATACACAAAACTAAAGAAAAATAAGGGAGATAAATGCTTAACTAAGACAAAAAGATAAGATAAAAATATTTAATTTATGAATATAAAACTCACTCATCAGCTTCTTCAACTGAACGTAGTTCTATATTTAAGTTGTAAACTTTGGGTTTAAAAATGCTTGCTCTGCTTCACGTAATCACCAAAATTAAGTGGTTGTTCATTATACGAGGACTGGGAGATAGAAAAGGTATATGTGGCAGTAAGGAGACTACTAGAGGAACTAGTGGAATGATTATGTATAATTTGTGGAGAGGATTCATTTGCTGCAAGAGGAGCATAGCCCATAAAGGGAGTTGAAACAATATATGGTTAACAAGAAAAAGTATCACTAGAAAGAGATAATTGTGGTAGGGAAAGAGGAATGGTTACATCATTGAATGAATGTTTTGAAGTATAGAAACCATTATTAGACGATGATTGAAAGAAAGGAAAGTAATCTTCATTGAATAAAACATCCTTTGAGACATAGATTCTGCCATATGGGTGCAGCACAAATACCTTTTATGTTGTGATGAGTAACCAACAAAAATGCATTCTTGAGTTTTGAAAGTAAACTTATGATTTTTGCAGGGCTTGAGTAGCGAATAACAGGCATAACCAAAAATTTTGAGAGATTGATGATCCAGTTGTTTGTGAAATAATTTTTGATAATGACTGTTTCCTTATAAAATAGGCGAAGAAAATAGATTAATAATATGTACAGTAGTTGAAAAAGCATAATCCTAGTATTTTTGAGGTACATGTGAGTTTGTCATAAGTGTAACAGCTATATCAATCAAATGCATATATTTTCGTTCAGCAATGCCATTTTGTTCATGTGCACAAAGGCAAGAGATGCGATGTTTAATCCCATAATGTTGTAAGAAAGTGGTGATCAAAGCTGCGAAACTCACCCCCCAGATTGTATGGCTTTGATGTTAAAGCCAAACTAATTTTCAACGAAGTTTTTAAATTTATGAAATACTTCAAATGCCTAAGACTTAGTTTGAATAGGATAAAGCCATGTATACTGTGAAAAAAAGAATCAATAAAAATCACATAATATTGGTTTCCAACACTTGAAACCTCTGGTGATGGACCCTAAATATCCGTTAAAATCAATTCCAATAGTTGACTATAAGTACTAGTGAAAGTAGGATAAGTTAATTTATGCATTTTTCCAAAGCAACAATACTTGCAAAGATCAAAGGTTTTACTTCACGCGAGTATATTACAAAGTTTCAGAACTTGAGTCAATATTTGGGAATTACAATGTGCCAGACAAGAATGCCAAATGTCAACAGTAGGAATTTTATTACAAACATTAGCTATTGAAGGAGATAAACATGAGTACTTTGAGTATGCAATTGTGAAATTAGCAGATGGATTTGAACGCTGAATATTTGCAAGCTGGAAATCCTTGAAAACATATAAGCCTTGCTCGAGAGTCCCTTCCAAAATAATTTTATGGGTTGCTTGATCTTTTACATAATAATGAAACGGGTGAAATTAAAAAAAGACAGAATTTTCTCATGCAAAACATTATACACTTAATAAATTCTTAGACATAGAAGGCAAATGCAGTAATTCTTTTAAGCTCAATGATGCAAATGTAAAGGGAAAGGTTACCAAGGATTGACCAATATTTGATATATGAAGTCTAGTGCCATCATCAACTTGCACTTTCTTAGAACTAGTATATCTTTTATGTTGCATGAGATTTGAGACTTCAGGAGTCACATGGTTTGTAGCTCTAAAGTCCACGTACCAAGAATGATGAGGCAAATTATGATAAGAGGAAACAGTCAAAGTAGTAAAATTATTTTGATATTTTTTAGTAGAAATATCATGTGCAAAGTAATCTCCATTACTATGATTAAACCAATAATAACATTGTAATGTAGTATGACCATTTCTGCCATACACTTCACAATTGACAAAAAATCGAGAATTAAAAAAATGACCTCCTCTTCCTCTTGCAGAATTGTATCCTCTACCTTGAAACTATGGTTAATTTTTCTGTATCATATTTACATTAGTTGCACTGTTTAACTCACAAGAGAAGCATTAGTATTTTGAGCAGCATTTCAATTTGTAGAATTAACAACTAACTGAGATGGTTTTTTGAAGATCTTCAATTCTGGCCTCGCCAAAGGTAAAAATTCAATCTCGCTGATAGTATAAATGTCCTTTCAAGTTAAGATTGAAGTAACAAATGCCTCATATTTCATTGGCAAACCATGTAGAATGAATTCTATGTAATCATTATTAGTGAGAGGTTATCCTATTGCAGCTAAGGCATCTGCAGATGGTTTGATTTTAAGTAAGTAATCTAAAATAACATAATCATTTTTCTTTATTAATCGTAATTTAATCTTTAATTGACACACCTTAGTTATTGTAGATGCTTCGAAATATTCTATGAGTTAAATCCACACTTAGACACATGTTCACAATCCATAATACATGTTAGCATATTGACATTCATTGATGACAATAGCCATGACAATAGGATTTGATCCTGGAATTCCTACTCCAAGTACTCTTCATAGACCTTATTGACAATAGCATCAGTCGGTAAGTAATATTTTGGTGGAACTTCATTAGGATCAAGAAATTTAACAAGCTTCAATCCACAAACAGCAACCAAAACTTGTCTCTTAGATAGTAAGAAATTTGAATAATCTAATTTTATTGATAGTGGTGAGGAGAAGGTAGTCACTTTGCTTTTCTAGTTTGTATGTAAAGAAGAAGAATTATAAAGGTCTTCATGTAGAGCTTTTATGGTGTTTTCCGATTTTGGAGTTAAACAAGCTTTGATACCAGGTTTGATTTACATAGTAGAAGAAAGAAAGCTTGTAGAGAATATTATAGAACAATATTGCTTATTCATTTCTTAACGATGGAATGCAGCAATACAAGTATATATAGACTTTGATATTCAGCTAGTCATTCTTACACATAAGCTCAACTTCTTCAAAATTGATTACAACAAAATAGCTAATATAACAACTAGAGATAACATAACTTAATACTGCTTAACACTCCTCACTGACATGATATCAGAATATAGGATGTGTTTTATAGAACTCTCTACTAGGGGGAGTGAATTAGGGAAGAGACAACATGAAAATTTGTTAAATTTTGACGTCATAAATAGAGTCAACCAATTTTACCATAACCTACTTTTTGTCCAACTGCAAAACATGTATATCTATAATACATAGTGGTCCTGACTGTCAAGAATCATGTCAACTTAAAAGGTTAAATTAAAAAATGATGATGTATCAATAGTTTTTATAATTTCTAACATATTCCTTTCTATTTTATTTTATTTTCTTAAACTTGTATGAGATTTTTTATATTCTTTTTTCTTTTTTCTCTTTTAATTTTTTTCAAGAAATGAAGGTTGATAGAATTTAAACCCTTAACCGTTTTGATACAAATGACTTTATCATGTCAAAAACTATTTCAACTCAAAAACTTAAATTAATAATTGATGGTCTATATAAATGATTTGTATAATATCTGACACTTGTTTCCTTGGGGAAGAGAACATATATCATAGTGTATGTGCCATTGCATGGTTCTAGGTTGTGACTTTTTCATAGTAAAGTGGCACATTAATTAATATTGCACAATCAACTTCACTAATCATATTCACTAGCAGTATGTTGAAAATTGATATCATTTGATAAATAATAACTTGATAGCTTAAACTCTTAAGATTACATGATAACTTTTAGGGTATCATAGTTTTTGTGTTTAAACGATCAAAGATTCAATTTTAAATATTAAAGTATTTATGCTCCTACTTTCATAATTGATAAAAAATAAAATAAAAAAATAAGCCAAAATCACAATAGACAGGCAAGAAGCAAATTTTTTGTTTTAAACCTAGATGGTCTATGGTACTAATAATGTTGTTTTATAGACTGCTTAACTCAAAAAGATTAATAAAAGCTAATGACCAAATTAAACGACCATTCCTACCCAAATATGTCCAAAAGGTTCTTTCATCACATTTATGAATGGATGTAGTAGCCAATTTGCATGTGCCTTTACACACGTGCCTCATCCTTGGGCCTGACATGATTTGTACCATGTGCACTTCCATTATGGACAATATCTAGGGCACATTAATTAAGAATAATTTAGTATTTTGTAGTTATGCATAAGGGTGTTTATAGATTCGGTTCGGTCGGGTTTAGAGACTTGACCAAACCGAACCGACGACAAGTAATTTTTAAAAAAATAGACTTGTTCGATTTTTTTATGTCCATGGAACCGAATCAAGCCGAACAAGCAAAAGATCATTTCGGTTTAGTTTGATTTATCGGTTCTTTACTTGATGCATATTCACGGCGTTCTTGAGTTTTCTTACAAAAAGAATAAAGGGCAAAAGTAACAACATCAACAAACGCAAGTGCAATAAATGCACACCAACTTACTTATTTGGTCGCTCGGCAACGAATGGACTGATATGCTGAGGAGTTGCGAGTTGTCTGAAGATGTTGTATTTCACAACTTGTTTAATGTCGTTGTTAAGCTTTGATTGACTCCACCGTTCAGATTTTTCTCTCCGAGCTTGAAGATGATAGAAAAAAATGGACCATGTCTGCTCTCTTTTGATCCCTACAAAATTGCTCTCCTCTGATATGTCACAAAAATTTCAGATTTTTAAAGAAATGATCAGGAGAAATTATACATTGAAAGATTGACTAATCGGCTTAAGGACTCTTGGAGATGTGAGAGAGGAGTTAAGAGACAAGTATCAGCTTTAATTTAATTTAGGCCAAGGGGTAGGAGCGTCCACGATAATGAAATATAGAGCATGAATTTAAAAATAAATTAAAATAAATGAAGCCTGACTCATGAAATAGGAAAGCCAAATATTAAATGGAAAAGTAAAGGCTTGACATTAAAAAAAAATTACAGGTCATGACATATCGAGATAAACTTTGACAATTGGCGTGACCAAGTGAAAAAAGTAATAGGATGTAGCTGTGATAATTTGCAACTTTTGAAAATTTAATTTTATCAGCATACTTGGGCAGCGCTGTGAATGACATATTTTGTGTCGAAGTTAGTAATACACAGTATTTATAAATAATTAAATATATATTAATAATATATTATATAAAATTGATTTATTTGGTTGGGTTTAGTTCAAATTTTTTTTAAATTGGAAATTAAACTGAATCAATTGATTTTTTTTTTAAAAAAATTCAATTTTAATTATTTTTTATCCATTTTTTTCAATTTTATCTCGGTTCAATTTTGTTTGATCAGTTTAGTTCGATCCAGATCGATTTTATTAATTCGTAGTTATACAATTAGATGTTAAAAGGATAAAGAACGTGCAGGGGCGGTAAAAAAAATTTTTGAACGCACGAATTGAACCAGATACAAAAGCGCTCAGGGTGAAAGAAATATTAATCACCGTTGGGACACGTACCATTTTATTAGTTATCGGGAGGAACAAAGCAACGATGTTTTCACTTTTACAGGCTCGTATCGACAAGTAAAGTCGTTACCCGTTAGGGAGCTAGGTCTTTACTTTTTTGGACCATTCTTCTAGCACATTTAACTAATTACAGTGATACCCTAGGTACGTTCGCAACTTGCACACCGTTTTCAATTTCATAGCCTATAGGCCTTGTATGCTTGTCGACAAACATTTTAGGTACAAAGACTTATCCACTACGAACTTGATGAATTATAAACATGCGAGTGGGATGTTCATTTGCTCCACTTATATATGATAGCTTTGTTTAACTGCTTAGAGGCAAATGGTTGGTAAACGTATGTATCACTTCATCTGATTAAATTTTTAGCAGGTTCATAGTTTATAGCGTGAAATTTATGATCCTTTGATTATATATTAATTGTTGATTATCTTAAATATTTCGATATATTTATCACTTTTTTTTAGATGGTACAAGCATTTTTTTTTAATATAAGATTAATTTTATTTAAAATATTAAAATTGTTTCTCTTTATAAATTTAAATTTTTTATTTTGCAAAATTCCCTCAATTTATAACCACTTGAAATGGGTATCTTTATCATTCTTTAATTACTAGCCATCTGTGTTTTTGAAAATCTATATAATATATATTTTTGCAATATAATTACGACATATTCAATTACCTTCAGGGTTTCTAATATAAGTTCATTAACGGTGAACAATTATGTTTTTGCAGAGAGGACATGCTTGTAACAGGATAAGTTTTTGAGGTGCAGTAGAAGTACGTTTGGAGGTGCATTTAAAGTAATGCATGTTATGAGCTGCTAGATACATCGTATTAAAAAGATGATGTGATGTGACTTTATATTTAGCAACTTTGTCGTATGCAAGTTATATCTTAATTTTGTGCGGTTTTGTAACTTTCCTCTGTGAAACTCAACTCAGAATGGACATTTAATTTGTAATACTAGGCCTGGTACGTCAATTTTAATTACTATACGCCTGGTTGGGCACACTTCATGCATACTACCCTCTCTCAGTTGGATTAAGGAATTATGGTACACAATCTGAATAATTTTAGTAACATCAATGTTAATTATGATTATGATTATAAAGTGAAATGGTTTTGCTTCCTTCGTTCTTTCAAATTCGCACCAAACAATATTATCGTCATTATACGTTGAACAATAGAAATTTGAACCAACAAACTATGATAGTTTGCTAAAGAGAAAATATTCTGACTTTTTTTTAACCAAATTTTTTTTCACGTTCATTGCCTTACATAGAATTCAAGTCAGAACAAGGCTTTCTCACGTCGGTTTTGTGTCATGCATATATACGTATAAAAAAAGGGGGGGAATGTACTGAAAAAAGATTTGGTAGAAAATTGAGTAAATGAATTTTTCAAGTTGACATATTGGCGGATTAGTAATATAAATATAAAATAATGGGATAAGAGAAACATGCCAAGTCAATTGTTGTTGGGTTGAATTCGATTTTTTGGGCAGTTCCCAACGCAATCTAGTATTGCCTTTGGAAATTGGGTCCATGATCTGTTTTATAAAAGAGCGGCAAAAGCCAAGTGTTAAGAAACAAAAAAAAGGGTTCCGGTAGAAAAGGAAAGGATTCATATTTCATCCAGAAGGTTTGGAACTAAAAGGCTCTGTAGAAGGGTCTGAAGGTCAGGGTATGTGATAGGAATCAACATTATACGAGTAAAAAACTTTTATCACATACCCTTGTACACACAAGGAGAGATATGAATCGCTGAATCACAGACTGGCACTGGCCTATTAATCTAAATCCATCAAACATCTAAAACAGCTGTTTCTTACACCAAAAGTAAACCTTCCCAGATCATGATCTGCTCGTATTAATTGCTCCTCCATAAGCGGTGGAAGGGAAAATTATCCAAACTTTCGGGTATATATTTAAGTAGATAAACCATATATATACGATAGCGCGTAAGTAAACCAGCTAGCCTTTACACTGCTCTCACTCAAACGTGTTCTTAAAATAGGAAACATTGGCATTAAAATTTTGATCATGAGAGAGATTATATAAGGAAAATCTAATCGAATAAAATCATTGAGCCCACATAGACAGAAAGCGAAAGCAGGAAAGATTTTCAACATTAAAAGAATGGGATACATTCAAATCAAACTCACTGTAGAAAATTAAATCTCCAATTTTTTCTACGAGGAAGGTTTTTTCATTCCTTAATAGGGTCTCGATTCTATTGGTCCTTGTGAGAAAGCCACCGCCTTCTATATTCTTCCCTTTGTCTTATGTTCAATAAATTTTCTATAAATAAGAGGCAAACAATCGTTTGACTCCCTGTTATTCAATATTCTCTTTCGCTCTCTGTTGTTGTTTTAATTAAAACTCGCAAGTGTACGAATCTATTGGAGTATAGATTTAGTGGTATGCAAGGTCGATCCCACAGAGATTGCCAAGTGAGAGAAAATTTTAATATAGATCCGAAATAAATACTTCTAACCTAGTTCCCGATGTCTTGTTTTGTGAGAGGAATATTGAACAAATTACACAAAGAACTAATATACTGAAATTAAATGAAGATGTAATCAAAGTAAAGAAGCATGCTAAGGTTAGGGGATCCGCTCTTGGTATATCGAATAAAAATAAATTTAACTCTTTAATTACTCAATTAGAATCTTTACACGAATAAAGTTCTAATCGGATAATATGTTAATTTAAGCTCAACTTTGTTTATACATGAATTATATTTACCTCCTTTCTAATAATTAAAACATTCTTGTAAAATGGATTCAAGCGTACATTGTGCCAATCACAATATTGTCTACAATAAATCAAGAGTGATTCAAGTATTTATTGTGCCAAAAATTGTCTACAATGTATTAAGGTTCACACTTTACAAGATTAAAAATACAAAGATGCAAAAGATAACTTGTAAATGGATTCAAGCATAAATTGTGCCAATCATTATATTGTCTACAATATATCAAAATTCACATTTTACAAGATTAACTTATGCAAAAAATGAAAGGTAGAAAATTAATTAACATAACAAAATAAAATGAAATAGAATCGGTGGCAAAGCCAACCAATAGTAAAATAAAATAAAGTAGGCAGCAAAGCCAACCATGAAAATAATAAGAGATAGGCGGTCTAATAAAACCATCCAATAACATAACAAGAAATCGGCGGTATGATAAAACCAGCCATTAAGAAATAATTATGAAAAAAAAAATAGGAAGGTAAATACAATATTAAAGATAAACATTAAGATTAAGAGTTAGATAAATTATTATTCTCATACCAAGAGTTTCACCCTTTCACCTTAGCATTAGGAGATTAGTTCTCCATAATCAAGGCAAGAAAGTGAAATGAAAGATGAAGAAACATGATAATATTACGAAAGAAAATGAAAAAATACAAGAAGTCTAAAGAGAGAATAACATTACAAGTTCGTAGAATTCCAACAAAGTTTTCCCAAGCTCTCTCCAAAGCTCTCCCAAAACTCCTTAACTCACCCCTCAAGCCCTCTATTTATAGATACAATTAAGTGTGGTTGGTGTGGTAATTGTCAAAATTGTTAGGTAGGAAGTTGTACAAAGTTGACAATTTGAATTCCATATGTGCACCGAATTTGATCCTTGCATATCGTCCTGAAAACCGCCGACTTTTTTGACTTTATCAACACGAAAGTTGTAGACAATTTCATTAGCTTTCCGTCAAGACAAATTGTGGACAAATTGGATACGTAATGTGTGAGTTATGGTCAAAATACTATAGCAAAGTCGGGCTGGACTGCAGCAGTAGTCAGATTCTCTTCTAGCCCACTTTTGGCCCTTTTAATGTCCGTATTTTCTGACCACTTGAACATGAAAGTTGTACCCAATTGTGTCAGCTACACACCTACCAAATTTCATACATATTGGATATGTATTTTCAGAGATATGGCCCAAGTACTACAGCAAGGTTGGGCTGGACTGCAACCAGCAAACATATTCTCAACATTGGGTGCTTTGCCTTGAATCTTTATGTTTTAGTTCTTTTGGAAATGTGATCATAAATCAAGAATAAATTTGTGCATATATCCATTAGGATGCGTCTCAAGAGACAATATGATAATGCTCCTTACTCAGCCATCCTTAATGAATTTGTTTTATCTGTTTGATTTATAGACATCATTTCCAAAGAACCACAATTTAACTCTGATTCCTCCAATTAAGTCCATTTTCTACTCTTCTCTCCATCTGTAAGAAAGACATAAAACTAAAGACAAGTAAGGGAGATTTATGCTTAATTATGGCAAAAGATAAGATGAAAATATTTAATTTATGAGTATAAAACTCACTCATCAAATACCCCCAGACTTAATCTTTTGCTTGTCCTCAAGCAAAACACACAAACTTCAAAATTCAAATGATGAGTGAGTGATGAATTGTTTTTGACTTACTAAGCATTCCTCAAGGATCTAAAATGTGCAACCCAGAAAGATATCAGAATTCTAACGTTATGTAGAACTTTTATTCAAATACAACATATGGTTTACTCTTGAATCCCAAGTGTGTGTCTGTAGTAGTCTTATGACATTGGACTTTTTGCATTCAAATAAATTTATGTAATCAAATATTTAAAACAGATCTCTAGATATATGCATTTGAGACTCCATAAGCTTATTTTTCATGTCACTCTCCACTAATGTAGACTAATCATGACATTTAAGATCATTAGGACTTTCATTAGGCTTGTAATGTATGGCACAGGTTAAAGGTGGATAAAAATGATATGAATGAAGGCTCAACTCACTCTTCGACGTACATAATCATTTAAAGCCTCACAAATACTTTTGATATTATACTGTGAATTCTATCTCCAACCTTTTCATCATCCTTACATTTATTTGCTCATACTATTTTTTTTTTTTGAATATACACACCCCCAAACTTATTTATTTAGGGAGTATTAACTTTTTTTTTTTTTTAACTTCTACCATCCACCCTTGAATCATAACTTTTCAAATGATCATGCCTGTGAGTGAAAGGTAAGAGTTAGACATATTTTTATTTAAAGGCTAGATAGAAATATAGGTATTCAAGAAAGGATAAATATAAGCTCAAAATAGGTTGCTAGGGATATCATCATGTATAGGTTGGTTTGAAAGGCTCAAACGATTCCAAAAATGCCTAATTCATTTCTTAAATGGAGAGTAGTCTAGGATTTCGCCTCAAGTGACAATCGAATAAGTTCTAGCGTCTTATGAGATCAATTAACATATCTAAATCACATAAATCTTTTCTGAATAAACAATCAGTCAAATGTAAAAGGTTAAATGCACCAGATATTAGGATTCTCAAATAAAACATAACTTACATTAGAGTTCAAGTTCACACATAACACCCAGAACTCATCAATTTTTCAAAGGTTACAAGCATTTTAAACCATTTTCATCATTGGTGCTAGCTTTGCCTAATCCCAAAACATCACTCAAAAAAATTTTTTTTTTTTTTTTGAAAGATGAAGAAACACAAAATAAACAATAAATATTAAAAGAGATATTACCTGGAAGGAGATCTAAGAAAAGATGAACCTGCAACAAACTAAACAGAAAATACAAATTTACTCAAGCAAATAGAAGGTATTACAAATGAAGATTTAAGTCAAGTTCGCGCTTTCTGCGGTGTTCTGTTGTCCAATCTATTTGAGCTATAACTGGATCAGGTACATGAACAAATGCTTGTAACGCATCAATCAGCTCGTCAGCATTCGAGGCTGAGATGAGAATCCGACGTGCTGAGTGCGAGATAAACCTTTGTTCTATAGCATGATCAAGAAAAGACAACAAACCATCAACGAAATTGTTAACATTCAACAAACCTATGGGTTTATGGTGCATGTTCAGTTGTGCCCAAGAGACGATTTGAAAAATTTTCTCTAGAGTACCAAAACCTCCAGGTAAGGCAATGAAGGCGTCAGCGTTGCACATCATTTTAGCAATTCGTTCATGCATGGAGGATACCCTACATTCTTCCCCAATTGTTTTTCCTACTATGTTTGATGCAGCTAGAGCTGTAGGAATAATACCAAGAACTTGGCATCCTCCTAGATATGCAGATCCAGACACACTCCCCATTAACCCTCGACAACCTTCACCATACACTAAAAGAATCTTTCTCTTAGCTAGTACCATTCCCAAAGTTTGTGCTGCTTTTACATACTCTCCATTTTTCCCAGGACTAGAACCACAAAAGACACAAATATTACGAAAGTGACGAACTGCGATTCCTTCCATATCTGCACTCACCTTGACTTTGATTATGAGGATGAAGATAATGAGGTGCGCATTTATAAGACTCAAATAAGGGCATACTTGTAATAGCTATGTGCATAGGCCGGGGGCATAATTTCCATAGCTATAAGAGTAGGCCGAAAAATGTCAGCTAAATTAAAGGTGAAAAATTCAAAAATGACGGCACGCATGTATATGTACAGTAGTTGTGATTGTGGCTCACATCTTCCTCTGGTTTTACGTCCAGTAACGGCTTAAACGCCCTCTATGGGTCGAGGATATGCTTCCCATCCAATTTTCTTATAAATTGGCAAACAGGGTCTTTTAACGTCAGATTCCCAAGACTGTACCGTTTATGTTCTTTTTTGAAATGGGGCCATAAACCGACAATACCGATATACACAGATCCACTAGGATGTGTCTCAAGAGACGTTGGATGAAAGTCATCATCCAATGACTCCTTACTCAAGCCATCCTTAATGAACTTAATTTTGTCTTCCCGATTTACAGACACCCAACCCAAAGAACGGCAACGTTTGTTACAAGTTTCACGTCCACATTTGTAACAAACACCCATTCGTTTAGCTCTGCGCTTTTTAGCAAAACTGCTTTTTCCCAAACCAGGCATGTAAGAGATGAAATCATTTGCAGACTCACCTGATAACCGTACCTTAGCTTCAATTAGCCAACGAATATCAGCAGGTATTCCCATGATCATCATTAACCTCAATCTTTCAACCCGTGCTTTGTAAATTTTTGTCAATGCATTGGGTGGAAGGGAAGGAAAATGATTTTTCAATTGTGCGAGAATGTCCTCCATTATCAACTCGATTATTCTTTTCTCTTTTTTTTTTCTTTTTTTTTTTTTTGAAAAAGCAAAAGCAACAAAGGGAGGGAAAACAATAGAAATTCAAAAGAAGATAACACTGAAGGGAAAAATTAATTCAAGTTAAATAAAGAAAGATCTTACCTAGATAACGTGCACGGTAACGTTTAACAACAGAAGCAGATCAATCCTTGTAGACAGGATCACGCAAAGGTGTCTCCTCTATCTCTGGATTTGGTAATTCCAAAAATGCTTCCAATCTTTGACCATTTACTTTAAACACACTACCGTTTTTGGGATTTTCAATCTTTACTGCACCATGTGGGTAAACAGTATAAACAACAGATGGCAGTGGAACTGACTCAAAAGGTGAGACTTTTTCTTTTTTAGCTTTCCATTTATCAGTATCCATTAATGGAGTTGTCTCTAACAAAGAGTCTACTTCATGAACCAGATAATCCTCATTTTTATCTTTATCGAAATGAATCAAATATTTTTCTAGATGATCATTACTAAAGGAGTCTAAAAATGAATCAGCAATGGCACTTTCAATTAGGTTGACCTCACATAAATCATCCATGTCTACAGGTTGATGAGAGACATTAAAAACATTTAATTCCACAGTCATATTTCCAAAAGATAAATTCAAAATTCCATTTCGACAATTAATGATTGCATTGGATGTTGCCAGAAATGGTCTACCCAAAATGACTGGAATTTGTGTCTCTGTATTCTCAACAGGTTCAGTGTCAAGAACAATGAAATCTACTGGAAAGTAGAATTTATCAACCTTAATCAGCACATCCTCTATGACACCTCTAGGAATTTTTGTAGACCTATCAGCTAATTGAAGAGTCACTGGTGTAGGTTTCAATTTTCCTAACCCAAGTTTCTCATACACAGAGTAAGGCAGCAGATTCACACTTGCTCCTAGATCAAGTAAGGCTCTGTTAATCACATGGTCACCTATAATACAAGAAATTGTAGGACAACCTGGATCTTTGTACTTGACAAGAGTCTTTTGCTGAATTATAGAACTCACTTGTTCAGTCAAAAATGCCTTTTTTGGAACATTAGTTTTCCTTTTCACCGTACAAAGATCTTTCATAAATTTTGAGTAAGCGGGTACTTGTTTGATAGCGTCCAAAAAAGGGATGTTAATGCTTACTTGCTTAAACACTTCTAAAATGTCACTATACTGAGTACCTTTCTTGACAGATGAAAGTCTTTGAGGGAAAGGAGCTTTGGGGGCATAAGAAATTTGTTCACTTTTCTTTTCACTTGAGTCATTAGTTTGGGATTCATGTTGACTCTGTTCTTTATTTTCTGGCATGTGAACATGATTATCGATGACCTTTCCAGATCTAAGGGTTGTCACAGACTTTACTTCTTCCTTAGGATTTGCTGATGATCCTACTTCATATTGACCCTTAGGATTTGGAACAGGTTGACTGGGGAATTTTCCTTTTTCTCTCTCTCCTACAGCACTGGCTAATTGACCCAATTGTGTTTCAAGCTTGGAAATAGCTTGAGTGTGAGATTGCAAGATTTGTTGGGTCGATTGCATGAACTGTTGCAAGGTATCCTTCAAAGAAGGTTTTCTTTGTTGTGGTACCCCGAAAGGAGGAGCATGATGAGGAACTTGAGGGTATGAATTAGAAGGGGCAAATTGTTGCCCACTTTGATTCATTGCAGGTTGATTTTGCCTCCATGAAAAATTTGGATGATTCCTCCAATTTGGATTATATGTGGGTGCAAATGGGCTATCTGATGACTTCCCATAAGTTTGAAGAGAATTATCTTGCTCAGAGAATGCCTCTTGGTAAGCTGGTATAGATGGAAAAAATTGTGCAATGTGAGATGTACTAGAACATAAGGCACATGCCTCTATCCTAGTATTGGTAGAAGGGTTTGAAGTGTGGCTTAAAGTTAAAGCTTCTACCTTTTTAGTCAGGCTAGCTAAGGCAATTCTCACATCTGTATCATCACTCACTTCATAAAGTCCTCCCTTTTTTGTGTTTGAGACTTTTTATCCCTGGGATCTATGCAGTTCCAATGCTGAGAATTTTCAGATAGAGATTCTAAGGATTCCCAAGCTTCTCCCTCATTCAATTGTAAAAATCTCCCACCATGCATGCTTTGGATCATTTGACGGTTTGATGAAGTTAAGCCATCATAGAAATATTTCACCAATCTCCAAGTTTCAAAACCATGATGAGGACATTTCAGAAGAAGATCATTAAATCTTTCCCAACATTCAAAAAATTGTTCACCCTCTTTTTGACAAAAATCAGAAATTTCTCTCCTAAGGGCATCAGTTTTAGACATAGGGAAAAATTTTGCCAGAAACTTATTTACTAATTGGTTCCAACTAGTTATAGTTCCTGTAGGAAGGGAGTTCAACCAAGCTTTAGCTTTATCTTTCAATGAAAATGGAAACATTCTAAGCTTGATTGATTCATCATTGAAATTCTGGAAGCGAAAAGTCGAGCAGATTTCAAGAAACTCTTTAATGTGCATGTAGGGATCTTCTCTTTCCATACCATAAAATGATGGTAAAAGTTGGAGTATGGCCGGTTTGAGTTCAAAATGAGTTGCAGTAGTTTGTGGTAAAACTATGCAAGATGAAGTATTGGCTATGACAGGTGAGAAGTACTCCATAAGAGTTTTATTATGCACAACTTGTTCTTCCATTTTTAATGGTGATCCAGCAAAATCTAATGTCTCTATTGTACACTCAATGGTTGACCCTAAACTTTTCCTAACCAACCGCTTATCTTTATCACGTTTCCAAGCACGCATAAACTAAAAAAAATTGCTTCCTAATTATGAAAAAGTATCTAACTACACAACGGCTACAAAATGCAAATACCACAAAATAAAAATCACAAAATTATACAAACTCTTTTTTTTTTCAAAGTGTTAGTAATAATGGGTAGTATTTAATCGGTAGACTCCCAGGAAAATATGGAGGAATCACAATGGTTTCTCTTAAAACCCTTACTCCGTAGGCGCTTTTAGCCTTGTTGACAGAATCAACCAATTTTATACACCCAAATTACTACACCAATTTTCAGGAAACAATTCTAAAGAAAAATTTCTATACACAGAATAAACGAATGTTCTAACTATAACTAGTGGAAGAAAAGTACTTACCTGGATCCAAATAGCTTTTCCGTCGCAATCCCCGGCAACGGCGCCAAAAACTTGTTGTTGTTTTAATTAAAACTCGCAAGTGCACGAATCTATTGGAGTATAGATTTAGTGGTATGCAAGGTCGATCCCACAGAGATTTCCAAGTGTGAGAAAATTCTAATATAGATCCGAAATAAATACTTCTAACCTAGTTCCCGATGTCTTGTTTTGTGAGAGGAATATTGAACAAATTACACAAAGAACTAATATACTGAAATTAAATGAAGATGTAATCAAAGTAAAGAAGTATGTTAAGGTTAGGGGATCCGCTCTTGGTATATCGAATAAAAATAAATTTAACTCTTTAATTACTCAATTAGAATCTTTACACGAATAAAGTTCTAATCGGATAATATGTTAATTTAAGCTCAACTTTGTTTATACATGAATTATATTTACCTCCTTTCTAATAATTAAAACATTCTTGTAAAATGGATTCAAGCGTACATTGTGCCAATCACCATATTGTCTACAATAAATCAAGAGTGATTCAAGTATTTATTGTGCCAAAAATTGTCTACAATGTATTAAGGTTCACACTTTACAAGATTAAAAATACAAAGATGCAAAAGATAACTTGTAAATGGATTCAAGCATAAATTGTGCCAATCATTATATTGTCTACAATATATCAAAATTCACATTTTACAAGATTAACTTATGCAAAAAATGAAAGGTAGAAAATTAATTAACATAACAAAATAAAATGAAATAGAATCGGTGGCAAAGCCAACCAATAGTAAAATAAAATAAAGTAGGCAGCAAAGCCAACCATGAAAATAATAAGAGATAGGCGGTCTAATAAAACCATCCAATAACATAACAAGAAATCGGCGGTATGATAAAACCAGCCATTAAGAAATAATTATGAAAAAAAAAATAGGAAGGTAAATACAATATTAAAGATAAACATTAAGATTAAGAGTTAAATAAATTATTATTCTCATACCAAGAGTTTCACCCTTTCACCTTAGCATTAGGAGATTAGTTCTCCATAATCAAAGCAAGAAAGTGAAATGAAAGATGAAGAAACATGATAATATTACGAAAGAAAATGAAAAAATACAAGAAGTCTAAAGAGAGAATAACATTACAAGTTCGTAGAATTCCAACAAAGTTTTCCCAAGCTCTCTCCAAAGCTCTCCCAAAACTCCTTAACTCACCCCTCAAGCCCTCTATTTATAGATACAATTAAGTGTGGTTGGTGTGGTAATTGTCAAAATTGTTAGGTAGGAAGTTGTACAAAGTTGACAATTTGAATTCCATATGTGCACCGAATTTGATCCTTGCATATCATCCTGAAAACCGCCGAATTTTTTGACTTTATCAACACGAAAGTTGTAGACAATTTCATTAGCTTTCCGTCAAGACAAATTGTGGACAAATTGGATACGTAATGTGTGAGTTATGGTCAAAATACTATAGCAAAGTCGGGCTGGACTGCAGCAGTAGTCAGATTCTCTTCTAGCCCACTTTTGGCCCTTTTAATGTCCGTATTTTCTGACCACTTGAACATGAAAGTTGTACCCAATTGTGTCAGCTACACACCTACCAAATTTCATACATATTGGATATGTATTTTCAGAGATATGGCCCAAGTACTACAGCAAGGTTGGGCTGGACTGCAACCAGCAAACATATTCTCAACATTGGGTGCTTTGCCTTGAATCTTTATGTTTTAGTTCTTTTGGAAATGTGATCATAAATTAAGAATAAATTTGTGCATATATTCATTAGGATGCGTCTCAATAGATAATATAATAATGCTCCTTACTCAGCCATCCTTAATGAATTTGTTTTATCTGCTTGATTTATAGACATCATTTCCAAAGAACCACAATTTAACTCTGATTCCTCCAATTAAGTCCATTTTCTACTCTTCTCTCCATCTGTAAGAAAGACATAAAACTAAAGACAAGTAAGGGAGATTTATGCTTAATTATGGCAAAAGATAAGATGAAAATATTTAATTTATGAGTATAAAACTCACTCATCACTCTCTCAACGGATATGAAAGCATAGACATGGAGGATCTGAGTTCGACATTGAATCATGGTGAGGTGGGCCATTGTTGGAGACTTACATCTCACTCATACTTCACTTTCTCTCCATCTTTGTTCTTGTTCTCCCTTGATTGTGCATCCAAAGCATCAATCACCCTTCACCTGTATTTTCTGTTTCTTAGATGACATCTGCATTCATGGTTTCTTTCATTCGTTTCTTAGTCCCATTATTATTATCCACTATGCCAATTTATTTATTTGGATAATTTAGTCATTGCCATCTAATTCATTTTACTTATTTATATTTTTAAAGCAAAGGGTGGAAGGAGGGAAGCTATGGGCAATAATTTTCAGCTTTCTGTTTTATTAACCACGGAAAGGAAGCCATGGGAAGCAGACTCTTTCCATTTTTTCAGAAATAAGATTTCTATTATTCCAGAGTTCATTGTTTTTCAATTTTTTTAGTTGATTTTAGGAGAACTTGATTGATAATAGATTGAAGATACATTTTTTTCCTCATAAAAAAAAGGCTGGTACTCTGTTACTCCGACACAATTAGCACCTATTATTTTCGCTCCTAAAGTTTTATTTTTAGGTGAGATATAGAATTTTCTGGGGTGGGGATTTGGATAATGAAAGGTCATGTTTGATTTTTAACATGTACTTCTTTCCTCCTGCACACAGAATTTGTGTTAGGTGGAACCTTCAGTAAGAACTAGGCTGTATAGACAGAAAATCTAAATATTTCTCCACATTAAATTCCAATGCCAAAAGTCCATTTAGTTTCAGAATATAGTTTTCATCGTTGACCCTCATTGTTTCCTTTTTCTAGTTGTTTGGTCCAATTTTCTTCATTAAATAATACTATATATATATATATATATATATATATATATATATATATATATATATATATATATATATATAAAGTTGACTCCTGTTTAGTGTAATTTGTTTACCATTATTAACTAATACCCATAGTTTTCTTTTGTTTGAAATGTAACTTCTTCTTTTTTTTAAAAAGGAAGTGGGGTTGAGAACATTGCGTGGTTGGGTTACTAGGTCTTTTTTTTTTTTGTAGATAGTTGAGATTGTGTTTCTTCCTCCTAACTTTGAAACAGTTGTGGAACCGTATGTGAGACCTAATAAATTGATGCCAATGAGAATACATGATAATGCAAAAGCAAATTTTGGGTCAAGTCTAACTTTAGAGGCCGAGGAATCAGTCCTGGCATTGGTCTTTTTGTCTTTGTCGCTTTCTCTGTTCATGTACCTTCATATTTCAAGGGTCCGCTAAAATTGCATTCCCTAACTTGTCTTCAAAGTGGGTGATAAGTGCGTGGGAGTTACTACATTTCAGAAGTGTTTCGTTGACTTCCCTTTCCATCATAAAATCTCCAAAGACCGTCACTCAGATTAACATTCTTGTGTTGATTTTGCATATCGTTAACATGTTAAAACGGAGACTGCATCATACCAAGCTTAAATTAATAAAGGCCCAGAATATTAGGATGGAACTGCTTAATGTACTGGAGGCTGTTTGCAAAGAGAAGGAAGAAACAAGAGACATGCTGCAGAAGCTTCCGAATATGCTCTTTCCCTCCACTCCATTCCAATTGCCCCACGTATTTCCTCAATTCCACCAACAAAACATTATTTTGCTGCCTACTAACCCAAACTCAAGCATCACAGAATCCTATAGTCTCTCACATATTTCTTCTCCGGTAGATCCCTTTGTGGAAGCAGCCTCTTGGCCAGAGTTTTCAAATATCAACGTAATTGACTACAATAGCGGGAGCTATGCATACCGACTTTAGGTTCATAACTTCAATTGCTCTGCTTCCCCAGCTTTGGTATCTTTAGAAACGCCTAAGTTTAATCTTGATCCTGCAACTCTAGTATTTGAGAGACTTTTGGAAGGAAAGACTTTGCCTCCAAAGGGGAACCTTCTGTAGTGTGTTATGGAAGCGGGTCCAATGCTTCAGACACTCCTCATTGCAGGGCCACTTCCTATGTGGCATAATCCACCTCCTTCGTAAGTCATCAAAGTTCCACCTTTTACCATGGAGGATTTTGATGCCCCCAGTAACCCCTCTGGTCCACGGAACAATACCCAGCAATTCACTTCAAGTTCAAATGCTAGCGTCAACAATGATGTCCTTGCAAGCAAGCGACAAAGGCTTTACTGATGTTGATAAAGTTTGCTTCCAACTTCTCCTTTCCCCCCCCCCCCCAAAAAAAGGTTCCTTCTGTTAATGGAATTCAGCAGTTGGTGTATATTTTGTATCCTGGTTTTAAGTTATCTTTGATTGGGCATTTTAGGTTATAGTTGAAAATGTTGAAACCTTCTTGAAGTTTAGCAAAGCACTTTTTCATTTTAATATAACGAATTCAATTTACTTTTTGGCAATGCTAAGATTTTAGCAATCTTCTGAAAACCCGATGTTGGATTTCTTTTTGTTTTTACCAAACCAAATTAGAGTGGCAATTTGCAAACATTTTCATCTATGTAGCTCTGTTTGTGAATTTTACGTGATCATCCTTTTACCCGAGTCACAAAAATTGAGTTTGTTATAACATGGATATCATCTAAGACAAGGCTTGTCAGCGTATGCAATGGAAAGTCCTTAATATTATCTCTGACCACATGTCCTTATTTGGTGTTCTTCGGTTTGAACGTTGTGTTTTGCTTCATAGTTCTACATAAGCTGTCAAACAATGTACCGAAATCCTTTGCAAACATGGTGTAAGCCTACATTTCAGTTTCACCAATCTGATCAGAGCATGTCTTTTAATTCCATGAAGCCTGTTGAGCTTTTGGAATGGGATACGCGAGAGGTTTCTTCAATTATTCTAGTTTGTCTCATCTTCATTCTACTGAGTTATTACAGCGTAATTAAGCGTCTCTGCTATGGATTCAACCAGTGGTGGATCTTGAATAAAATTACTGAGGGGGTAAAAAAGATGTTTAACAATTAATATAAAATAAATTTCTTTTTTTAGGGAGCCATTATATATATTTAGCTAAAATTTTAAAATTTTCTTTAAAAATTTATGAAAAAATATATTTTCTTGGGGGACAGTTACCCCTCCCTGTCTAAGGGAAGGTCCGTCCCTGGATTTAACAATGCAAGTTCTTCCAGAAACCACGTTCAGAGGCGACTTCTAGATGAGTCCATTCTTGATGATCGTTCTCTGCATTTTCAAAGCCATGGTTTGGATATCTCTGTCATACAGTCTCTTCCATTATCTAAGTTTAAGAAAAGTGAGGGAGAAGAGAAGCCGAATAACGCAGATTGTGCAATTTGCTTAGGAGAGTTTGAAGAAGGGGAGTGGCTAAATCATCTTCCTAACTACACCTATGTCTTCCATGCTTCCTGTATTGCCTCATGGTTTCAGTCTCACTCAAATTGTCCCCTCTGCAGATCTCATGTCCATCATGACCTCACTACTAACCTAGAGTGCTCCATATCTTCCTACACATTGCTAGAGACTTTGAGGAGGGAAGACTTTTCTCAAGAAAGCGTTGCCTGTTTACAATCCATTCGCTCTGACAACCTACATAGCTTAGCTTTTAGATAACCAACATCTAGTCCCAATTCATTCACACTCCATTTTTACCCCTTAATTTTCATGAACCCACCATGAAAACGTTAAGATAGACAATTATACTCGGCGTTTAGAATGAGATGTTAAGATGACAGTTGAGGGAACCTCCTCTATTTGACAGCTATTCACCAATGGACTTTTTTCTTGCGAGAATGCTGGTATCACCTCAAGGTTGAACTCATATGTAGCCATGTGCCAGTCCACCTCAGCTACAAGAAACGGTTGTCATAGTTCTGTGTGTGACTAAGTAGTGCCTGGTGTGATGAATGATGGATCCATGAACCTTTCGAACACCATGAACCCACGCTAGTCCTCGCTTATGGTGTGATATCAATACAATTGGCCTTGCGAAACATTTTTATGTATATATAATTAGTTTCGTGTGGTAATCTAGAGGATTTCCCATTCCAAACTAACACACTCCACTTAGTCCCATAACTGGAGCAATGGCATGCTCAAATCTCCCAAAGCCATCAAAAGTATCCACATCACCTAAATTAAGGCCCATCACCTAAATTTGCACTATGAATTACTCTTAAACGAATAAAAAGCCACGAAACTTGATGTCTTTCATCTTTGATTAGCTTCTTCCTCGACAAACTTTAAATGTTTGTTGAAACATCTCACAGACTTTTTAGTGGACAAAGGTTTCTCATATTCAATTATTTAAGTGCCATATGTAACAACTCCAATTATGTAAATGTAACAAATTTTTTTTATATATATTTGTAAAATTCCATGAAGTTATTACTGCTTTAATTCTAACCACTTAACTCATAATAATAATCACTTTAACCAAGCATAATTGTTATTAACAGTGATACAATACTAAGTTTTCATACACACCATTATTTTACAAACTACACACCATTATTTTACAAACATTTATACAAAGATACATATTAACTCTAATCATCTACGTCGACTACTTCCGGGGACACTGGTGCGGGTGGCACCTCCACCGGAATTTCAGTCACATCTACTACAGATACATCTGATATAACTGGTAGTTGCCCAAGGTAGGGCACATCGATCCAATGTACGGAAATAATAAGTGTCATTGAGAAAATCTGCATAACTAATTTTCTCAACATGATATGGAAATATAATGAGAATTAAATCCCAGTAAGTTCAACAATAAATCATCATCAATATAGCTCATTATGTCATGTTCAGCTGTATAAACTACAGAAAATATCTTTGGTCACATGAATGCATTATATCTATGCACATAATAATCATACAGTAATGATATGTATGACAGGATTAACTATTTTTAGAATATCATATGATGACTATCAATTTATTCTCATATCAAGCTACCACCGTCAGGGTAAGTATTTTCTACTCTCTGGTACGGGCTTTTCTCGCTACGTCCGACATGGTCTACTTTCTCTTTCTTTTCTCATTAACATGATCATAACCGTTGGTAGGGCGTCCCCTACTGGTGCACCACACGGATTACCATGTGACCGTGCTCATTTCTTTTCTTTTTACAATGATAGCCAAAAATATGCTTTCAATAACAAGTGTATTCATCAAAATATAACTATTACCATAAATCATTGGTAATCATGCCATGAACATAACCATTTCAAATATCACTTTATAAGATATTTCCATGTCAGAATTTTACACTTAAGATGGTAAGAAGTTCATACAATGGCAATGGCTATGTCATATACTAATCATTTATTATTTTCATTTATAAGATTCGTCTTCTTTTTTAAATATTAATTTCATCTCTTCATTTTCTTTATTCTTGGCCTTTAGTCAATTTCTTCTTATTTATATCATTTCTAACACATGTTCTTACAAATTTATAGAGCATTTTCCTCTAATTTAATTTCTACTATTACCCTATAGTTAAAGAGATTCATCTAGGGTAGAAAAATGTTGAAAATAGGCTTCACCAGCTTCCAACATGGTCTGACCATGTTCCAGGACATGGCCATACTTTAAAAATACTTCAAATGTACTCAAAAACAACTCCGAACACGGCTAACCCGCGCTTGAAGCACCTAGAACATGGCATGACCGTGTTCTGTGACCTTTGCTCACTAATCAGAATATAACTCCCTCATTTTAACTCCGATTGAGATGATCTTGGCGTCTATGGAAAGCTAAGACAATTATCTAAAAATATTATGTTAATCATATCAGCAACATAGTAATAAATCTTAGTTTTATTACTCCTTTAAATTCAATATTATTTCTTCTCGGGTAGGTTTTAAACTTTACTTACTAATCTGACTATATCTCCCACATAAGAATTCCAAATTAAATGATTCCAGTGGCTAAACATCCGTGACACATAAATATATAATTCATATGTTAACCATTTATTTTAATTCCTTATAGAATTTTTCCATAAATTAAAACACTGAAGCTATCCTAACATATTCTTCCCTGATTAACCATTTTCTGACCTTTGTTTACTAATTGAAACATATCTACTTCATATGAACTCTAAATTGAATGATTCTAATGAATAAAAATCCGTGACACATATATCTATAATTCATATGTTAACCATTTATTTTAGTTCCTTATAGATTGTTCCCAGAAATTAAAACACCGAAACTATCCTAACATATTCTTCCCTAATTAACCATTTTCTGACCTTTGTTTACTAATCGGACCATATCTACATCATATGAACTCTAAATTGAATGTTTCCAGTGGCTAAAAATCTGTGAGACATATATCTATAATTCATATGTTAACCATTTATTTTAATTCCTTATAGATTGTTCCCAGAAATTAAAACACAGAAGCTTAAAATTCTGCCACCCATAGCCATACCCATGCAGAACTATCTACACCAACCTAAGTATTCAAACATACATCACATGAAAGATCAATATGTAACATGATATAGCAACATCCATGACCAATCATCAAAGTTTTAAGATTAAAATCTCATATAAATATTATAAGTTTCAAAAGTTTTCTTCAAAAAGAAATATTGTTAAACTTACCTAAGAATCTCCCTAACTTACTTAGTGAATTGGTTTTCTTGTTTCCTCTTGAAAGAAGTAGCAAGATTCCTCCATTCCCTTAACTTTTCTAGCAGCTTAGGTAAGAGAAGGAGAGTGAATTTTTGAACCTCAAGGATGAAGAAGAAAAATGGATTCAAGTGGAGATTAAGGTAACTTACGTTGAGTACTTAGTCTTCTAAACTTCTCCTTCTTCTTCCTTCCTTTCTTCTCCTCTCTTTCTCTCCTTTCCTCACTCTACCTTGCTTCTATTTCTCTCTCTTCCTCACTTGGACAAAATTAAAATGTTGTAGGGGTGGGTTTTGCTTAAATAGACCACCAAATAATACATCTTTCATGATCATGGGTCTACTTTATTATAATTAGGATACACTTTGTTGAATTTTTGGAAAACAAACAACTTATGTTCTTGTCTTCCTCTTCCTTAGTCAAAATATGCATAGGAAAAGGATATTTATATTTTGAAAATTATGATTATATGTTCTTAAGATAAGGGACAAGGTCCCTTTGATTTAGGGATTCATTTCCATTTTCTTTTGTCTTAAACAAGTATGATAGGTTTGTCTTTTTAGGTGGCAAATTTCTAACCCTTAAATCTCTATTATTTGGTTGATATTATTTGTGTGGGATAGGAATGTTTTGTCCTAATGCCATGTATTATCATACCACTTGCTAAAATTATGAGTATAGGATATAGATGTTTTTGTCCTAAAACCTTGTATTATCATGCCACTTGCCAAAATTATGAATGTAGAATCACACCACTTGCTAAATTTTTGTCTTAATGACATGTAACATAATCTTTATTATTATTATATCATCACCTAATTTATTTTATTTTATTTTTTCTCTTGGATTTGGGCTTATTCCTACCCATTATGGGCTTATTCCTACCCATTTTCTTTACTTTGGATAAAATTCTACCTTTCTTGGAGGGCTTGGTTACATTTTCATTATTTTTGAGCTATTGGTCCAATTACTATATCCTAGTCTAAGTCTATATTTTATTTCTTGCTTAGGTTATCCAATGGGCTTGCTAGAAACTTATGTGAAGTGGAAAAACTCTATATGAAGTGTCCATAGGCAAAAGCCCAATGTATGGGTAAAGATTTTAAACTTAGTAACTCTAGTTCTTGAATTAGGAAAAATTACCCTAATTCAATGTTCTTGAAATTTTAATACCTTTACTTGTTTTTAAAAATTTACCTTCCTTATCCAAGAATTTTGCATCTCTTTAGTATGTTATTTCTAATTTTTTTTCCTATTAGGTTTTTCCTCTTTATTTGTTCTCTTAATGTTAGAAACATTTTCTATGCATATACATAAAGTGAAGAATTTCTAAGGATTATATTTTCTTAGATATCTAAAATATTGTCTAATAATATTTATGTACTTTTATCAATAAAAGAAACGAAATTAGGGATGTTACACCATACACTCCAGTACAAGAGTTGCATACATATCATCTTATAACTAGGTGAGTAGTACTGTCTACACAATGGTTGCATACTTCTTATAACTGGGTGCCGAGTAGAATTGAAAAAATAAGTGATATAGGATGCGTGAACAAATAAATTATGAGAATGGAGGCATTAATTTAAATAATTTTCTAGCAAAAATTGTATTCCACAATCTACATTATGTCACTTGAACCAACGTATACAAAATAAAACGAAAAAACACAATATTGAACTTCAAAACTATGCTTCAAAAGTCTCCAGTTAATGGTCGCCAAGAAACTACCTAACATCTAGTATAAAGTAATAGCCTCCGGTGAAGCCAGCATTACTTAGATAATCCCAATCTTGTTCGCGACATCCAAGGTATGATAATCAGGAGTCAACCTGACATAGGCCTTCTTGGTACAATCGGGCCTGCAATAGAATAATCCGAACTTAGAAGATGCTATAGAGTTGCCCCATAGTAAATTACACTAGATAAATGGGTAATAATTATCTGAATATCTCAAACCAAATCCCAATATATAAAATTCCTAATTCAATAATGGGAACATTTAAAGAATTGTTAGGCGGGCAAGCCAGAGAAAACACAGCTTATCTAATCCAAAAAAATATGTCTGGAAGCGGAGTTTTCAAGACTATAACATGTGTGTTACAAATTATTTCCTTAATGACATTAATATTGAAACAATAACAACTATCTAAGCCCATGCTTAAAATTACAACTTTAAAACAGAAAACGAGCACACCACTCAATGAGGCTGTAGAAAAGTAGATAAGTAAACTAGAGGATTTCAGAGCATGTATGTTGTCACATATAGCCATAGAAGGAACTTGAAAGGGACTTGCAATTAGCAACTGTGCAGAGTTAACAGACTATATATTTGAAGCATTACTTATGAAGGCGCACCTGATCAAAGTATTTACTTTCTTGGCTTGAATGTCATACATTTTCTTCACTGCATCCTTTATCTTCTTGTCAGCACGTAAGTCAACAATGAAAACCAAAGTGTTATTGTCTTCAATCTTCTTCATTGCTGACTCAGTGGTGAGAGGATATTTCAGAATTTGATAATGATCAAGCTTATTCCTTGGTGGAGCACTAATACAAGGGTATTTGGGGTTCCTATCCTTTTTCAATGTCTTTGGTCGATGGAATGTGACAGAAGTTCGAATTTTCTTGGCCTTCTTCTTGAAGGTAGGGCCTGACTTGACTGCTTTAGCAGTTTTCAAGGCCTGTGCCTTTGGGTCAGTCTTCTTTGAATTATCAACTGCACAAATATCAAGTCAAATATAGGAAAATTAAAAGCCAAGTAAATTTAAAAAAAAATCTTCAATGAACTGTAGGAGAGGAAATTATGCTTTCCAATAATATTAGAAGCATACATCAAGACATTGACAGCATTAAGGAGTATGTCTCAGGATATTAGTAGCTTTTGTTCTCTACTAGAAGATATACATTAATGGAAAGAAGAAGTCCAGGAAGAAAATACAGTACATTATACCAAGAAGATCTCACTAGGTTTGCTTCCTCACAGAAAACAATGTGCAAATAAGCTACGACATGTTGTTAAAATATTGCCCAAGAGTGACTGCTTTCAACAATCGTATCAGTAAAAGCAAAAATAGTTTCACTAAGTTTGGTACAGACAGTTCATTTCAGCTTATTTACTATAGAATATAGATTATTTAGAGCTACTTATTCATTGCCCCTCCTTTTCATCCTTCCCATTCTGAGGCTAGAATATCAACATCCAACTTAAATAAGCTACCGTGAAAACTATAATATCCCTGCACATTGACTGTGCTGTGAATTAACTTGCATATAAAATAGTTAGATCGACAAATTAAAAGATAATCATCAAGGAATTGCTTAGAACATGCAGGATCAGCGATAGACTCGGTAAGAATCTTCTAACTACAATTTATAGGTTTCCTAAGCCAAACGAGAAATATATGGAAGCATGGAGAAGCCAAAAGAAAGCCAATATAAAAGGAACATTTAGTAAAGAAAGACCAAGGCATTACCTTTAGCCGGAGCCATGGGTTGCTGAAAGGAGACTCCACCTGTTAAATCTTCCTGAAACCCTGAAAAAAAAGATAACAAGGAAGCATAAACCAGCTGGAACTCCATAAATGGAAGTATAACTGCCATGACCAGGGCACCACCAACAAGAAATGGAGAACAGACCTACGTTTAAGAAGCAAAAGCAATGGCCATCTTTGGGTTTGCAATGAGGGAGAAGGAGCAGATCTTATTTAAGCGCTATCAATTTTTTTTTGGACAGGCATACACAATATTAATGAAATTACTAAAATATTCACGGATGATGCAATATCCATCCTCTGCTACGTTCTAATCTTTTATTTTTTTTAGACAGAACATTATAATTGTATTGCTGTTTCAGCAACGGATAAAGGCCCGGCCCAATAACTGTGAAAGTGAGCTAAGCCCAATAATAAACTCACAAAGGAGGCTAAGGTAAGAGGATTCATTATCACCTTACCTTTTTATTTTAACAGTTGAAGTACTCTCAAAATTACTAGAAAAAACAAATAGAAAAGGAGAGTTGGATGGCTTGAAAATGACGAGAAATGCTCTTAAGATATTTCATTTTTTATTTGTGGATGATTCAATTTTATTCGCAAGAGCAAATGGGGAACAGGCTAGCAAAGTGATGAATATATTAGAAAGCTATTCAAAAATGTCAGGTCAAAGAATAAACACAAGGAAATCTGGTGTGGTGTTCAATAGAAGCTGTCCAGAAGAAACAAAAAAGAAATCCAGAGGATTTTGGGTATGCCTGTATGGGAATACCCAGGGAAATATTTGGGTTTACCTACCATTTGGGGGCAAGCCAAAAAATAAGCTTTGGATTAGGTGCTGGATAGAGTGAGTCAAAAGTTGACAGCTTGGAATTCTAAGTTCCTATCACAAGGAGAGAAAGAGATCTTAATTGAAGCAGTCATCCAGACAATACCCTCATATGTTATGTCTATTATTCTTTTCTGAAAAAAAAAATTGTAATAAAATGTGCTCAAAGGTAGCCAGGTTTTGGTGGAAAAGCTCAGGAAAGGAGACTGGAATGCATTGGATAAATTGGGAGAAGCTCACTATGAGGAAAAAGGAAAGAGGAATGGGGTTTAAGGACTTCAAAAGTATGAACACAGTACTTCTAGCTAAAGAAGCGTGGAGACTGATGATGAAACTGAATTCCCTATGTGCAAGAGTCCTGAAGCAAAGATACTTCCCTAACACCACCTTCCAGTAAGCTAAAAGAGGTAGATGTGGATCGTGGGCATGGCTGAGCATACTAGAAGGCAGAGATGTCATAATGAAGCATTGCAGACAGAGAATTGGAAAGGGAGACCAAGTTAAAATCTAGGAGGATAGATGGTTGCCAAGTGGGCAGATTCTAAGGAATGATGCTGGGAGTGGGCTCAAATATGTTGAAGAACTAATTAACCAGAACACAAGAACATGGAATAAGGAAATCCTGAGAGAACTAACTACGAATAACATCATGAAAGAGGTCCTTACTATACCTATACCTATGAAACAGGTGGATGATAAGCTAGTTTGGCCTTTGGACAGGGATGGGGTATATAGTGTAAAGAGTGGATATGAAGCAATCAGAGAGCAGAGTAGGGAAGACAGGAGAAACAGACCTTCTACCTCATCATCCATGAACCTGGATTTATGGAAACTTATTTGGAACTCTTATGCCCCCCAAAATAAAAGTGTTTATTTGGAAATTGATTTATAAAGCCCTCCCCACAAAAAGTAATATGTGCAAAAGAAGACTAGTGAGAGACTCCCTATGTCCGGTGTGTGGGACTACAGATGAAACAATAGAACACCTATTCCTGGAGTGTGAATGGGTTAGACCAACATGGTTCGGGTCAGATTTGCAGTGTTTGGTGAATGACTGAGATACAACAAGAATAGATAGATGGATATGGGAAACTGTGGAGTTCTACAAATCCAAGGGGATGGAGTTGAAAGACACAAACTCTAGGTTATTCATAACCCTATGGTACATGTGGAAGGAGAGGAATGAGTACATCTATGAATAGCAAACAATTGACCCATGAAGAGTCATCAGAAAATACCAGACAATGCACACCAGTATTACCAATAGCCAACAAGGAAAAGGAAAACAACCAAGACTAGGAGAACAGGTAGGAGAAGAGCAGGAGAAAAGAGGTAAAGCAAAATGGAAAGTACCTGAAAACGGATGGATTAAGATGAACACGGATGCAACTTTCTCAAGCTGTGAAGAGGAGAGCCACACCACAGTAGTAGTCAGAGACTCCAATGGAAGATGGCTCACCAGATTTGCCAGATCACACTGGACAGCATCGGCCTTAGAAGTTGAAGCCAAGGCTATGGAGGAAGCTTTGATCTTAGCCCAGAATCTGAAAATCAACCAAGTCATTCTTGAGTCAGGCTACAAATAGTTAATAGATGACTGTAAAGGGAAAACACAGATATGGAAACTATTTCACATAAGAGAACTAATCAAGGAAGGCAAGAACTAAGGAAGGAAGCTCATATTCTAGTGGATACCGAGGGAAAGCAACACGATGGCTCACTTGGTGGCAAATCTATGAAAGAAGTGGAGCCTTCACCGGAATTGGTTATCTCAACTACTAGGGAAACTGAAGGTCCTTCTAGAGAAGGAAGCAACTACGGGGAAAGATAATGATGAAGGGAGATAGATTTTTTCAGAAATGTAGAAGATTCCTGAGCTTTTTTCAGAGTGTGTTGCTCCATTTCGTTTTCGGATTCGGATTGTAAAGGGTTGGACTGTGTTACGTATTAGAGCCCAAGTTCCCTGTGTCCCTCTTCCTCTCAAGGCTTATGCCCATGGTATGTTATTTGGCTTTGCCAGTCCAAAAAAAAGCTGACCAAAACATGTTCACATGATAAATTAAGAAGGAGGATGGCTGCCATGCCCCCTCTCTGTCCGATCTCTTGCTCTCTTTTTTAGTTATAATTTTTTTTATCAAAATAATTTTTTTTATTAAAATAAATTTTTTTATTATAGAAAATGTGTCAAAAATTTAAAAAATATATCTCATTTATTCAGATCTACAGGTTGAATTTGAATCTGAATAAAAAAATTTAATTTACAACATCAAACTTACGATTGTGTAAAAATTTTGTTAAGAGTTGAGAGGTTTGTTACCTCTATAAAATAAATCTATTTTTTTATTTTATTATGATATCAACTGTATTTTTAATTATTGAGATATAATATTTAATACATTAAAATTTAAGATGTGTGTTATTTTTTTATTTTTTAATTATAATACTAATTATTTATTTTATAATTTTAAAAATTATAAGTTTTATTTATTTTATTTTTATTTATTATTTATTGGCCTCAATATATATGAATGTAATTTTTTTTATTTATAAAAAAAAACCTTATCCCTATCCAAAAAAAAAATATAAATTGAGAAAAATCAAATACAATATGTCCCTTTCGGTTGTGCTACATTCGGGTTTTCTGGGCCCAACAAATTTGTACCCGAATGGATTGATGCGCATAGTGGTACGGACCGTTTCAGATCAAGTGAAGGCGGATACATCACCACCAGTTGGGGTAGACCAAATGAAAAGGCCCATTAGTCAAACAAAGAACAGTCCAAATCCGAGTACCGTTGCCCTCTTCTCTGACGGTGGAGGCTGACGTGGCACTCCGATGACTGGGGAAGCGGTGCCGGAGAAAGCGAGATGCCTGGGCCTCAGGCCAGTTGCTTTCTCTTCTATTTTCTCTCTAAACAAAGTCTCAGGCTGCTTCCTTTCTCTGTCCAACGCGTACACTTTGATGCAAGATGTTTTCCCCCGTGTTTGATTTGATCCAAAGTTTAGGCTTCCACCATAACCACTTAGCTCTCCATCCACTGTAGCCCAGCCATATTCTTCCTTAAAACGCTGTTTTCGAGTTTTCTCTCCGTGTACCCACTTGCGCTATGGCGGAATCAAGTTCTTCTGTGCCTGGTGATTGGAGAGACAACAATCTATGGAAAGGGACATTTGCTGTGACTGGAATCATGGTTACTCTCGTTACCTATGGTGTCTTGCAGGTTTACCCATCAATTTGTTTCCCCTTCTTTTTATCCTTTCTTTCTTTTACTTGCTTCTCTTGGCTTATTAAAATACTGGGATCCCCTTATCCTGCCGAAGCTAACTTCAATACAAGGTTTTAGCTCGTCACTCTGAATTTTTTTTCATAGAAATGCAAATTTTGCATACTTCGTTTATTTTGAGCCACTGTATTATAGTTCAAAAAAAATTATTATTATTATTTTTGTTTTGGGCCAGCTCTAACGGCGAAGCTTGGACTTTCAGCAGTGGCTGAAATTAATTTGCTTATTCTTTGTTGCCAAGTTCTCATAAAAGGAAATCATAACATCATAGCAAGAATTACTTGAATACGTGCATCTGTGGACAGTTTGTGCATGAACTGAAGTCATTTCTATAAAAGTTTTAGTATCGTGAAAGAAATAGCACAAGCAATAAACGTTGATGAGTTGGTGATACTATACTATTGGGTAAAGTATCTTTAGTATCCTCCCTTGATGCTTGTTTAGTAGCACAATAACATAGTATGAAGGGGTTCACACAAATTATGATAAGGTTGTTTAGGAAACATCCGTTTTAGGCATGCAAACTGTTTTACTTTCACCTAACATGGAGCTTCTTGTTGTCTTCTTCATTGGATAATATCATAAGCCCTTTGATAGTCCATCATATATACAGTGAGTTATAGATATTTACTTGCAGGAAAAGATCATGAGAGTTCCATATGGTGTGGACAAGGAGTACTTTATATATTCACTCTTTCTTGTTTTCTGCAACCGCATCACAACATCTGCTGTATCTGCTGGTTCTTTACTGGTAAGTAGATGTTTTAGGCAAAAAATACTGTCGCGTGCCCTGTTGCTTTGACTCAAAGTTGGCTGTGGATATTGGCACAAATTTTTATAACTTTTACGCACTTTGCAGTGTTTGAATTCCAACCTGCCTTTGTTGATTCGGAACTATCTGCAACTTTTATTTTTCAATATTTCTTATAGGCAAGCAAAAAAGCATTGGAACCAGTAGCGCCTGTTTATAAGTATTGCCTCGTGTCAATAACCAACATATTGACCACAACTTGCCAGTATGAGGTAAGCTGCAACTTTATTGTATATGTATACATTGTAAGTTCATATCAAACTTGCAAATATTATTGGTTATAAGTAGATATCCATGTTTACTCGAATGATTATATTGCTCGCTCCAGGCCCTCAAATATGTCAGTTTCCCTGTTCAGACTCTTGCAAAGTGTGCTAAAATGATACCCGTTATGGTAAGTCAAACTTAAATTATTTGTTATTATAATTATTGTATGCCTGTACCCACTTATATAAATTTCTTTTATGGCAACAATTACAATTATTGGATAATAGCTTTATTCACCATATTACCTAGTCTCTGCCTTTTGTCATGTATAATTGATTTGTATATTCTCTTTTACTGTTGCTTCATTCACTGAAAAATAGTAGTAATTGCTTTGTGTTAACCTTACACATCTAATGGGGAAAAAAGAAGAAGGAAAAGCAGTTTATCCACGAAATAGAGTGCTTGGTGGGGAGTGGAGATGTGGTGTAGGGATATAAACATGTTGCAATATCTTGTTCATAACTCCAGAAGTCCAATTTTCCCCTGATTATTTTTTTTGTCAAATCTTATGTACAATCTGTATACCTCTGGAACTTTCCTTCCATACTATGATGTGACATTGATCATGATTCATTGATATCTTATGCTGTTCTTGCACGCAGAATCTTTAATTCCTGCTTTTGTATGTTATACAAACAGGTCTGGGGCACTCTCATAATGCAGAAGAGATATCAGGGACATGACTACTTATTGGCTTTCTTAGTGACCCTTGGCTGCTCAGTTTTCATCCTATATCCGGTAATTATTTTGTCTGAGTCTCTGACACTATTTATTTACTACTACCAGAAGTGCAGAAGATTCTGCCGCTGGAACAGCAGTAATTTTGCCAAAGTATTTGGCAGAATTCCAGCGGTAATTGGCAGAGATTATGCCTAGTACATCAGCCCAGATTTTGGGGGATTTATTTGGATGGGATCTGCTAATTTTAGAGATAAGATTGTACAGTTTAGTAATTATTTATTCTGCAATTAGTGAGACAGCTGTATAGATTAAGCAATTAGGTAGTTTCCTATTTTGTAACTATAGAATCCACTATAAAGAGAAAAGCCGATTTACAGTTTTTTACATAATAGAATAGAATACATCTTTTTCCATTCTGTTTACATTGTATCAAAGCCACCCTAAAATTGCCCAGTAGCCCTGCACCTCCTTTCTGCATTCTGCAGGCTTTTTTTTTTCTTAAATAGTACTGTCCCAAACAACAGCCTAGCCATGTTGGATGTTTCATTAGAATCCAACCTCGTTTCCAGACCAGCAAATAAACCAGCCAACCAAACCCATAATACTGAATCCTGCCCTATCCAAATCACCACCATTCGTCTCAATGGTGACAATTTTTTAAAGTGGTCTCAATCGGTTCGTATGTAGATCAGAGGGTAGAGGTAAGATTAGGTACCTAACCAGAGACATAGAGGCACCTGCAGTAGAGGATCCTTGGTACACAATTTGGGATGCAAAGAATTCAATGGTGATGCCTTAGCTTGTGAACTCTATGACTGAGTAGATTGGCTCCAACTATATGTGCTATTCCCTTGCTAAAGAATTATGGGAGAATGTTAATAAGATGTACTCTGATTTGGGTAATCAATCCTCAGTGTACGAGTTGACTATCAAGCTTGGTGAAATTTGATAGGGAGAAGAATCCATCATTAGGTATTTCAACTCGTTAAAACTTCTCTGGCAAGATTTAGACCTATTGAATGAATATGAATGGGAGTCTATGATGCAAACCATTATAAAAAGATTGTGGAGGCTCATCGAATTTATAAATTTCTTGCTGGTCTTAATGTTGAATATGATGAGATTAGAGGGCGAATTATTGGTAGAATTTCTCTTCCCTCGATCAATGAAGTCTTTGCTGAAGTTAGAAGGGAAGAAAACTGTTGACATGTAATGTTGGGGAAAAAATTTAATGGTGGAACTACTGAAAATTCTGCCCTTAATGTTACTAAATTTTCTGCCAATAAAGCAACAAATTTTCAGTGAGGAACTAGAGACAAACCTCTGGTCTGGTGTATTTTTGAAACAAGCCACGCCACACCTATTAAACTTGCTAGAAAATACATGGAAAGTCATCAAATTGGCACAGCAGCAAGACTAAAAATAACCAAATGCCAAAGCTGAAGTTGCTGCCACAAAAACCGAAGCAAGTCCCTTTAGCAAAGAGCAAATGTACCATATTTTTAAGCTGCTAAAATCCAAATTCTCATTGGGTATCCCTAATATTTCTCTTGCACAAACAGGTAGTGCACCTAATGCCTTTTCTTGTTGTTTTAATTCTACTCGATGGATAATTGATTCTAGAGCTTCTAACTATATGACTAGTTTTTTAAATATGTTCAAAACTTGTTCACCATGTTATAGCAGTGGAAACAAATTAGAATTGCTTATGTTTCTCACCTATTGCTGGGAAAGCTTTGGTAAAATTATCTGAAGACATAGATTTTAAATATGTTCTCCATGTTTCTAAACTAACATGTAATCTTTTTTCTATGAGTAAACTTACCAAAGATCCTATTTTTTGTGTTTTCTCCTATGATTCTCACTGTAATTTTCAGGACCATAACTTAGGGAAGAAAATTTGCAGTGCTAAGTTGATGATCGTTACTATTTTGATGATATTTTCTTCAATAAATGGACTCAAGGCCTTAGTAGTGTTAGTTCTCTTTCTACTTATGAACAAGTAATGTTACGGCACTTGAGACTAAGGCATTCTAGTTTTTTATATCTTAAACGTTTGTTTCCTACTCTGTTTAAAGGATTGGATGTTTCATCATTTTATTGTGAAAGTTCTCTTTATCTAGGAGTCATCATACTGCTTATTATTCAAGCCCTTATATTCTCTCAAAACCATTTTATTTAATACCTAGTGATGTATTGGAGCTTTAAAAAATCACAATTGTTTTTGGAAAAAAATGGTTTGTTACATTCATAGATAACCATTTTATTTGATGAGGGAAAAATCAAAAGTTGGAAACCTTTTCAAAATTTTTTATCAAATGATTGAAACTCAGTTTCAAACAAAAATTGGCATCTTCCACACTGACAATGGCACTGAGTATTTTAATGAATGAATTCTTGGGAAGTTCTTTGAATGAAATAGGTATTCACCATCAATCTACATGTGTGAATACCTCTCAACAAAATAAAATTGCGAAAAGAAAAGAAAACATATACTTGAAGTGGGTCGTGCAATTATGTTTTCCATGAATGTTCCAAAATATTTTTGGAGGGAGGCTGTTTTAATAGCATTCTACCTTATTAATCGAATGTTCACCAGATTTTGAAATATAGCACACCACTTAGTTTATTTTTTAAGAATTCTTTACTTTATCCAAAATGGACTCTGATTTACCCCAAAAAGTCTTTGGCTGTACTAATTTTGTGCATTTACTCCATCACAATCGGTCCAAACTTGATCCTAGGGCTGAAAGATGTGTTTTCATATGGTATGCTTCTAATAATAATGGATTTAAGTGCTATAATCAACAACAAATCAAACATTTTTCCATTTAGTGAGATCAACTACATAGATTAAACGACGCCATGTGTCTTATTGAAGGAAAATATTTTTTTTTTGAACAAAAATTCACTTGAGGGGAAGAATGAAGTAATGGAGGAAGATGATTTTTGGGATTTATCTCCTACTCCATTATCAAATACAGTTTTAACTACTTCTCCACCTGTTGGTTGTAATCCTAAGGAACAATGTGATAAAATTAACAAAATTCTAGTCCTATAGTGCCAAATATTACTATATTTGAAATAGGGAGAGGATCAGTAAAACACAACACTGATATTCTGGTCTTTACTCGAAGAAAGACTCATCAAAAGAGTCAATCAACCTATTCCTCTTGGTAATGATCAATCTCTACCTATGGGAGCTAAAGCTCCAAATATCACAAGTAACCCTCCTTCAATTTATGCTATATCTCCCTATGATCTTGATATTCCTATAGCTTTTAGAAAAGAAACACAAACTTGCACTAAATATCCCATTACCAAATATCTATCCTATGAAAAACTCTCTAGGGCTCATAAAGCCTTTACCTCAAAAATTACACATTTGTTTTTCCCTAGAAACTTTTAGGAAGCCCTTGATGACCCAAATTAGAAATTAGCAGTGGTGGAGAAAATGACTACAGGTTGTAAGTGGGTATTTATTGTAAAATGTAAAGCTGATGGGAGTCCAAAGAGATACAAGGTGAAGCTGATTGAAAAAGGCTTTATCCAAATTTATGGGATTGAATACCAGGAAACTCTTATTTAAGTAGCCAAGATAAAAAAAGTCAGTTAGAATTTTATTATCTTTGGCTATTAATTGTAATTGGCCTTTGCACCAGATAAACATAAAAAATGTCTTTCTACATGAAGATATGGAGGAGAAAGCATTTATGAATTTACCTCTTGGATTTGAGGAGAAACTTGGATCGAACAAAGTTTTCAAATTAAAAATATCCTTATATGGTCTCAAACAATCTCTCGAGATTGGTTTGAAAAATTTAAAAGAGTTGTAAAGAACTGTGATTACTTTCAAAATCAAGTTGACCATACTATATTTTAGAAACATAATAAAGATGGTAAAATTACTATTTTGATTGTTTATAGTTCTGACCAATAGTGATAAAAAAAAAAGGGCGGTTCAGTGTACGAGGCTCCCACCTAGTGAAGTCTGGAGATGGTAGATGTACGCAGTCTTACCTCTGCAAGCGGAGATGCTATTTTCAAGACTTGAACTCGTGACCTCTAGATCATAAGGCAGCAACTTTACCGTTGCGCCAAGTCTCACCCTTTGACTAGTAGTGATCAAGAAGAGCTAGAGAAATTAAAAAGCAAACTTGCAGCTGAATTTGAAATTAAGGATTTGGAAACTCTGTAGTACTTTCTTAGAATAGAATTTGCTAGATCCAAAGGTGTATTTGTAAACCAATAGAAATATGTTCTTGATTTACTTGATAAAACAGGATAATTAAGCTGGAAACTAGCTGAAACACCTATTGAACCAAACTTGAAATTGCTACCCTCCAAGGATGAAGTGAAGGACAAAGAACAATATCAAAGACTTGTTGGAAGTTCGATTTATTTGTCACGTACATGTCCAAATATCGCTTTTGCAATAAGTATGGTGAGCCAGTTCATGCACGCTCCAGGACAATAACAATTTGACGCTGTTTATAGAATCCTCAAATACCTAAAGGGGTCACATGGGAAGGGTTTGTTGTTCAGAAACTGTGGACACCTACAGGTTGAAGCTATTACAATTGCAGATTGGGCTAAAAGTGCAGTGGATAGGCATTCAACCTCTGGGTACTGCACATTTGTTGGAGATAATCTTGTAACTTGACAAAGAAAAAAACAAAATATGGTGGCTAGGAGTAGTGCAGAAGTAGAGTTTAGAGCAGTTGCCCTTAGAATATGTGAAGTATTGTAGATTAAACTATTATTGGATGAATTAAATATCTCAAGTTTTCTACCAATGAAAATATATTGTGACAACAAAGCAACTATTTCAATAACTCATAACCCAGTGCTTCATGCTTCATGACCAAACAAAGCATGTGGAGGTAGATGAACACTTTATCAAGGAAAAATTCAAGAATGGGCTAATTTGTATGCCATATATTTCTACTATTGAACAAATGGTGGGTTTTCTTACAAAAGGAATTTCTACAAGGCAGTTTGATAAGTTTATTAGCAAGTTGGCTGTGGAAGATATCTTGAAGCCAGCTTGAGGGGGGGGGTACTGGAAGTCCAGAAGAATCTGCTGCTGGAACAGTGGTAATTGGCAGAGATTATGCCCAGTAAATCATCCCAGATTTTGGGGGATTTATTTGGATAGGATCTGCTAATTTTTAGATATCAGATTGTACAGTTTTTTTAGTAATTATTTATTCTGTAATTAGTGAGATAGCTGTATAGATTAAGCAATTAGGTAGTTTCCTATTTTGTAGCTATAGAATCCTCTGTAAAGAGGAAAGTAGATGTACAGTTTTTTACAACACAGAATAGAATGTAGCTTTATCCATTCTGTTTACAACTACTTTTTCATCATTTTGTCTGCATGCATTTCTTTTCTATTAAATACAACAATGAATGCCTATATGCTATCATATGAACTGTTTTCAGGGATGACTTGCTGTGTGTGGGATTGTACTGTTATTTCATATGGTAGTAAAAGAAGAAATCATTAAGCCATTAGGTGTGGTCTAGTGGTGAAAGGTTTGGATATTTTGTAGTAAGTCTTGTGCTTAATCCTTAATTCTGCCATGTATAAAAAAAATGATGAATTTATTGAGAACATGAAAAAAAAAGTTACAAGAGTGATAATAAAATAACAGCATATGAAAACTCAATGTAATACGGCTCTTCAATCCTAAATTAGTATGGAAGTAATCCAAACAACAAAATGATGCCAAATGTGCTATTCTGTCTAAAGGCTAACTCTAAAAATTCTGGTATTTTTATCTATCCAAACTTTGGTTTTTACTGATAGTTGATAGCTGACAGAATCCCACATCAAGGAGCCACGGATAATACATGTGGTCCTTAAGGGCCAAGGTTCTTCCCCCTTACAAGCCGGTTTTAAGGGCAGGTTCCCCTCACTTGCTTAGGTCTCTTCATAAATAGCTTAGCATTGCTGAATCCCATTTGTCAGTTACAAGTTTGTACTTGATATGTAACTTAAGATCCACAGGGAAAAGTGGTCAGTTTAAACTGCAGACTTGATGTCTTGACTCACAATTCTAAGTAACCACAAGATATTTGAATAGCAACTGATATATTGCCTTCTATGACAAATACTGTTTTGTTCATTTTCCATATAGTAAACATAATTTCGCAAAAATGCTTTCTAACTCTCTTATTGGTCATGTAATTTATTATGCCCAATAACTTCAATTAGTTATAGCAGCTTTCTTTGAGCTAAAATAATTCATTTGTTTTCATTGTAGGCAGGAGCTGACTTAAGTCCTTACAGTAGAGGAAGGGAAAATACTGTTTGGGGTGCTCTTCTAATGATTGGTTATCTTGGGTATCACTACAAAACTTAATCCCTCTTTACTGTGATGAATTCTTTTACATACTAGCTGTATCCCAAAAAAAAAAAGTAGACATCAATGCTGCCTTCACTCATCATGACACATAAGATATTTTATTTGTCAAAGTATTCCTAATATATTAGGGGGAAAAACCTTACCTACCTAACAGTTTGGATATTTTTCCATAGTTTTTCTTTTTCTCACTTTAAAAAGTTAACAGATTTATTGTGAGCTGCTATGTAATCATTTTAATCTAATTTTATTGGTTTGAGTGGTTTTAGTTATTTGGAGCAGCATTATATGGTTAAAAGCTCATATTGTAACACTTTGCTGTTTTTCACATTCCTTCTAATTTTATTCTTTTCCAAATTATTTTGAGAATTTATAATTAAAAGTGACTCATATCAGTCTCTTGTTGATACAGACTGTGAGTTGTTTGTCTATAGGTTTGATGGCTTTACAAGCACATTCCAAGATAAGCTATTTAAAGGCTATGACATGGACATACATAATCAGATATTCTATACTACACTTTGTTCTTGTATCCTTAGCCTGACAGGTAGGTTTTAGACCATCAGAGCTAGATTTTATTATAAACATATTGTTTCTTTACACATCTTGTCTGGTATATATGTAATGAAGATTCCTTTGCCATGGTGGTATACATGTAGTGAATATTTGTTTTTCATGGTGACCTAGAAATTTTCAGAATTACTGTTTGGCCCCAAGTGTCTAAAATAAGAACATTTCTTTAGGTGATTTTTTTTTAGCATTGCTTTTACTAGGTGCTAGCAGTTTATTAAAGACTCCCATTTTTTTAAAAATCAAATCTTGGAGTATGTGGTTGGCCAGTTTTCTGAATTTGGCAAACAGTCTTCTAAACTTCTGGTTTGAATAGTTAGTCTTCTCTGGAAGTGGAATTCTCATGGTCTATATTTTGCTATTTGTTGCTTCTTTCAGGTTCAATTTTGCTGCTTCATTGGCTTCATTTTATATTTGATTTTTTTTATTCAGGACTTATCTTACAAGGACACTTGATACCAGCAGTACAGTTTGTTTATCGCCATAATGATTGTTTCTTTGACATTGCATTGCTTTCAACCGTAAGCAAACTTTTCCTTTCTGTTGTAAATTTTATGACGCACTACTCTGTATTTACTAATTTTTGAAATCTAAAGCAGTCCATAGTACTATTATGTTTAAGCCCTTTTCCTTTGGATTATAAAAGAGAAAAAAAAAACCAACAGTCCCTCTTTTCTTTAACTTCCATCTCACAGAAAATTATTTATATATTGAGTTTCACAGGTTGCAACAGCTAGTCAATTTTTTATTTCCTACACAATTCGCAATTTTGGTGCTCTAACATTTGCTAGTATAATGACCACAAGACAGGTAAATATGGTACTGAGAAATTTTTTTCTTATTATCATCGGTCGTCCCAATTATACATTTGATCAGTGTTATTTTGATTCTAATTGTACTTGTAGTTGGTGAGCATCATGCTGTCATGTGTTTGGTTTGCCCATCCTCTTAGCTGGGAACAGTGGATTGGAGCTGTAAGACTAACTTCTTCCTTTTCTAATAATTCGAATGATTCTTGCAACCATGGTAACACGGATACATTATCAGGTCATTGTCTTTGGCTCCCTTTATGCAAAAACCTTCTTGAGGAAAGCACCCCAAAAGACAACCTCGTCTTCTGCAGTTGCAAAAAATGGGGATTCGAATAATGCGAAGGAGAACCCGTGATGGAGGTCAATGCCTTAGTTGATCTGGCAAGTGGTGCTATCTGTAGTGGTGGGGCTGCTTTAGTTTAGACATAAAGAGCCGCAGATTCAAAGGTCATGGATAACATTTAATGCAGGTGGTCCAGAGAGACAACTGCCCCTAGACTCAGTTTGGTTTTGCAGTCATAACAACACAGAACTTCAAAGGATGCTAACCCGTGACTTTACCTAGGAAAGATCAATTATAGACCGACTAAAGCCCAAAAAATTCTAGAGATTGAATTATGTACCAATTCGTTTGCTCAAGCAAAGTTGTTTATCTACCCATTTCCCATTTGTTTTTCTTTTTATTGCCTTTGCAGAATCCAAGTAATAGCCGCTTGAAGAATCCCAAAAATATTTATATGGTAGAAAGAACAAAAAGGTTTTTCTTTGTTTCCACAGTTTTCTGTGCAAAATGCCTCTCAGAATTAAGAAGATGCAGGTACATTAAGGGAATGGGTTGCGAAGGGAAGTAAAAGTTCTTCCTAAATACGAGTTTTAAAATTATGGTTGAATTTCTTAACTATCTGGAATCATTATTATTATTATTATTTTGGTACGTCGGAATCATTATAATTAATATGAGATGAATTGGCTCCACGGGTGTTTATCTCCCAGTCGAATTATTCTCCTGCAGGCTAAATAGAATTCATCCCATCGTAATGTAGATTGTCAATTGCTCTATGTCAATTGATATTTCTGGAAAAAAAAAAAAGGTTTTGTACAAGACACCTCTAATCCTAACCATTTTAGCTGCTGGATTAGGCTCTGTTGTTATCGCATCCTTCACTTTTTCCTTACCTCTGTTCTTTCACATTTTCCCCCCTCCCTTTTCTAATTCACTGTCCTCTTTCCACTTAACAGTCTTCGTTCTTATCAGCCATCCAATTGGGCATCCCTTCCATTAATGTTTACCAGAAGCGAACAGTGAGCACAACTAAGCAGCCATATTTTGTCATCTTGTTGAAACAGGCACACCCATATGCAAGCTCGTGTGCACATACAGAAACGGGGTGGGACATAAGGAGCCACAGTGAATATGAATAACAGCTTGAAGCAGGTAGCAAAAGAGTAACTGGAGCTATTGAAGCATTCATCAAACTCTTTCAGACCGCAACACGAAAATTCTGTTTGAATCCCATAACACTCGCATGACACCTAACTTTGTTTCAGCCTCTGCAAATGAAGTGCCAGTGGCTTCTGATGGGTAGGGTAGCCCCAACCCTTTATCAACTTTAAGCTCACAAATATCCACAACACGTGTCTCCAACTCCTCCAAGCTCTTCCCATACCACTTACCATTAACCTGAAACACCTTCCCTTTGCCAATCTCCTCTCCTCGTGCATCTACTAGCACCACATACTGACCTGCCTTGCACTGAACAAAATCTGGAGGACCAATATCAACAAATTCAGCATGCAAAGGGTCAGGCTTATCACCAGATGGTACGCTCAAGAGACTTGGAAGATCCTTTCTTGCATTTGATGCATCACTTGGACTGTCTGGGGAGTCATAGCATCCAGGTACTGGCCCCCTGTGCTTGTCTGGGACCGGAGTGTCAACATCTGCTGCTGCTCGAACATCCCTAGCGGTGCGGGCTAGCCTAGCCTTTCGATTGTTCAACCTGATATGATAAACAGAAAACCATGATTTTCCATCACAAATCAAACTGCCAAAAATAAATTGACATAGCTAAGATACACAAATATAGTTTGATTGATATATCACAGGCATCAGATCAAATAAAGAGCCAGTGTCTGAAAATTGCAATAAATATTTCATAGAAACCAAAAAGTTATACACTTTGATCTTTCCCCTATTACTGTTAAAAAAAAGGCTGAAATCTTTAAATTATAAATTCCACACCAACCAAATTATAAGTTTCAGTCATCTTACCACCTAAAAAGAGCATGAACATTGAGAACCGAGAGGAAACAACTTCTTTGATATGCAAGCAGTGAAAAAGAAAAGAGGCATCCTTACCAATTTTTAAGCTGTGAAGGTGTAACCTCAGAACCCTGGAAAACATCATATATAGGAAAGTCTCAGAAGAAAGCAAGTTAATAAAGTATAAATTATACGAGTTGAGTGACATTTGACATACATGATAACTTAATTTATCAGCCCATGACTGTAGTGAAGCTGCATTTCGCTGCATCTCAGGCTCATCCAATAGTGCCCTCTCAATCAGTGTCACCTGTTCATCATTCATTATAGTTCGCTTTCGTTTTCTCCTCTGTACAGTTTCAACCTTTTCATCCTCTGGATTTTCTCCAGTTCCAACTTTTTTAACATGCTCACTTGATTTTAAAAGCTCAACATTGTCTGTATGGTCAATAACATTCTTCCCTTTTGCAGAACTACTGTCTGAACCACTTGTTTCAACATTCTGAGCATCTTTGTCCATATCTCTTGCGCCTTCTGATGCAGTCTTACCAGATACACCTTTATTTTCTACCTGATCTAGCGGATTCGGGCCATCACCTTGATTAATATCTTCAGCTCTGGTATTGAAATGGTTTATGTCCAGAAATGCAGAATTCTCAGACATTTCTTCCTTTAGATTACCACTCTTCTTACTAAGATCAGCAAGTTCTTTTCCATGTAAAGGTGACGGGCATCCCCCTGTACTCTGAGCCTCCTTCAGGAAATCAAACTTTATTATTTAATTCACTATGTTGAGGAAAAGCTACATAATAACTCAATTAAGAATTGCCTAATACCGTTTAGGTCTAAAGTAAGATTAATTTAATTAATATTTCTGTCGGCACCCTAGCTCTCATTGATTATAACATAGCTATTAAGGCACAGAAACAGTACACAAGACACAACACTGACATGTCAACACAATAAAATTTAAAATGAAGGTACACAACACAGCAGAGACATACATATTACAAACTATGATACATGAATATTAATATTTTTAAGTATGAAAACACCAAGAATTATTTTATATATATCTTATGCATGTTTAGAAACTATATAACAAATTTCAAATATTAGATTTTTTTTTGTTCCTCATAGAGGCATAGAGTGCCAACATAAGTGTCGCGAGTGTCAACTCTGCAATACAATGTGATTATTAAGTTTGTTCTGAGTTGAGAAAAAACTTGTGGCACATACCTGATAATGTTCATTGATGTTAAGCTTGGAAAACTTATCCCAAGATAACTCCTCAAATTTGCTATCCTGAGTTCCTCCAGCAAAATGATTTTAAAGCATTTAAACACATTAGAACAAGACAAGAGTAGAGGGAAAAAACAATCAAAATGGGAAAAATATATAGAAATAGATCAGGAACAAGCAATACAAAATGCATAGACTAAAGGTCCAAGGTTTACTTGAACGTGGTTTTCTCTAATTCCACCAGAATCAATTAGTGATTGTAATTCACTGAAAAATACCCTGCAAATAATATGGTAATAGAAGTTATTTGTTTAAACATGACAGTATGAAGCTGGATATTCATGAACTAAATGAGCTTACCATATTTGTATGTACATTTTAAAGATATGGGTTTTGAGACTTAAAGGAAAAAAAAATGCTTTATATGCCTAACGAGAGGTTGAAATGAAAAAGCATGAAAGTGAACTAAATGAAAACAAAGAGATGTAAAAATATTATAATAAAACTAAGTTCTCAAAAACACATTTTCATTTTGACTCTCAAAAAATTGAGCATTCAAAAATTCCTACCTGCTTCAGAAAAAATTATATATATATATATATATATATATATATATATATATATATATATATATATATATATATATATATAAGCATAAACAATGCCACAGACCATGATTAAAAAATTTCAATTGAATTTTACTAATCTGTCCTCAGGACAGAGTAAGCATAAAACGATTAACAAGGGTCCCTCTTTTGCCTGCAGTCAGCTCTACTTTTTGTCACCAAACAGCATGTTACTATAGACTACCTAAATCATAAGCATGCAAGTGCAGTTGCAAATCACACTTGAAGCCTTCTGTAAATATATCTGAAGGCCATTTATCATGACAATACTCAGTCCATCTTCTTCATATTGCCCTTTCCAAAAAGGGAAATATGTACTCTTCCTCAACCATCTTGGATCAAAGCTTCCTTCAGTTTTAATCAAAGGGTATAAGGTTTTGCCAGAATATGCTGCAATGCTCATGCATGAAGCATAGTATATTTGACTAATATATTTACCATTGAAATAAGTTTCAGAATTAATCACGCTAAAGTCAACACTTAGTAAGATTATGAGAGCTAAGAGAGGGAAAGTAACCTTAGAAGATGCACATCCTCCACATTTAAAAAGTTTGGAATCAAAGATTCTGCATGACTTAACAATGAACCTACATAAAAAATACTTGCCAGAATTAACCATATATTAATGATGATTCCAAAATAAGAAGTATTTGAGAACAATCATTACGGAGGTTCTTGCTAGTGCTGGCTGCCTTAGGAGCATCAGAAGCAAAAGAAAATTCAGGCAGCAAGTTACTTAGATCCATTTGCAAGCACTCCAAAACCTTAAGAACGAAAAGGTTTCTCTCCTGCTCTGGGGATTAAAATAATAAAAAAACTGATAAATGATGAGGAATTAATGAATATATATATATATATATATATATATATATATATATATATAGTTGTAAAACAATCAAATTTATCATAAAAATTTTCAGAACATAGGCAAAGAATCACCTTCACATATGTTGGGAACAAAACAATGAAGATTTGCAATGACTTTAACCAATAGTGATGTCCTATGATGTGCATAAGAAGCCTGAGGCATACTGTTATGAACCAGGTTTAACTCCAAATTAGCGGCATTCAATTGATCCAGCGATGAAGTATTATCCAATATCCATCCAACTGTAGCAAATATGTCATATTCAAGAGTTGCATCCTCCTCCTTCTCCGGGAGGTTAGACGAGCACCAGCAGGATAAAAAATCTCCATGGGAGAGAGTAAATATTGCTGTCAGAACTTTAGTCTGGAGTCACAAAAGGACAATCAAATTCTCAAATTCAAAAATGATGCTATGTTGGAGTAACATCAGACAAACCAAAGGCAATGCAGATCATGCATTAACATCTTAATGAGAAAAAGAAGAGGTGAATTTCTTGAAGATTTGTCCATTTCTCACGAAACAAATTTTGTGTATTACTTAAAAAACGAAAACGAAAACAAACTATGATAGAGCCAAAATTATAGCAGTGACACATCAGGAGTGAAGTCAATAACTCTTGAGCATGTTAACTTTTTATACTCTGATAATGCTAACTTACAAAACAAATTGTCATGTAAGATCGAAAGTTTGAATCATCAGAGAAGATGTCAGCTAGACGCATTGCATTGAGCTGTAAAAATCCCATTGGGTAATTACTGTCAGCAGTGAGATGCCCAGGATTCTTTCCAAAAGCAGTCTTCAACACATCAAAAACCTACACCATGAGATCCGTATTGTAAACAAGAGCACAATAGTAAAGGTATAGGCATGTTTAATGCATAAGACTAAGTTTAAGGCCAGAGGGTTGGCCCCAGAAGGACAATATACAAGTTTGACACATAAAAGGAACAAATGCTTTCTGCAAACCATCATGGCACAGGATCAATATAAAAGATTTCCAGTAGAGAAACTGAAAAAAAAACTATAATCCATATTATTTGAGTAGTAGAAAGAAATCCAACCTCAGTAAATCTGTAAATGTGTAACTTACCCGCACATATTATTTGCAATACAAGCTACCAGATGAAAACTAACCTCTAAAGCAACAGATTTAGCCAAATCTAAACTTTGTGATGAGCTGGCAACTTCATCAAGATAAGAAGTGCTTTCTGCTTCACACAAACTCAGCAGCTAATGACAGGAAGTAATGGAAGAATAATTAATAAGATGCAGAACTTATAAAGTAGATTTAATTTAAAAGCTGTGATTTAGAGCAGATTTTGTCATCAAACTCACAATGGATAGTATCTTAGCTTTTAGCCTGGATATAGCAGCCACAATCCTGGTTGGAAAAAATGGTTGAATGTCTAACTTCAAGATGGATTCAGCCAGAAAAAGAATGCTGCCTTTTCCACATAGTTCCTGAAATTAAATGAAAAGAGATGTGCAGTTCATATATGTATAGGTAGAGCAAAATTCATCTAAAACATCAACCAAATCAATGAAATGACTTTTAAGTATCCTCAATGATGACTGTGTAGCAAGTAACCATTTTGTCAATGGAAGTCCTTGGAACCTTAAATCCCCAGTTCAAACCCTAATTATCCATCCCTACTAGTACACCACATTAACCTTGCAGTTAAGAGATTGAATGGCTTTGAAACATGGAGCTAAAAATAATATAGGGAAGAGATGGGTAGAAGGAATGCAAAACATTTTATGGAAAGTGGTAATCTGGATAAGTATAACAAATGACTAGGATAAAGATAGATTCTCAAAACTAACAGTATCCAGGTCGGAAAGGAAAAATGGAGTCTAATTTTTTCCACATAATTATGGGAATAAATGAAGGGTTTGTGGATCCCTCTTACAGATGGAAATAAGGAAGCTATTGTTGTAGAGTATTATATTTTTTATCAGAAATATTTAACCAGAATCCTCAATTTTGATTTTAATACTTCAGATTGTGACCAAGAGAGACACAATGGATGTAACTGGACTTCCACTTTATGGATTTTCAATAAGCTAATATATATATATATATATATATATATATATATATATGGAGAGAGAGAGAGAGAGGGAGAGATCTATCCAGAGTCCTAAGGGTACTAGATTGTCTACAAAACTATATAGTCCTCAACTCCAATTTAAATTTAAATTTAGAAGGGAAAAAATTCCCTTACTCAAAATTAGGGAGACATATAGGCCACCTCTTGTCATATTTCTCCAAATTTATAAAGAAAGTCTAGGTTAGAAAACCTTATGCTTGAGCAGGCGCTCCTTAAACAATTTCTGTTGGCATAATGACTGAAGAAACTGCAGAGAAACCTCACTCTGCTGGATGAGAAAATAAACTACTCGTTCAGCTGTCAGATTTGATTCCATGGAAAAATCTTTATGATAAGCTGACAGGGTAATCTCAAGAAACGTAACAACCATGCGAACTGATCCAAAAGCAGCATCCATAAATATGTCAACCTGTAACAGATAGCTTCATGGTTAGCCATAGCATAGATGTGTTATAAAATCATAACATTGATTTACTTAAGAAAATGTCATGAGAAATGGAGATTATATATAACAGAAATTAACTGGCAGAAAAACTATAACCAAAATCTGTAAGACAGTTATAGATGCCTACAGTAAGTGGATTGGGAAAAAAAGAAGCTAATTAGACTGACATTGTGTCTTTTAGTGTGCAAAAAAACAAATTTTGACACCAACAAAACTTTTTTAACGCATTGCCTTGTTGCGATAAAATCTAAAATCCAAGTTTGATACATTTGAGAGTTAAGAAAAACAGGCTTTTAAATAATTTATTTAGATGAAATATTATTAGAGGAAAAAAGCAAACAAATACAACTAAGGGGGGTGATAAAATATCCAGCACAAGAAGTATCAAAGAATAAAGGAGGGGAAGGGAGGGGAGGCCAAATAGGTTCAAAAATCTAACAAAGGTGACCTATCTCTCTGCATACCAGAAATAGGAAACTTCCTTGAAACAACCAAGTGCCAAACACCAAAGTGAGGCAATAAACTCAACCCTATCCTGTAGGATATGCAATGTCCTTGAAGATATGAGCTTTCAAATAGTTTTGACATCATAAAATCATAACCAGTTATAAGATAGATACTAAAAGAATACTGTGTTTGAATCCATCAACTCAAAATAGAGTGAAGGTGAACTTTTACCTTGGGGTGCGCAAGTAATACATGGACAATATCTTGCCATTGTGTCGATATAAACCCAGTTAATAGATATAAACTGCATGCTACAAGAGTTGAATGCACAAGGTACATAAGACTAAAAGCCTGGCCCTCCTGCAACATTAGTGGCAAATCTCAATACAGATCAACAGTACAAAAGTTTAAACTGAAATAACTAGAACTAAAGAGAACCTGTCTGTAACCACCAAGAATAATTAGCATGTAGAAAACCAAGTCAATCAACTGTTCCAACACTTTCACATCATCCAGCAAAATCTGTGATCATATTTCAAACACAGAAATCAGATCTACAATCAGGGTGTAACTATAATATTCAAATTTGCAAATTAAATAAATATAATTGAAGACAGTATGTCAATTATCAGTGACCAAGAAAGATGCATAAAAGAACAAATGTTGTTCCATTAAACTCTATCAAGTTTATTTATGCATTCGTTTGTGAAGTATGGCATATATTAGTGTTAACAGTAAGGGACAGAATCCAATCAGAAATGATGACTACATAGCAAGACTGGTTCTATATTAGCTCCTTCACATTTCACTGACTAGAATATACGTAGAGTGTTTCCAAACTTACCACTGAACTCATGCCCTACTTTATCTTTAAGATAGGGTGTCCAAACAACCCAAAGAGTCAGTTTCTGGCTGGAAAATCATTGTTTTAATGCAACATGAATTTTGTTTTAATACCATGTCTTCAAGAATTTGATAACATGTCTTTGCTATGCAGAAAATAAGCAAATAAAAACAAGCATACACATAAGAGAAGCAGGATAAGATAGATGTTAATGAGTATTACTAATATTAACCTGCTCAAGTTTAGAGTGACGAGGGGCTAAATCACACAAGGACTGCAAGAGGCGAATACCGCATAACATGTATCTGAACACGGATTCATCTATATCAGATGAGATTAGTACTGCAGTAAGATGCAATGGAAGAGATCCTGCAAGCTTTTCCATATCAATCTGTACACAAACAAAATTAAATAAAACAATCTAATAAAATAAGAGCATGATGATTTTGAGCATGCGATAACCTTGATCATTGATCCTTTTCCAGTAAGGTAGTGAATAGTAAAATTTTCAGAGTCTCTCAATAATCGATTAAGTTCCTGAGAGCTAAGACCATGTAACTCCCTTACTGCCAATATCAAGTCAATCACCTGTTCGAGCAAAAAAGTATAACTTATTCATGTTTTTGAGACTGAGAAGGGGGATATGGGGGAAGAGAGAGATTCTCATGTATCCAAGTTATATTTCTGTCATGAGTACTTGCCTGTGTGGTGCTACTTGATGGATCTTCCTTGGAATGCCTCATTCTTCAAAATTAGTATGAAGACACAAGAAGCATTCACTAGCAAGAGGCATAAGAAACATGTGAGATGCATATATAACACAAGCATTCAGTACACAAGACTTGTGAGCATAAAACAATTGCTAATTGCACTTTGGGATGAGAAACAGCTAGTTTATGTCAGAGCTACTATGAAAGGCTGTAGATTGATGGCAGACAATTGCAACAAGAAGAGGCTAGTATTTCAAAGGCAAAATCTGTAATACAATTAATATCAGAAAATAAACTTCAGTCTAGAGAGTTGTGAAGCATGAAATTTTACTCTTAGCAACAAAGAGTATCAGAACATAAATGTTTGAAACTAGCCATATCCATTTTTCACCTTGAGAGTTTTAACTACTCTGAAATAATATATTTGCTCAGTAATTCACTTTCCACAAGTAAATTCAGAAAACCATGCCTGCCACTGCTCAGAAACCTAGCCCCCCGGGGGAGGTGGTGTAAGGGTGTTCTAAAATGTCAAACTAAATTATTTAATAGGTAATCAACCAAGAACTCTCAATCCATTCTCATATCACACGTAATCATAAAGCTAGAATGCAAATTTTAAGTTCATGATCCTCCATTGTCCAAAAAAAAGGCATGGCCGCAAAAAAGAGGGGGGTCTGTATCACAGGTGTCTAGCTTGACAAACAAACAAAAATTCAATTACCTTCTAACTTCCTCTATACCAGTCATAAAGCCAAGCAGTAATGAGATCAGAACTAACAACATAATGCTATAAGGACACATTTAAAGCAAGCTACAACCCCATCTATGAACAGTCTGTAATTTTTTATTTTTGATAGAAAAAGAAATGTTATTAGAAGAAGAACGGGAAACGGTATAAAAAGTTGGGGGATAAGATATCCTCACACCAATAGAACCTATAAAGAAAAACCATTACAAAAACAAAGAAAACAAGAACTCTAAGAAATAAATTAGTGCAAAAGAGCTGTCCAATCTCTTTGCATGTCCAAATAGTGATTCCCTTAAATAAACCAAGTGCTGAACACCAAAGAGAAGTCATATGCACACTTTTGTCCCATAACAAATTTAAAGGCAAAGAAACACCCTTGAAGATGCAAGCATTCCTTTCCAACCACAAAATTCTATATACCACACATTGCCACAAGTATTCATTCTCAAGATATTTGGCATTTACTAAAGAGAACTATACTTATCTACATATATTCTTACCAGGGTTACATAATTCATTACCCCCTAAAAGCCCACTATCCAGATCACATACCCCAATGATAAGACATTCGCAATTTGAATCATGAAAAATAATGGGCTCAGGTATTTTACAACATCAGAAACTTGAATGTTCACAAAGGTAAGAATATAGACCAGGATGCCACAGCTACCTTGTTTATGCACAGTATCTTTCTGTCTTGTTTCAAATCCAGCTTAACACGCAGGGAGAAAACGAAAGAGAAGTGAGAGGGTTTCTGATACGACTTAGCAGATGGGAATGTTTTATTGAGATTTCTGGTACCCAGTTTCCTTTACCTACCTTGTGATGACATATACTTAATGAAACGAACATTCTTGAATGCTAGAATTTATATTAAATTCAAAACAATTTTTATAACCCTCTCCTATGAATGTTGTGTCTTAGACAATTTGCCTAACAGCTTATTATGAATGGAAACATTTCATCCCTTGTTTGGAAGCATTTTGACAGAGGTAAAAATGAAAGCCAAGGAAAATAAAATTTTAATGAAATTTTATGAACTTTCAACTTTAACCAACAACAACAAAAAGGAAACAAGTTTAAAAATAAATAAATAAGATGGTTAAATTCTATAAAAACTATTTCCTTTCCTTTCCCTACCCTTCTTTTTTATTCCCAAAGGTGCACATGTCAATTATTTTTGTTTCATAAATTATCCCAAAAAAAAAAACTCAATTTCATTTTGTTCCATCTATCCAAACGAACTTTAGATCTCTCATATTTTTAATAACCTAATAAATCAAAAACCTTAGACTCGCTACCCTTTATTATTTTTTCGTAGGTAATAAGTATCATAAATTTTTTGCAATATACACATCACGGGCACTCCTGTAACTTCTTTTAAGGTTTCTCTTACCTCCAATCATCATGTTGTGTATCATGCTCAATACTGTATGCCTCTACCCGTACCTCAACCTATATCATCTGCCATGAACTTAGTAACACTGTTTCTTACTCTCTCTTTTTCCGGAAAAGATAAAGTTTGAGAGTCATTTTTAGTCTTTGCATTCAATTGTTTAATATCCTAGCATATAAAATAAACTATATTTACATAATATAATCCTATTCCTCTGATGTAGTGCCACATGTCAGCATGAGATTAATATTATTTTTAATCACTTTTAAGAATGAGCAAGAATCCATTCTTAAAGTCCTTAAATTTCTCATCAATGAATTATTCCATACTTTCTTCTTTAAGTTGTTCTTTTTTAAAGTTGCAGTGGGTTGCAACTATCACTTTAATTTTCAATTTTCCTTTCTTACCCTAAACATAGTATTTACATCATATAAATTACTTCAAATATATACAAGTATCACTTGGAAAAGCAAACCACCAAGAAAAATAAATTTGAGTAAGTAGTTGGCAGGTTTTGCGAAACACCTAGCCTTGAGACTGGGTACCTGACGGCCACAGCCCCTTGGTCTACCTTAATTTGCATAATAACTGATTATCATATTTAGCTTTTGATGAACATAATTTGTTATGAAAATTAACTGGAATAATGTATAATTAAATACAATTTGATAATTATGGCAATTATTAACTACAAAAGCGTGCGTGTGTGCAAAAAAAAAAAAAAAACTGTGTATGCTCTCCATTTTCATAATTTAGTTAAGATTACAAGTAACTACCAATTCCTGATACTTTCGCTTCCTCCCTACAGGGTCTCTTCTTCTCGATCTATTATGTTTATAACTGAGCTCGGAATGTATTATTGTTGTAGTTCCTTCAGATACATCGAGATTTGAGTCTTCATTTGAAACCTCAGACAGACTCTTAAATAATTTAAGAATCTAATGCATTCCCCTTCAAAGATATCGAGCCTTTGTTGCCATTAAAATCGTGATTCATTCAACTACACCTTTTTCAGCTTCTAACTTAAAGTCAAATACTACCATCCATGCTATTAGGCTAATGGCTACCCACAAAATAAAGGCAAATAAATCACTAAAATTAGCCACAACAAAAGAGTAAATAGGTTTACCAGTATCTTTATATAATAAAGAGGAGTAGAAGAGGAAGGTATTCTCGGCGAGGAAGAACCTGGACAAGGCCGGAGGTGGAATCGTCGTGGTCGACGGAGACAGCGGCCGTGAGTGGGGAGCACGAAGAGTTAGTACGGAGTAAGGAGCTCAATAAAATCCAGAAAAGGAAGAGCTCAAATTTTATTTGAGAGGGGGGAGTAAGTATAGGCATAGCAAGTGACGGCAGGGTTGAAAAATAGAAGCCGGCGGCGATGGGATAAAATTGGCAAAAGCAAATTTTGACGGATTAAAATGAAATTTTATATCGGTGAATGTTATATGATATACATGCTTTTATGTTATATATGACTCAAAACATTATACCGTCGTACCCACAAGAAATGAAAGTTATCATTGATTTCGTTGCATATGTATATAGAGAGAGTCTAGCTAGCAAGTTAGGTATTTAATTTTCTTCTCAATTTTGTTCATTAATTAATGTGACATGATGCACCATATTTAACATTAGTGTTTTATTAAAAAAAAATTACAATAAATACCACAAGTATATAATGTATTTTTTTTTTAAATCTAAATAATTGAAGACTTGTAAAAATGGGTTCGATTAATTATTTTATTTTAATTTTTAGAAGATGGTTTATAAAATTATAAAAATTTCAAAAGATATTTTTAAAATTTTTAGTATTTTAATGAATTATAACACTGATACTTTTATAATTATTTTAAATTTATTATAATATGCATGAACACTATTTTATTATTTATATAATTAAATAATAATAAAAATATAATTATTTAACTAAAAGATGATGAAAATAAAAATAAAGTAAAAATGCAAATAAAACATATTTTCATAAATATAAAAATAGAAAAAAAATTGATTTCATGAATGAAGTAGAAAATAAAAATAAAAAATATTTTTACAAATTAAATGCACTCTAAATCTATGAAAAAATAGTCATAATTGAAAATATAATTATTATATTATAAAAATTTATTATTTCCACAAACAATAACTATTCGTAATATAATATCCCTATTTGTTATGAACAAAATCAGAAATGAAGATAAGAAAATATAGAAAGAGATGAGAGAGAATAATTAAAATGATAATAAAGAATTTAGTTCTTCAAGAACTATCTTATGCTTCATAAATCTAGTTCTTTAAAAACTATCTTACAATCTATATATATTTCTTTGTAATCACTTTGAATACAAAAGGTGAATTTCTTATATAAGACTTTAAACATAATAAAATAAATATTACATATTTGTCATATTAAGAATACCATAAAAGAGATAATGAATATCTTATAATTAAGGATATCATTATAATATAATATTACACAATTGATTAGAAAAGGAAGTTAAAAGTTACAAATTTGATTCTTATAATGGATCTGATTATCTCTTAGATATTTACATATAATTTGTTCATAACACTCCTATAATATTTTGTAATTTTCAAATAATAATATTTTATTATAAAGAAGTATTATTATTTTTAAATAATTATGCATATTTTGCTGAAAGCAAATATACTTTTAATTAAAATAATTTTTTTATTTTGCTTAAAATAATTATATTTACTTCTAATAAATTTTTGTTTTACTTTTAAAAATATTCTTTCTTTTATTATGTATAAAAATATTTTATTTTGTGACTTAATTTATTAAAATTTTTATCAAGAAAAGTCATGATTTAAAAATACAACTAAAATTTTGTAAGAATATAAATTTTGCAAAAATTTTAAGATACTTTAGTATGAAAACTAATATTTATAGGTATATAAAAAATAATAATAAATATAAAATATTTAATTATTAAATAATAATAATAAGTTAAAAAAAAGCATAAGCATAATGGAAACGACGAAGCAGAAGCATGTGGGCATTTCACAAAGTTTCTGTTTCTCTCTCTAGGTTTCTTCTTCTCTTTAATATATATCTCGTTCTAGACATTCAATTAAGATATCGAAGATAACATTGGACTCGTGGCGACAAGAAATTCAAAACCCACAAATCAATTTCGTCAGAAGTTCACCGGAATCTCACCAAAAAATTGTGAACAATAACAAATGGTAATGTTTCTAAAATGCTAGATTTTTTTTATAGTTTTTTGAGTTTTCAAGTTAGAGGTTTTATTAATGATATAGAGTATTGGTTGTATGATAAATTTTTCGGTCAAACAACGTGATTTTGTACTCTAATTTTGTAAATTATTTTTCGGTGAACAGTATTTTTATCTGCGTGAACAGTGTTTTAGCCGCGCATGAATAGTGATTTTGACCGATGTGAACAGTATTTCTAGCATGAACAGTTCCCCCTATCAGTTGACCGAGCTCCTATAGTCATTTTTTAAATTTTTAGACTTTCTGGACTCATTTTGTAGGTCTATTTGGTTGCACTTGAATTGAAAAAGTGAATTTTGGAGCTGTCTAATATGGGACCCTTACCTTGTGAGTAGATAATTCTTTCTATGACCTACCTTATACTATTCTTGAACTTTAAATATACAATTAGTTCTAATTACAAGTTATTTATACTTTTATATATCTATGAAATGAATTAAATTACATAATTTGTTTATAATCTAGCATATAGTTCAAGAAAAGTATGGTTTATGGTAAAAAAAAAAATATTGTGCATGTGGCATTGATATGTAAAGTTATAAGATTGCCTTGGAAAATAGCATGTATATGTGATTACCCTGATTGAGAAGTTTCTGATAGAGGAATTGTACTGAGACTGAAAATTCTGAATTTATACTGAAACTTTTGTTTTAAACGATATAACATATGAGTAAATAATAATTTATGTGGAGGAATCCTATTGGAAACATTGTTTGCTAACAGCAGGTGATGTTAGCCCTAGTGCACCTTGACACCTAGCTAGCAGGGGTGGTGCTAGTCTCATGTGACAGTCAACACACGGGATATGATATGTAAAAGAAAGTGAAATGCCTCCTATCTGGGCAAAATACTGACTATATGATATATGATTTTCCTTCCCTTATTGTGTGCTTAAGAAATTTCTATTTAGAGTCCATTCGCGTGTCTTCTTGAATGGTGATAGGACAAATCTTAGCTAAAATGCTGAATTTAAGTAAATCCTACACCACCAAAGTATGGAAGGGCTTGAACTCTGATATGGTAATTCAGATATGAGATCCTTCTAATATTTTCATAAGAAATATTTTGATGCATAACAATATTTGAATAATGAGCATACCGTGTTACATATGATTTTAGATATCTAAATATAATTTAAATTGAGAATATTTGAAATATGGGTTCCATATGGATGTACTTTCAAACTGTAATTTTCTACGTGATAAATTTTAATATATGAGTACATCTATATGTTGACCTAAGAGGTCATAGAAGGTATTCTCTGCTAACTGAGTTATCAAACTCACTACACGATATTTTTAAATTTTTTAAATAAAAATATAAAATTTGATCTTTTCCCTTCAGATATGTGATAAGTTAAGCGACCTATTCTCTGATGAGCCTATTTTGTTTTTAGGGCTCGTAAATTTTTAGTTATATTGTACTTGTACTCTAGAATATACTCTAAATACCACAGGTAGAATCCCTGTTTCCGCTGTTACTTTGATATTTATATACTTAGTTTGTATATTGTGTATACATGAGAACACCTATATGTAAATATTTTTAATGATAAAGGAGTGTATTATACATGTTATGACAAATATATGTTTGTAAAGCATGTGTTTCATGTGCCCTTAAATTGGGGGCGTGACAACTCTGCCTTAGATGTTTATTAAAAATATGACTTATTAAAACTTTACTAAGAAAAAATTCAGTGGAGAAAAATCTTATGAAAGAAAAATAAAAGTACATTATTATTTTTTTGAACTGCCTCATGAAAAACCTTGTCATGGAAAACTTTGTGGGATAAAGTTTTGATTAAAGAAAAAAAGAGTATAGTATATCTCTTCATGTTGGGAACATCACTTGAGATTTTTAAAACATAATATTTCAATTTTCTCCATTAACTTCTTAAACATAATAGTAGATAATATCTTGTTAAACAAATTTGTTAACTCATCATTAGAACATTGATGAAATATGTTTCTTTCTATTTTACTTTAATATATCATATTTTAGTTGTATATTTAACATTGTATTCATGCAATATAGTTGGAACTTATTTCTTAGAAGGTAAATCACAACATGAGAATATGTTTTTGAACTATCTTCATGTGGATCTAAAAGATTTTATTCATTGCTTCTTTCAGATAAAATTGTTGTTATTTTAATTAAAACTCATAAGTGCATAAATCTATTGGAATATAGATTTAGTGGTGTACGAGGTCGATCCCACGAGAATTGTCAATTGAGAGAAAACTCTAATTTAGATCTAAAATAAATAATTCTAACTTAATTTCAGATTTTTTATTTGTGATAAGAATATTAACTTAAATATGCAAGAAACTAATATACTAAAATTAAATAAACATGTTAAGGTTAGGGGATCCACTCATGGTATATCAAATAAAAATAAATTTAACTATTTTATTACTCAATTAGAATCCTTACATGAATAAGGTTCAAATCAGAAGATATGTTAATTTAAACTCACATTTTGTTTATACATGAATTATATTTACCTCCTTTTTCTTGTATTACTAATATCTAAAAAATTGTTGTAAAATTGATTTAAGTATATGTTGTGCCAATTGTCATATGGTATACAATATATTAAGATTCACACTTCACAAGATTTAAAATACAAAGGTGCAAAAGATAACTTGTAAATAGATTCAAGTATAAATTGTGCCAATCATTATATTGTTTACAATAAATCAAGATTGATTCAAGCATTTATTGTGCGAAAGATTGTCTACAATATATCAAGATTCACACTTCACAAGTTTAAAGAATAATGCAAAAATAGGAGTGATAATTTGTAAATAGAGTTAAGCATACATTGTGCCAATTATTATATTGTCTACAATATATCAAAATTCACGTTTTACAAGTTTAGAGAAAAATATAAAAATGAGAAAGGTAACTTGTAAATGGAGTCAAGCATATATTGTGCCAATTGTTGTATTGTCTACAATATATCAAAATTCACATTTTATAAGATTAAAATATGCAAAAAAATGAGAAAAGTAGAAAACTAATTAACATAACAAAAAAAATAAAAAAAAAATAGGTGGCAAAGCCAACTATTAAAAAATAAAAATAAGAAGTAGGTGGTAAAGCCAATCATGAACAGTAACAATAAGAAATAGGCGACAAAGCCATCCATTAAACAATAAGAAAAAGAAGTAGGTGGCATAGCCAACTATTGAAACATAACATAAAAAATAATGAGGTAAATACAACATCAAATATAAATTTTAAATACTTACACAAGAGTTAAATAAATCATTATTTCTCTACCAAGAGTTTCACTCTTTCACCTTAGCATGATGATATTATAAAAGAAAGTAAGGATAACAAAATATCTATAGAAAGAAGAACATTACAATAGCTCAAAACAAAACTTTCCCAAACTCTCTTTCCACCCCCCTAACTCACTCCTCAAACCTTCTATTTATAGATACAATTAGGTGTGGTAGGTGTGGTAATTGTCAAAATTGTTAGGTAGGAAGTTGTACAAAGTTGACAATTTAAATTTCATCATGTGCATCGAAATTAAACTTTGAATATCTTCTTAAAATCCGTCGAATTTGCTGACTCTATCAACATGAAAGTTGTAGAAAATTTTATTATCTTTCCATCAAGACAAATTGGATACGAAATTTGTGACTTATGGTCAAAATACTAGAGCAAAGTCGGGTTGGACTGCAGCAGCAAACAGATTCTCTTTTAACCCATTTTTGGCCCTTTCAATGTCCAAATTTTCTGACTACATGAATATGAAAGTTGTACCTAATTGTGTCAGCTACCCACCTATCAAATTTTATACATGTTAGACGTGTATTTTATGAGATACGACTCAAATACTGCAGCAAGATTTGGCTGGACTACAAACAACAAACATATTTTCAACATTGGGTGTTTTGCCTTTAATATTTATGTTTTAGTTCTTTTAAAAATGTGGTCATAAATCAATATTAAATTTGTGCATATATCCATTATGATGCATCTCAAGAGTCAATATAATAATACTCCTTACTCAGTCATCCTCAATGAATTTTTTTTATTTGCTTGATTTATAGACATATTCTCAAAAAATCATAATTTAGCTCTGATTCTTCTAATTGAGTACATTTTTTATTTTTCTTTCCATCTGTAATAAATACACAAAACTAAAAATAAGTAAGACAGATATATGCTTAATTATGACAAAAAGATAAGATGAAAATATTTAATTTATGAGTATAAAACTTACTCATCAAATAGCAATATCAGATGTGTTACAAAGATAACAAGTTATAAAAATTCTATGTCTACACTTTTTTATAGTATTTTAAGACCAAAAATTTTCATCTTATATATGATTGATAAAGAGAATTTTTTCTTGGTAAAATTTTGAAATTCTAGACAAATTTATCTTTTCAAAATTCTTATTTCAAACATCTTTGAAGATATTATGAAATATGTGAAATCTCTTTAGGAGTTTTCACTGTGCTGAATATGCATTTAAAAATAGTTTGATGCATGTAAAAAGTTTTGTAATAGAGTACATGCTCATTAGTGTTTGAGCTATATGCTTCAGGTATTTCTCATAACATTCGAAGATTATTTATATAAATATTTATATGTCATTATAATGACTTATAAGAAAAGATTTATCACAACATCAATTGAATGCATATTAAGTCTTTTAGAGACTAGCATAAAAAATTTAGTTACATTCATAATTGGAGAATATTTCTTGTTATGTGTTAGACTTCTGCGAGAGTTATTATACTACTCATGTATTGTATTTGACAATTTTATTTATCTAATGTGTAAATACCTATTTGTACCTCATGAGTTTGACACCTTCAAGTGTATGGAATACTCATCTAAATAACTTGTGTTAAACGAGCCTACCTTTTTTATTTTGGTCAATTATTTTAATGTCAACATTATTTCACAAAATTAGATGCATGTCTCTTATAATTATATATTTCACGGGATTACGTCAATTAATTCATTTCTTTCTCATGCTTCTCTAAATTTTAATGAGATCTCATAGTTTTCCGATAGTATAACCACTTCAAGGGTTATTTGTAAGAAAATGTGAGATTGTATGTTAATCTATAGTTGAAACCTCTATTGGAGTGTATTTTTCTTTCTTTTTTACTCCAAGAAAAACATCTTCTTTATACTGACAAGTCTACCACATTTCTAACATATTTGGGATTCTTTAACTATTATATCAACAAATTGTTCTACTAGGATAGTTAGCAATGTTAGAACATTTATAGCTCTAAATAATGTGATTTGAAAACATTTTGGATGTCATTGAAATATCTAACAATTGATTCATCTATAGATGAATTTATTTTTAAACTTCAAGATCACATTGATCTATACTTGATATATATCAAACTCTAAGTTTCATATTTAGTATATTGTCACATGACATCTCTATAAATCAAAATGGTATCTCATAAGAACTTTTCAAATAAATTTTATGAAATATTGCTAACAATAATTCAAATAAATGTATATATAAAAAATTTATATCTATTCTATAAAACAAAATGGTATCTCGTAAGAACTTTTCAAAATTTTGATCTGTCCAAAATATCTTATATGAGGTATCATCACAAGATTTTGAGTATAAATATGAAATTATTACAATTCATAAAATTTTAATTGTATGCATATTCCAACAAATGAATGAAAAGTATATCTCAAGCTATTTTTTTCTCAAATAACAATAATATGAGAAGAATATCATAAACTAGATCTCACGTGTATAAATGAATTATTTCATTCTAGTTAATAATAATGCAGAGAGAGAATAGTAAAATCACAACTTATATGCTCACATAAAAATAATAACATTTCAAATATGTCAATAGATTACATGAGATAAGCGTATTGTAATTTATTCAAAGCACATGCAGTGCATAAAGCTTTGACTAACTCATTTTTACTTACAAGAAAGTATAATTTGATATATATACAAAAACTTTAGTATGCGTTTCTTGCTCAAAATAATATAAGCAAAGTAAAATTATTTCACAATTTCTTCACTTTCATTTCAACATAATACTTATTGTAACGATACATCTTTTAAATTTTGTAGATTTCTCTAGGATCTAAAAAAAAAATCATATTATTAATCTACAATTTTTTTCTTATTTGACAATATATTGTGAACTCTTCAAGAGTTACATCATCGACATAATCAAATATCATTCACTTCAAGAAAAAAAAATACGTTGAATCAATCAAACGACATAAAATTTATTGTTTTACTCAACCACAAAATTTGAGAAATTAGCTCAACATATCATGATCATTCTTGCTACTTAATAGAGGAGCACATTCTAATCATAAAACATAACTAAGAGCTAATTTTAAACAAGATGAAAATTTCAAATATATTCAATCATAGTTCTCTTTTAAGAGATTCACCTTTTTATTTTAGAGTCCTTCTATCTTTCCTTCAAAATACTCTAAGAAAGGTAAGTTCTTAACATTAAAACATTGTGAGTGAATTTTAATGATAGCAAAGAAAAAAAATCATTGATTTTGAAACTAATATTCAAGATTAAAATAAAATATCAACATAAAATCCTTAAGAAACAAAAAGAAATCAAAATAAGGTGAGAATAAAATGAATATTAAAATAAAATATTTTCTTTATTAAATAATATTGACATATAAACGATTAGTATACTTCTCATATATTATTCTTCTTCAATCAAACTATCATGTACATATAATTCTTTTTAAAATTTGTGCAAATTAGAAGAAAAAAATACTTGATCCTTTAAGCTATAGCAAGTCATTATTTGCTTAAATAGTCATTCTTTTGTCTATTTATAATAACCATTAAGGTGATGGTTAATGACTATAAAATTATGAGTTATATGTTGCAAAATTTATAAAACCAACAATATTGACATTGGACGGGCTGCAATATTCATAGTAAATGGTAATGAATTCATTCATGAACCTTATATATCAAAATAAATTGATAGAAGTAGGTTTTATTTATGATTATAAGTGCCATACTATTTTTTAGAAAGAAAAAAAAATATGACCCTATAAATAGTCATTTAAGTTATTAGTAATTGGTCATTAAACCATAAAAAAATTACACATTAACCTCGTTCAACATTAATAGCCTTCTAGGCATTTTTACACATTAGTTATCATAACCATTCAATATCATATATATAGCTTTCTAGGCTTCATGACATTTCAAATTTAAAGGGTTTTATGGTCATTCATTTATTTGACTTCTAGTCATAATATGATTATTGATCTTAAAATATTCTTATGATATTTTAATAGTCATAACAAATCATTATTGTTTTTTAATACACATTTGCATATGGACTTCATAGTCATAAGTAATTATTAACTAGCTCTTCAAGGCTACTTGGTGGATGCAATACATGATTATTGGCCTCCAAGGTCATTAGTAAAAAAACAATTATAACAAATTAAGCTACATCATTCCAATTCATCAAAGTATGCCATAACTTTGTTCATTTCGCACTCTTCACTTAAATCATAAAATCTTTTAGGGCACGTTTGGAACACTGGATAAGGAAGATAGGATAGGATAACTTATCCTATCCTATTGCTATCTGATGTTTAGTGAGCCATTGGATATGATAACACTATCATCTTCGTTATCCTATCCTCCCTCTTTTAGTTAAAATCACTATCCTGAGATAACAGTTGGGTTAGTGATCGGATACATATTCTTCACCAAGACCCCCGAAATTGCCTCACCCAAGACCCCCGAAATCATCCCTCAATAGAAACACTCTTCCTCTTCAACCTCTAGATCGCCTGTCCTACCTCACCCCCGAGAACGCCCATCCTCCCTCAGCCCCGAGAACTCTCGTCGTCCCTCACTCCGAGTCATCGTCCCTCGTCGTTGAGAAGGATCCCCTCTTCACCCTCCAAAATGCTTCTCCTCTCTCACCCTGAGAACGGTCCTCATCCCTGACCTCGTGAACGTTCCTCCTCCTTCACCCCAGAGAACACTCTTCCTCCCACTGTTGATCTTCTTCAATCGAGGTAAGCGTCGATTTCTCCCTCTCTATATAGTTTTATTCTCTGTCATTCTTTGCCTTTGGGTATCGATTTACCCTCATTAGCATCGATTTCTGCCTGCATCTGCTCTTTCCCTTTTCCCTTTCCCTTGCATCTGCTGTGGTTTTTTCCTTTAGGTATCGATTTTGGGTATCGATTTATCCCTTTGTCATTCCCTGCATATGCGAATCACACATAAGCTAAAGGCAGAAATCAATGAATTTAGTGGAAAAATTAGAATGAAGCAGATGCGCATGATTTTCTTAATTACCTTATTATCATTTCTGATAAGTAATTCTGAGATTGTTCATCAAGGTGATTGCCTATTTGGTGAGAATATGAACCTACACAAGTTCTGTAAGAAGGCATTGCTAAATGGATAATTGAGATCTTGGATTCGCGATGCTTGTTCTATGGAATTGTCCGGTGAACGAATGGGGCACAAAAGATGCATATAAAGAAAGAAGACAAGGCACCTTTCATTTGCATATATGAACAAGAAACTAGAAGAAATGAGTGAGAGAGAGAGAGAGGCACTAGAACTGCTGAATCTACACCAGGAGCATAAAAAAATTCTTATTTGTATGAATATGAAGAATTTGAAAAAAAAATGCAGAAGTTAGAATACCCTATGAGAAATAGGGTTCTACAAAGTAGATTTCTAAGGTAATGGCTCCAAATCAAATAGACTACAGTTCAGGTGGATTAAGACTGGATGTTTGTTACATCAAGTAGAACCTGTATGCAACCAAGTGTGAAGACAATGGGCCAAAAAGAAAAGAAAAAACATGTGCAAAGACTCAATTATTTTTTGTATTTCTATCATCACTGCCATGCATGAGCAGTTCATTTTTGCTAATCTTAAACTATGCTGACATTCATCACAAAGATATTGTTGCTGATTATGGTGTATTTTATTTTCATCACTATAATCAAAGGTAAAGTAAGAAACATGGTATGCAAGATATTAAAAAATGTAAGATACCTATACTACTAGCATATTATGCATCCCCAAGAGATCATGCCTACCCTTAACACCTTGACATCCTGTCATCACTTCACCTTTTAATTTTTCTTAAGGCCAAAATAAGCGCAAGTAGTGTTTAGCATACTAGCCAGCCATCTCTGTAATCTAGTGGAAAAATCAGAATCGAAGAAGTAGGAAGTCATGTTGAATCTCTCACTTTCTAATGGTATTTTGCAATGTTGCTTTATATTTGTGAACAGCCTGAAATTTGGGGGCCTCTGTCCTCTTGATTGTTCAAAATGTGGTGGAAGGAATTTAGTTTCTAAAAAGAACAATACCATGCACCTAACCTAGCTCTTGCTCTTATAAATTTGCATGCTATGTATTCAATTGTTTTCATGTTGTTGGAAAAAAAATTATAGAACGAGCTATCTAAAGTAGGCAATTGAGCTCAAATAATTTAAACTTTTGTCTACCTGAAAATGTTGATAAGTGCAGGGATGTCTTTTTTCTTTTTTGAAAAAAAAAATTATAGAACGAGCTATCTAAAGTAGGCAATTGAGCTCAAATAATTTAAACTTTTGTCTACCTGAAAATGTTGATAAGTACAGGGATGTCTTTTTTTCTTTTTTTGAAAAAAAAAAGAGATATGTGTTAGTGATTCCCTGAGGATGTGATGTTAGCTTATGTAATGTCATAAAATCTGTAGCATATGGGGACTGAATCCATGGCAACATGCCTCATGAGATATATTCATGTCAAGTTATATATTGTTGCGGGGGACTTTCTACTTTGTAGAAAATACTCACCCTGACCGGGGTAGCTTGATATGATAATAAATTGATAGTCATCATATGATATTCTGAAAATAGTTAATCATGTCATACATATCATTACTGTATGATTCTTATGTGTATAGATATAATGCATTCATGTGACCAAAGATATTTTCTGTAGTTTATACAGCTGAACATGACATGATGAACTATATTGATGGTAAATTATGATTTATTATTGAACCTATTGGGATTTAATTCTCACTATATTTTCATATCATGTTCAGAAGAATAATGCAAATTTTCTCAATGACATTTATTATTTCCGTACGTTGGATCGAGGTGCCCTACCTTGGACAACTGCCAGTTATATCAGATGTATCTGTAGTAGATGTGACTGAGATTCCGGTGGAGGTGCCACCCGCACCAGTGTCTCCAGAAGTAGTCGACATAGATGATTAGAACTAATATGTATCTTTGTACAAATGTTTGTAAAATAATGGTGTGTATGGAAACTCAGTATTGTATCACTGTTAATAACAATTATGCTTGGTTAAAGTGATTATTATTACGAGTTAAGTGGTTAAAATTAAAGTAGTAATAACTTCATGGAATTTTACAAATATATATAAAAAAATTTTGTTCCATTTACATAAATGGAGTTGTTACAGTAGCGATGGTGAATTATGTCACCCCAATGCCAGAAAGAACATAAAAGAATGTTGTGACTTGAGACCTCAGTAGTTGCGACACTAGTGCTATAAATCAAATTTTGAAAAAACCTTTTGGCTATAAATTTAGAGGAAAGGGGAGGAGCTTCAGTTGAGTTTTCTTTTTCTTTCTTCTTTATTTTTATATTTTCAATTATAAATTATTTTATTTTTTAGAGCTACAATATAACCTAATTATAAAATTTGTATTGTCTATTTACTTTAATCAATGAGTTAATTTTTTTGATAGATTTTTTTACACTATTCTTAATGCTTCTAATTATCTGATTACTATTTAGATTATTTTTTAATCATAATAAAACTAATAAGAAATTTATGTGTCTAGTTCATTATGTAGTTAACCATAAATTACATGTGAGATAAAAATATATTTGCATAGTCTGTATAGTATTAATTGAGAACCACCAAACCTAATTAATATTTGGTTGTTTTAATTTACATGGAAATATAGTGGGTTAACTTCTAAATGTATTTCTATTAGACTTTGAGAGAGGTTAATAGATAATTTAGAGTATTTTAAGTGACAATTAAGATTATAATTTTTAGATTAAAGAGATAGATAAATTCAAAGTGAATTAATTATGGTAAAATCAGAATCTTTAGAATCCCAATTGCTTGACTTATTCTAATTTGCTTTTGCTTCCTTTAATTTCAATTTTTACTCTCATTCAATCTATTTTCAAATTATTCATTCAAGATTAAGATTAATAATGCAGTAATAATAACATTAATTTTAATTGGATCGATACTCTGTATTCATAAAGATTTTATTATTTGACGACAATGTAGGCTTGCATTTAAATGAAATTAAATTCGTACATATCAAGTTTAGCGCCTTTGTTAGGATCAAAGCTGAGTTGCTTATGTGAAGAGCAAGAATACTCACCATTATACTACAACGACCTCCAAATAATAAAACTTGATGATGTAAGAATTTAATTTCATTTAAGTGCAAGAGTATACCATTGTTGTCAACTAATAAAATTTGTGACTACAAAGTATCTATCCCACAAGGATTGATATTTTGTACTACCAAATTTGATTACATGACAACAACAATGCCTGCGTTATCAAGTTTTTGGCGTTATTGCTGAAGGTTGATTTGTTTATTAATTATTGTTACTAAGTAGTCTTAATCTTATTTGAATTTTCTTTTCCTCTATTTATTGTTTTTCTTCTTTGAATTTTCAATTGTTATATCAAGAGGACATAGCTAATCCATAAATCATGAATGGCTAGAATAATTGGTACATTGGAATTATACTATGCCCATAGTAGATGGAGCTCACCTTAATTACAACTACCAAGTAGGCTACCCTTTTGCTCCACCTCAAATAGAGCAGACCCATTTTGTTGGAAACCCTTGCATGCAAAATAATTTTTATTCCAATAATTATGATCAAAGGTGGCACAATCACTTGCCTCAATTCCAACCTCAGCCATACAAAGTATCCCTAGAAGAAGTTCTTGCCTAGAATACTAAATAACTCAATAAGTATATGGCAAGAATAGATAATCAAAATGTAATATAGCCACTTATTGATTCTCAGTCTCAATTTTCAACCTCAACCACCTAAGGCTTCCCTAAAAGATATTTTGGCCAAATTTATGGCAATAACAGATTTTATTCTATAGAGGCAAGCAATAAGCATTTAGACGTAGCCATCTACTACTCCTTAGCCTCAGTTCTAACCCTAATAATCTAAGGCCTCTCTAGAAGATACTCTTGCATATACTTCTATTAAAAATTTAGAGGTCTAAATGGACATGCCTACTGAAATCATCACTAAAAGATCCTAAAATTTTCTACCTGATAAAACTAGGGGAGAACTAAAAAAGCAAGTGAATATGACCCTTCATAGTAACATAGAGCCAATTGAGCATAAAATAAAGGAGAAAAGAACTTTCCCTAAGAAATAAACCATTAAGAACTTGGCAAAACAAGTATATCAAGCAAATATACTTGCTAATCACCCAAAGTGATGCATCATTACTTTAACTTAAGCATTTAATTTCATTAGTTCAACAGACAATAGAGAGGATTTACCTACAACCAGTGAATAATCTTTTTACTATGCAAACACTTTAGGAGCATCATAACATGAAGTATCACTAGACAAAGTTGAGAGGAGATATGAGCAAAGTAAATCTAAGTAGGATTTTGAATTTTTTGCAACAATAGTGAAGAATCCCTTTATTATGCAAACACTTTAGGAGCATCATAACATGAAGTATCACTGGAAGAAGTTAAGGGAAAAGATTAGCAAAGTAAAGGCAAGTAGCATTTTGAATTTTTTACAGCAATACTAACAATAGAAATGTAGCAAAAGCTGTGGAAAGTGTCAGGTAATATTCCTCTGGATTTGAAATTGAAAATTGAATAAATTCGCTATGTATTTCTAAGATATGCCTATGAAAATGCGAAGCTTTATAAAAAATAAGCTGCACTTATTCCTCTTGGTGATTGAAAAGTTTGGCTCAAAAGAAAGCGCTTATTGAAAGAAAACCCCGCCTTGGAAAAAGAGAGAGATTCATAAATTTCAATAAACTTAGCGTCGCGATGCTAGTTTTACCATCGTGACAATAGACCCTTAGGCACCAAAGAAATAAAATTCAAAACTTTTTAGCATCATGACACTATGTCCCTTGATTTAAGCCTCAAAATTCTAAAATTTCCAATGTGATGACACTGCATCTTCATCGCCATGATGCGAGCACAATAAGCAAACAAAAAGGGAATTAGCTACCATATCCTACAAGAACCAACGACCTATGAGCCAAATATTTAGGAAAGTACTCTATAATTAACTCTTCTTTTATTTTTGTATTGAGAAATTTCTGTTGGAACAGCAAGAAGGAGAAGGAGTTTCGCCACACCAAAGAAGAAAGGAAAGACGAGAAGCTAGGCTAAGCAACTTAGGAAGATTTGTAGGTAGGTTTAACAATATCTCTTTTTGAAGAAAAATTTTGAAATTTGTAACATTTATATGGGATTTTGATCCTAGACCTTTGATAGAATTTATAATATTTGATACTTTAATGATTGGCCATGGATATCTCTATATCTTGCTACATGTAAATCTTCCATGTGATGGTTGTATGCTTACTTGGATTGATTTTAATTTTTGCATGGTTCTTGGCTATGGGTGGCAAAAAAAAATCCTAAGGCTATTATAATGCCTATTTTAATTGATTTGGCTATGGTAAATATGATGGAAGAAGGTTATGTTGGATATAATAAATGAGGACTTGAGATCTAGGAAAAACTTTAAGTAATTTTCAGTTTAGGGCATTCTTGATGTTCTTTTTTAGATTTTGTTTTTGGAAAAAGTGGACGATAGAATATGTTATAATAAGTAAAATTTATAGCTAAAATATTAGAGATTAGGGATTTGAGTAATCGGACTTTTGGAGACTAAAATCCCTAACCATGATCCTAAGAAGATAATAAGAGAAGTTCAAGAAGCAAAGAATTTGGAAACCCAAGGCAGTGTGGAAAAGCCTTCTGTTTTTTAATTTTGGGGAAAACATGTACTTAATTAAAAGAAATAATTAACATGAAAAATGTAGATATATATATTATAGATTTTTTTGCCATTGGAATCATCTAATTTGGAGTTCACATAAGGTAGATATAGTCCGATTAGTAAATAAATGTCAGAACTCACTCGAGGTGAAATAACTTGAAAAATGTAGATATATATCTTTCGTAGGGTTTGGGCAAAATGATTAGCATGAAAGTTTTATATTTCTATCTTAACTTTCCATGGGCTCTGGAATCACATAATTTGTAGTTCAAATGAAAGAAATATGAATTAAACAGTGGCGAAAGGTTTGATCCCCGAAATTCAGATTGTCTTTTGGGCCTTAGAACTTGCATTGATGAAAATTTTTAATAAAAAGAAGTGCTAGAACTTTGAGGAATTAATAGGTAAGAATTATATGAAGCCACAAACAAGATTTTAGCAAAAAGGTTTCAAGAGAGATTTTTGAAATAAGAATTTAAAGGCACATGATGAAGAATAAATCAAGTAGGATCTAATTTGTGGATAAAATGGGTTAGAAGCCAAATATAGAAGAAAATAAAGAAAATAAAATGAAGTTAAGAAAGAAGAAGAATCTTTGTAAGATAAAATGAAAAAGGATTGAATAAGTCTTAATTTAAGCTCTAGCTATTGCCATTGTATAAATTCTTCACCATCTTGTGTGATTTTAAAATGAAAATATTTTATAAAATAATATTTGAAAATGACTATATTTTTGAAAGTTTAATTCATGACATGGTTATATTTTATAAATGATATTTGAAATGGCTATGCTTTGATGAATTTTGGCATATGGGCATTGATGAATGAGTTTTGTATTCATAAATTAAATATTTTTATCTTATCTTTTTACCTTAATTAAGTATTTATCTCCCTTATTTGTCTTTAGTTTTGTGTATTTTTATAGATAAAGAGAAGAATAGGAAATTGACTCAATTGGAGGAATCAAAGCTAAATTGTGATTCTTTAGAAATGATTTCTATAAATCAAGCAGACAAAATAAATTCATTAAGGATGGCAGAGTAAGGAGCATTATTTTTTTGTCTCTTAAGACGCATCCTAATGGATATATGCATCAATTCAAACTTGATTTATGACCACATTTCTAAAAGAATCGAAACATAAAGATTCAAGGCAAAACACTCAATGTTAAAAATTTGTTTGCTACTTGCTTTTCAACTTGATCTTACTACAGTATTTTGGCCGTATCTCAGAAAATACATATATATTATGTACAAGATTTGGTAGATGAATAGCTGACATAATTTCATACAACTTTCATGTTTATGTGGTCAGCAAATTCAGATATCCAAAGAGCCGAAATTGGGTTAGAACAGAACATGTTTACTGTTGCAGTCCAATCCAACCTTACTGTAGTATTTAGGCCATATTTCAGCAAATACATATTTAATGGACACAAAATTTTGTAGGTGAATAGAAGATATAATTTTCTACAACTTTGATGTTTAAGTGGTCATAAATCACAAAATACGTGGCTACTTTTTTTCTACCTTATATGGATGGAAAGATAATGAAAATATCTACAACTCTTATGTTGATTGGATGAGCAAATTCAGTGGCTATCAAGGCACTATATCACGATGACTTTCGGGGCACATAATGCAACACTATTATCAACTTTAGTGCAATTTGCTACCCACCATTTTTGTCACCTACTTCCCTTGTTTTGTCTATAAATAGAGACATATTGTGAGATAAAGGGAGAGGGGAAAGGCTGAAGAGGGAGCTTGGGAAATCTTTGTGGAAGTTCTAAGTATTTGTAATCCTTTTCTTTTTTTATACATTTTGTATCTTTACTTTCTCTCATAAGTTTTATAATGCTTCTTCATCTTTCATTTTGTTTTCTTTTCTTGATTATGGAGAACTAATCTCTTAATGCTAAGTTGAAAGGGTGAAACTCTTGGTATAAAAATAATAATGTATCTAACTCTTAATTTTAATGTTTATACTTGATGTTGTATTTATCTTCTTATTTATTTTCTTGTTATTTACTTTCTTAAAGGATGGCTTTGTTGCCCCTCTGTTATTTATTTTTTACCTTTCTATTATTTACTTTCGTGTTATTTACTTTCTTAGAGGATGGCTTTGTTGTCCCTCTGTTATTTATTTTTTATATTATTATTTTCTTATTATTTTTCTTCTGAGAGGACGGCTCTATCGCCTCTCTGTTATTTATTTTCTGCACTTTTATTATTTACTTTCTTGTTATTTATTTTTTTAGAGGATGGCTTTGTTGTCCCTCTGTTATTTATTTTCTGCACTTTTATTATTTACTTTCTTGTTATTTATTTTTTTAAAGGATGGCTTTGTTGTCCCTCTGTTATTTATTTTCTACACTTTTATTATTTACTTTCTTGTTATTTATTTTTTTAGAGGATGGCTTTGTTGTCCCTCTGTTATTTATTTTCTGCACTTTTATTATTTACTTTTTTGTTATTTACTTTTTTAGATAATGGCTTTATTGCCCCTCTATTATTTATTTTCTGTACTTTTATTATTTACTTTCTTGTTATTTACTTTCTTAGAAGATGGTTTTATTGCTCCTCTGTTATTTATTTTCTACACTTTTTGTATTTATTTTCTTGTTATTTCTTTTCTCAATGGCTGGTTTTACTGCCTACTTTATATTATTATTATTGACTTTGTTTGTATACTTTTATTTTAAATTTTGTAAAGTGCAAATATTGATACATTGTAGACAATCTTTGGCACAATAAATACTTGAATCATTCTTGATTTATTGTGGACAATATGATGATTGGCACAATGTATACTTGAATCCATTTTACAAAAGTGATTTACTATTATTAATACAATAAAAGAAGGCAAATACACTTCATCTATAAACCAAAGCGTGTTTAATGTAACATATCTTCCGAATGGAATCTCATTTATGTGAGGATTCTATTTGAATAATAAAAGAGTTAAAATTTATTATTATTTGATGTACCAAGAGTGGATCCCCTAACCTTAGCATGTTTCTTACTTTGAATACATTCATATTTAATTTTAGTATTTTAGTTCTTTACAAGCTCTGTTCTGTACTCTTCTCGCAAAACAAACATTCTGGCAACTAGGTTAGAAATATTTATTTTCGGTCTGAATTAAATTTTCTCAATTGGCAATCCTCGTGGGATCGACCTTGCATACCACTAAATCTATACTCCAATAGATTCGTACGCTTGCGAGTTTTAATAAAAACAACAAGTTTTTTGCGCCATTGCCGGGGATTCTGACGGAAAAGCTAATTAGATCCAGGTAAGTAAAATTCTTCCACTAGTTATTATTTAGAATATTTATTTTTGTTATATAGAAAATTTTCTTTGTGAAAAAAACAATTTCTTTGTTGCAAAATTTTGTGATTGTTTTTGTTGTATTTGCATTTTGTTACTTGTAGTTAACATTGTATATATATATTACTAAGTTGTAAAATTATCCTCTTTTGTAATTGTGTTATATGCTATTAGAAATATTTGTTTATAATTTTTCTTTTAGTTTATGCGTGTTTGGAAATGTGATAAAGATCAACGTTTGGTTAGGAAAATTTTAGGATCACCCTTTGATTTAAAAATTGGAACATTAGACTTTGTTGAGACATCATCAAAAATGGAAGAACAAGTTGTGCTTGAGAAAACTCTTATTGAGTACTTCTCACCTGTCATAGCCAATACTCCATCTTGCATAGTTTTGCCACAAACTACTGCAACTCACTTTGAACTCAAACCAGCCATACTTCCACTTTTACCATCATTTTATGGTTTGGAAAGAGAAGATCCATACATGCATGTGAAGGAATTTCTTGAAATTTGTTCAACATTTCGCTTTCAAAATTTTAATGATGAGTCAATTAGACTTAGAATGTTTCCATTCTCATTAAAAGATAAAGCTAAAGCCTGGTTGAACTCCCTTCCTACAGGAACTATTACTAGTTGGAATCAATTAGTAAATAAGTTTCTGGCAAAATTTTTTCCCATGTCTAAAACTGATGCCCTTAGGAGAGAAATTTCTGATTTTTGTCAAAAAGAGGGTGAACAATTTTTTGAATGTTGGAAAAGATTTAATGATCTTCTTTTGAAATGTCCTCATCATGGTTTTGAAATTTGGAGATTGGTGAAATATTTCTATGATGGTTTAACTTCATCAAACCGTCAAATGATCCAAAGCATGCATGGTGGGAGATTTTTACAATTGAATGAGGGAGAAACTTGGGAATCCTTAGGATCTTTATCTGAAAATTCTCAACATTGAAACTGCATAGATTCCAGGGATAAGAAGTCTCAAACACACAAAAAGGGAGGAATTTATGAGGTGAGTGATGACACAGATGTGAGAATTGCCTTAGCTAGCCTGACTAGAAAGGTTGAAGTTTTAACTTTAAGCCACACTCTGAACTCTTCTACCAATACTAGGATAGAGGCATGTGCCTTATATTCTAGTACATCTCACATTACACAATCTTGTCCATCTATACCAGCTTACCAAGATGCATTCTCTGAGCAAGTCAATTCTCTTCAATTTCATGAAAATTCATCAGACAGCCTGTTTGCACCTACATATAATCCAAATTGGAGGAATCATCCAAACTTTTCATTGAGGCAAAATTAACCTTCAATGAATCAAGGTGGGCAACAATTTGCCCCTCCTAACTCATATCCTTCAGTTCCTCAATATGCTCATCCTTTCAGAGTATCACAACAAAGAAGACCTTCTTTGGAAGATACTCTACAGCAATTCATGCAATCAACTCAACAAACTTTACAATCCCATACTCAATCTATTTCAAAGCTTGAAATATAATTGGGTCAAATAGCCAATGCTGTAGGAGAGAGAGAGAAAGGAAAATTCCCCAGTCAACCTATTCCTAATCCTAAGGGTCAATTTGAAGTAGGATCATCAACAAATCCTAATGAAGAAGTAAAGTCTGTAACGACTCTTAGATCTAGAAAAGTAATTGATAATCAAGTTCGCATGCCTGGAACTAAAGAACAGAGTCAACATGAACCACAAATTAATGACTCAAGTGAGAATAAAAGTGAACATATTCCTTGTGCTGCTAAAGCTCCATTCCCACAAAGACTTGAGATAAATAAGAAAGGTACTCAATATAGTGACATTTTAGAGGTGTTTAAGTAAGTAAGCATTAACATCCCTTTTCTTGACGCTATCAAACAAGTACCTGCTTACTCAAAAATTTTGAAAGATCTTTGCACGGTGAAAAGAAAAACTAATGTTCCAAAAAATGCATTTTTGACTGAACAAGTGAGCTCCATAATTCAACAAAGAACTCCTGTTAACTACAAAGATCCCGGTTGTCCTACAATTTCTTGTGTTATAGGTGACCATGTGATTAACCGAGCCTTACTTGATCTAGGAGCAAGTGTGAATCTGTTGTCGTATTCTGTGTATGCAAAACTTGGGTTAGGAAAGTTAAAACCTACACCAGTAACCCTTCAGTTAGCTGATAGGTCCACAAAAATTTCTAGAGGTGTTATAAAGGATGTGCTCATTAAGGTTGATAAATTCTATTTTCCAGTAGATTTCATTGATCTTGACACTGAACCTGTTGAGAATACAGGGACACAAATTTTAGTCATTTTGGGTAGACCATTTCTTGCAACATCCAATGCGATCATTAATTGTCGAAATAGAATTTTGAATCTATCTTTTGGAAATATGACTGTGGAACTTAATGTTTTTAATGTCTCTCGTCAAACTGTGGATGCTGGTGATTTATGTGAGGTCAATATGATTGAGAGTATAGCTGATGATTCATTTTTAAGTTCTTTTGATGATGACCCTTTAGAAAAATGTTTGGCTTACTTCAACATGGACATAGATGAGGACTGTTTGATTAATAAAATAAATTCCCTGTTAGAGACTACTCTATTGATGGATACCAATGAATGGAAAGTCAAAACAGAGGCAATTACGTCTTCTGGGTCTGTCCTATTACCATCCATAGAGAAACCGCCTCAGGTAGAGTTAAAACCTTTGCCAGATTCTCTAAAATATGTGTTTCTAGGACCTGCTGAAACCTTACCTGTTATCATTGCATCAAACCTAGATAGAGAACATGAAGTTGAACTCATAAAAGTCCTCAGTGAGCATAGGGAAGCCATAGGGTGGACAATAGCAGACATTAAAGGTATTAGTCCATCAATTTGCATGCACAGGATACATTTAGAGGATAATGCCAAAACCTTAAGAGAGCCACAAAGACGTCTGAATCCAAACATGAAAGAAGTTGTGAAAGCTGAAGTGATTAAACTTCTTGATGTGGGTGTCATTTACCCGATTTCTGATAGTGCACGGGTCAGTCCTGTTCAGGTAGTTCCTAAGAATTCTGGCATTACTGTAGTCAAGAATGAGGACAATGAATTAATTTCCATTAGAGTACAAACTGGGTGGCGTGTTTGTATTGACTATCGTAAGTTGAATGTTGTAACAAGAAAATATCATTTTCCACTTCCTTTTATAGATCAGATGCTAGAAAGGTTGGCTAGACATGCATATTATTATTTTCTTGATGGATATTCAGGTTACAACCAAATTCCCATTGCACCCGAAAATCAAGAGAAAACTACATTCACTTGTCCTTTCGGAACTTTTGCCTACTGTCGAATGCCATTTGGATTGTGCAATGCACATGCTACATTTCAGCGTTGCATGATAAGCATATTTTTTGACATGGTAGAGCGATTTCTGGAAGTATTCATGGATGATTTTTCTATGCATGGGTCTAGTTTTGAGGAATGTTTACACCATTTAAGATTGGTCTTAATTAGGTGTAAGGAAAAGAACCTTATTTTGAATTGGGAAAAATGTCATTTCATGATTTAAAAAGGAATTGTTTTGTGACATATTGTGTCGAATCAGGGGATTGAGGTAGATAAAGCCAAAATTGAATTGATTTCCAATCTTCCACCTCCTCGGACAGTGAAAGAGGTACGTTCTTTTTTAGGCCATGCAGGGTTTTATCGCAGATTCATCAAAGATTTTAGCAAAATCTCCAAACCTTTGTGTAATTTGCTTACCAAAGATGCACCTTTTATATTTGATGAAAAATGCTTTCAAGCTTTTGAGAAGCTCAAATCCCTTCTTACTTCTACACCCATCATTAGACCACCCAATTGGAATCTTCCATTTGAAATCATGTGTGATGCCTCTGATTATGCAATTGGAGTTGTTTTGGGTCAACGTCTAGAAAAGTTTCCTTATGTGATATACTATGCTAGTAAAACTCTTAATGATGCTCAATTGAATTATTCTACAACAGAAAAAGAGTTACTAGCTGTGGTATTTGCATTAGACAAATTTAGATCTTATCTATTATGATCTAAAATTGTAATATTTTCAGATCATGCTGCACTTAAGTATCTTCTTTCTAAGAAAGATGCTAAAGCGCGTTTGATAAGATGGATACTGTTGTTGCAAGAATTTGATTTAGAAATCCGGGATAAGAAAGGATCTGAAAATGTTGTGGCTGATCACTTGTCTAGGTTGATAGTTGAATCGGGTGACAATAACTTGCTTATCAGAGACTCATTTCCAGATGAGCAACTCATGTCTATTTTTCAGTTACCCTGGTTTGCTGACATTGCTAATTATCTTGCCACAGGTCAAATGCCTACACATTGGAGTAAGCAAGATCGGGTAAAATTTTTAGCAGAAGTAAAGAAATTCTCTTGGGAAGATCCATACTTGTTTAAGTATTGTCCTAATCAAATCATTCGGAGATGTGTTCCTGAGAGTGAGCAATATAGTGTTATTTCTTTTTGTCATGATCGTGCTTATGGAGGTCATTTTAGTGCTAAAAAAACTGCTGCAAAAGTCTTGCAATGTGGTTTTTACTGGCCATCATTGTTCAAAGATGCCCATTTGTATTGTAGTTTTTGTGAGCGTTGTCAAAAATTGGGCAGTATTTCACGGAGGAATAGGATGCCTTTAACTCCCATTCTTATTGTTGAGATATTTGATGTCTGGGGAGTTGATTTCATGGGTCCTTTTCATAATTCTTTCAGTAATTTATACATCTTTGTTGCTGTAGATTATGTGTCAAAATGGATAAAGGCCCTTGCATGTAAAACAAATGATCACAAGATTGTGGTAAAATTCTTGAAAGAAAACATCTTTTTGAGGTTTGGCACACCACGGGCTATCATTAGTGATGGGGGAAAACATTTTTGTAATAAGCATTTTGAACAGTTAATGAGAAAATAAGGCATTACACACAAAGTTGCTACCCCATACCACCCTCAGACTAGTGGTCAAGTTGAAATTTCAAATAGGAAAATTAAAAATATTTTGGAAAAAAAGATTAACTCAAGTAGAAAAGATTGATCTTTGAAACTTTCTGATGCTTTATGTGCCTATCGTACTGCTTTTAAAACCCCTATTGAAATGTCTCCTTACCGACTTGTGTATGGCAAGGCCTGTCATTTACCTGTTGAGTTAGAACATAAAGCTTATTGGGCCATTAAACAATTTAAATTTTCTCTTGACAAAGCAGGTTCCCACAGGAAGCTTCAACTCAATGAACTGGAAGAAATAAAGAATGATGCATATGAGAATGCAAAATTGTACAAGGATCGAATGAAAATTTTTCATGACAAAAATATTTTAAGAAAATCATTTAATGTAGGTCAAAAATTTCTTCTATATAACTCTCGTTTGCATTTATTTCCAGGAAAATTACGTTCTCGGTGGTCAGGACCATTCATTGTTCGTACTGTTTATCCACATGGTGCAGTAGATATTGAAAATCCCAAAAATGGTGATGTATTTAAAGTCAATGGCCAAAGATTGAAATCATTTTTGGAATTACGCAACCCAGAGGTAGAGGAGACACTTCTACGTGATCCTGTCTACCAGGATTGATTTGCTTCCTTTAATTGCTACGCACGCTATTTAGGCAAGATTTTTTTTTATTAGTTTGCATTAATTTGTTCCCTCATTAATATTTTCTTTTGAATTGCTATTGTTTTCTTGGTTTTTTTGCTTTTGATCTTTCTTCAAAAAAAAATTGAATTGAGAATGGAAAACATACTTGCAAACTTGAAAAATCATTTTCCTTCTCTTCCACCCAATGCATTGTTGAAAATTTATAAAGCACGGGTTGAAAGATTAAGGTTAATGATGATAATGGGAATACCTGCTGATATTCGTTGGCTGATTGAAGCTAAGGTACGATTAGCAGGTGAGTCTGCAAATGGTTACATTTCTTACATGCCTGGGTTAGGAAAAAGCAGTTTTGCTAAAAAGCGTAGAGCTAAAAGAATGGGTGTCTGCCATAAATGTGGACGTGAAACTTGCAACACACGTTGCCGTTCTTTGGGATGGGTTCATGTAAATCGAGAAGATAAAATAAAATTCATTAAGGATGGCTTGAGTAAGGAGTCATTGGATGATGAGTTTCATCCAACGTCTCTTGAGACACATCCTAGTGGATCTGTGCATATCGGGATTGTTGGTTTATGGCCCCATTTTAATAACAAAAACGATATAGTCTTGGAAATCTGATATTAAAAGACCCTGTTTGCCAATTTATAAGAAAATTGGATGGGTAGCATATCCTCGACCCTTAGAGGGTGTTTAAGCCGTTACTGGACGTAAAATTAGAGGAAGATGTGAGTCACAATCACAACTATTGTACATATGCATGCGTGCCGTTATTTTTGAATTTTTCATCTTTAATTTAGCTGTCATCCATTGGCCTACTCACATGGCTATTGTAATTATGCCACCGTCTTATTCGCATAGCTGCTATAAGTATACCTTTATCTGAGTTATATAAATGCACATATTATTATCTTTATCTTCATACTCAAAGTTAAGGTGATTGCAGGTATGGAAGGAATCACATTTCGTCAATTTCGAAATATTTGTGTCTTTTGTGGTTCCAGTCCTGGAAAAGATGGAGAGTATGTTAAAGCAGCACAAAATTTGGGTATTGTACTGGCCAGAAGAAAAATTCATTTAGTCTATGGTGGAGGTAGTCATGGTTTAATGGGGTGTGTGTCTACAGCTACACATGTAGGAGGATGCCAAGTTCTTGGTATTATTCCTACAGCTCTAGCTGTATCAAACATCATTGGAAAAATAATTGGGGAAGAATTTAGGGTAGCCTCCATGCATAAACGCATTGCTAGAATGATGAGCAACGCTGATGCTTTCATTGCCTTACCAGGTGGTTTTGGTACTTTGGAGGAAAATTTTCAAATAGTTTCCTGGGCACAATTGAATCTCCACCATAAACCCATAGGTCTGTTGAATGTTAACACTTTCTTTGATGGTTTGCTGTCTTTTCTTGATCAAGCTGTAGAACAAAGGTTTATCTCACACTCAGCACGACGAATTCTCATCTCAGCTTCAAATGCTGATGAGTTGATTGATGCATTACAAGCATATGTTCATATTTCTGATCAAGCTACAGCTCAAATAGATTGGATAGCAGACAACCGCAAAAAGCGCAAATTGGATTTGGATCTTCATCTGTAACACATTTTATTTAATTGAATAAATTTTTCTTTTCTGGTTAGTTTATTGCAGGTTCATCTTTTCCTAAATTTCCTTCTAGGTAATATCTCTTTCAATTTTTGTTGTTTGTTTTGTGCTTGTCCTTCTTCTTTCTTCAAAAAAAAAAGGGACGTGGGTGTCTAGCCTCCTATCTCTGTATAGGTTCCAGCACCTAGATTTCAAAAAAAAAAACTGAGTGATGGTTTGGAAATAGGCAAAACTAGCACCAATGATGAAAATAATTTAAAGTGCTTGTAACCTTAGGAAAATAGATGAGTTTTGAGTGTTATGTATGAACCTAAATTCAATTGTAACTTATATTTTACTTGAGAATCATAAAATCCTGAGCACTTAATCTTTTACATTTAATTGATTGTTTATTCAGAAAAGATTTATATAATTCAAATATGCTAAGTGATCTCATGAAACTCTAGAACTTATTTGATTGTAACTTGAAATGAAATTTTAAACTACTCTCTATTTAAGAAATGAATTAGGCATTGTTGGAATCGTTTGAGCCTTTCAAACCAACCTACACATTATGCCATCCCTAGTAACCCATTTTGAGCCTATATTTATCCTTTCTTGTACACTTATATTATTATCTAGCCTTTGAATAAAATATTTCTAACTTTTACCTTTCACTCACAGGAATGATCATTTGAAAAGCTACGGTTCATGGGTGAATAGAAGAAATTTTTTTTAAAAAAAAAAAGAAGAAAAAAAAATATAGAACCGCCCAAAGAAATAAGTTTGGGGGTACTTTCAAAAAAAAAAAAGAAAGAAAGAGTATTATGAGCATATAACATAAGGATGAGGATAAGGTTGGAGATAGAATTCACATGATAATATCAAAAATATTTGGGAGGACTTAAATGATCATGTATGTTGTAGAGTGAATTGAGCTTTCATATCTTTTTATCCACCTTTAACCTATGCCATACATTACAAGCTTAATGAAAATCCTAATGATCTTAAATTTTATGATTAGTCTACATTAGTGGAGAGTGACATGAAAAATAAGCTTATGGAGTCTCAAATATAAAACTCTGGAGTTCTATTTTAAAATTTTGATTATGTAAATTTATTTGAATGCAAAAAGTCCAATGTCATAAGATTATCACACACACACTTGGGATTCAATAGTAAACTATATGTTGCATTTGAATTAAAGTTTTACATAACTTTGGAATTCTGATATTTTCTTTTTAAATCCTTGAGGAATGTTTAGTAAGCCAAAAACAACTCATCACTCACTCATCTTTTGAATTTTGATGTTTGTGTGTTTTGCTTCAGGACAAGCAAAAGATTAAGTTTGGGGGTATTTGATGAATGAGTTTTGTATTCATAAATTAAATATTTTTATCTTATCTTTTTACCTTAATTAAGTATTTATCTCCCTTATTTGTCTTTAGTTTTGTGTATTTTTATAGATAAAGAGAAGAATAGGAAATTGACTCAATTGGAGGAATCAAAGCTAAATTGTGATTCTTTAGAAATGATGTCTATAAATCAAGCAGACAAAATAAATTCATTAAGGATGACAGAGTAAGGAGAATTATCTTTTTGTCTCTTGAGACGCATCCTAATGGATATATGCATCAATTCAATCTTGATTTATGACCACATTTCTAAAAGAATCGAAACATAAAGATTCAAGGCAAAACACTCAATGTTAAAAATTTGTTTGCTGCTTGCTTTTCAACTTGATCTTACTACAGTATTTTGGCCGTATCTCAGAAAATACGTATATATTATGTACGAAATTTGGTAGATGAATAGCTGACATAATTTCATACAACTTTCATGTTTATGTGATTAGAAAATTCAGATATCCAAAGGGCCGAAATTGGGCTAGAACAGAACATGTTTACTGTTGCAGTCTAGTCCAACCTTACTATAGTATTTGGGTCATATTTCAACAAATACATATTTAATGGATACACAATTTTGTAGGTGAATAGCAGATATAATTTTCTAGAACTTTGATGTTCAAGTGGTCAGCAAATTCGGACACTAAAAGGGTCGAAATAGGGTTAGAACTGAACATGTTTACTGTTGCAGTCCAGCCTGACCTTGCTATAGTGTTTTGGCCATAAATCACAAAATACGTGGCCACTTTTTGTCTACCTTATATGGATGGAAAGATAATGACAATATCTACAACTCTTATGTTGATTGGATGAGCAGATTCGGTGTCTATCAAGGCAATATATCACGATGACTTTCGGGGCACATAATGCAACACTATTGTCAACTTTAGTGCAATTTGCTACCCACCATTTTTGTCACCTACTTCCCTTGTTTTGTCTATAAATAGAGACATATTGTGAGATAAAGGGAGAGGGGAAAGGCTGAAGAGGGAGCTTGGGAAATCTTTGTGGAAGTTCTAAGTGTTTGTAATCCTTTTCTCTCTTTATACATTTTGTATCTTTACTTTCTCTCATAAGTTTTATCATGCTTCTTCATCTTTCATTTTGTTTTCTTATCTTGATTATGGAGAACTAATCTCCTAATGCTAAGTTGAAAGGGTGAAACTCTTGGTATAAAAATAATAATGTATCTAACTCTTAATTTTAATGTTTATACTTGATGTTGTATTTATCTTCTTATTTATTTTCTTGTTATTTACTTTCTTAAAGGATGGCTTTATTGCCCCTCTGTTATTTATTTTTTACCTTTCTATTATTTACTTTCGTGTTATTTACTTTCTTAGAGGATGGCTTTGTTGTCCTTCTGTTATTTATTTTTTATGTTATTATTTTCTTATTATTTTTCTTCTGAGAGGACGGCTCTGTCGCCTCTCTGTTATTTATTTTCTGCACTTTTATTATTTACTTTCTTGTTATTTATTTTTTTAGAGGATGGCTTTGTTGTCCCTCTGTTATTTATTTTCTGCACTTTTATTATTTATTTTCTTGTTATTTACTTTCTTAGATCATGGCTTTGTTGCCCCTCTGTTATTTATTTTCTGTACTTTTATTATTTATTTTCTTAGAGGATGGCTTTATTGCCCCTCTGTTATTTATTTTCTACACTTTTTGTATTTATTTTCTTGTTATTTCTTTTCTCAATGGCTGGTTTTACTGCCTACTTTATATTATTATTATTGACTTTATTTGTATACTTTTATTTTAAATTTTGTAAAGTGCAAATATTGATACATTGTAGACAATCTTTGGCACAATAAATACTTGAATCATTCTTGATTTATTGTAGACAATATGATGATTGGCACAATGTATACTTGAATCCATTTTACAAAATTGATTTACTATTATTAATACAATAAAAGAAGGCAAATACACTTCATCTATAAACCAAAGCGTGTTTAATGTAACATATCTTCCGAATGGAACCTCATTTATGTAAGGATTCTATTTGAGTAATAGAAGAGTTAAAATTTATTATTATTTGATGTACCAAGAGTGGATCCCCTAACCTTAGCATGTTTCTTACTTTGAATACATTCATATTTAATTTTAGTATTTTAGTTCTTTACAAGCTCTGTTCTGTACTCTTCTCGCAAAACAAACATTCTGGTAACTAGGTTAAAAATATTATTTTAGATCTGAATTAAATTTTCTCAATTGGCAATCCTCGTGGGATCGACCTTGCATACCACTAAATCTATACTCCAATAGATTCGTGCGCTTGCGAGTTTTAATAAAAACAACAACATGCATATTTTGCTGAAAATCATATATAGGCTATTAACGTGAAAAGAAAAGATAACGGTCACATGACTTTCTGTTGTAGTGCACCAGATAGGGAATATTTTATTCACGGATATATTATATGAGATTTTGCCTAACAGGACATAGTGTTAGCCCGATCAGAGGTGAGAAGAGTGAAAGAAGAACGTTCACCTTAACTAAGAAAGAAAAGATATGATGAGAATATTTAATAGCCATCATATGATGAAGTTGTGAATTTGTCATACCAAAACCCTTTTTAATAGTTGATATTGCCCTTGATATCTGAAATTAGTATACATGCCCATGATATTATGAAACTAATTACTCATGGCATACATATCATTACTGTATGATTTTCATATGCATAAATAAAATGTATTCATGTGGCCTGAGAAAATTTTGTTATAACTTATACAGCTGAACATGATATGATAAGATATATTGATGATAATTATGATTTATTGTTAAATTTACTAATATATAATTCTCACTATATTTTTATATCATGTTCAAAAAAGTAAATATGAAGATTTTCTCTATAACTTTGGTTTTTAGCGTTCATTGGATCGAGTTACTCTATTTTAGGCAGATCTCAGTAATTAATAAAGTACATGTGGTTGAGTTGGCTGAAATCATGGTAAAAGTGCCACTACTTGCACCTGTGTCCCTAGACGAAACCCACATGAATGATTAGGGCATATGAATGTATATACTTGATATTTTGTATATGAGTATTCTTTTGACTAATCATACCTTGATGCTAATTATTGACAAATTATGCCTTTTTTGTCTCAATTATGCTTGCTTAAACTGAGGAGATTAACTATCTTCAAGTAAGCGATTTAGTAATTAAGTTGTAATGACCTCATGAGTGTATTAAAAAAAATGGAGTCGTTATAGTTAAGAATAAAAATATATCTTTATTTTAATACCATTTTCACTCATATGCATTATTATTATTATTGAAAATTTTAATACTAAAAGGTGAAAGGGTGGAGCATGGAAGTAGAAAAACAAGGAAGGTTGCAAATGAAAATAATTTGCAATGGAAAAGGAAAAATAAATCTGTGAATGCAAAGAAAAGGATAAAAATATAAATAAGATAGTGATAGAGAAATGGAAGAAGAAAATAAATCTCAGGGAAAATCCCTTGCTAATTTGTAAAGGTTCTATGAAATTATTTAGAATGATCATATATGATTGAGTAATTTGAGTCAAGTGTGATATTCTTTATTGTACCTTAAATCTAAGTCACACATTACAAGTTTAAGAAAATTCTATTAATTTTAGACTTGGTACTTAACCTATATTAGTGGCAAGTGACACAAAATGAATCTATGAAAATTTTAAAATTTATTTATTTAGAGAGTTATTTTTAAAGTATTGAGTTGCATAAACTCATCTACACATAAGAGATTAAGTGTCACAATATTATTCACACACACAATTAAGATTCAATAAGGTAAAATATAAATTACATTTAAATTAAATTTATATATCATTATAATTTTTTAAATGTTTTTAGCTAAAAATTCTTTAAAATCTCTGAGATAAAATTTATAAGTCAAGAGCTTAATATTCAATATATACATAATTTAGAATTGTTTATTTTTTTATTGTTTTATTTGAGAACAAGCACAAAAGGTAAGTTTATGAGTATTTGAGAGCGAATTTTAGACTAAATACTTTTAATATAGATTTTTGTTAGTTTTTAGAAAATTTTAATTAAATTTATGTATTATTGTGTGTTTATTTTATAGATATAAAAAAAATTAGAGTAGCATAGTCGTACTCTAAATCCAGAAACTCTATTGTCATGGCGGTAAATCATGCTATCGCAATGCTAGAAAGAACGTAAAAAAAATGTTGTGATATTTGTGATGCAGTATCTTTTAGTGTCGTGAAGCTGACTTTTTAAAATCGCGACACCAGTACAATAAATTAATTTTTGGAAGACAATTTCATTGTGATTGAAAAACTTATTTCATCTTTAACATCGGTTGTGGATCTTGTTGTGTCTCCTCCAACGTGGTACAAACTTCTAATCTATTACAAGCGTACATAAATTCCTAGCTATATTCGCGCGGTTAGACGTAATTAATCAAATTCAGAGCCATCGAGTCAAAAATGGGGGCGTTTGAATTAACAAGAGTTTAATCCTCACTATATCCCATTTGCAAATTAAGAATTTAATTAAAAAAAAATCCAATTTTAAGAGGCGAACTTGCTTACAGTTACAGGTCAACCCATCATCTAAACATTTTCTTCCGTACAGAGAGCATCAAGTTTAATCAATATTAATTTGAATAATCAAAGAGCGGGCTCTTCTTCTACGATGCATGTACGCAGAAGGCTAGTACTAAAATATACATATCAGAAATTGACTTACTTAACATTCAAATAAGATTTATGTGAATCGAATATTATATATATAATTTTATAAGAGTCTAAAATTTATTTGATTGTTTTTTGAAATAAAATCTTAGGTTACACCTCATTTAAAAGATAATTTAGACAATTTTTGAATAGTTTGAACCTTTTAAAATTATTTATAAATTATTATATCCTTATTTTAACTATAATTAAACATTTTTTTGTACCCATATTATTAATTGAGCTAAAATAAATAAATATATTTTTATAATTTTATTTTTTCCACTCATCATTATTATTGAAACTTTTATTAAGAGTTTAATTTTTAAATGGTGGAAGGGTGGAACATAAAATTAAAAAAGAAAAAAAGTTACAAATAAAATAGTTGTAAAGGAAAATGGGAGAAGAAAAATGTCTATAAAAACAGGGGTTGAAAAGGGGGTCCAAAAAAATTGGAAAAATTTCAAAAACAATTGATGAATGAAAAAGAAAAATATGAATGAAGAAGGGGAGAAGAAATTACGTTTGGAGAAAAATTCTTGATAAATTGTAAAAGTTTTTTGAAAATAATTGAGAATAATCATTTGCGATTGGCTAATTTAAGTCTAAATATGGTTCCTTTTATCATATCTTAAATTCAAGTCACATATTACAAGTTTAATGAAGGTCTATTAATTTTAAGTATAGTATATAATATATATTAGTAAAAAGTGACATAAAAAAAAAATTTATGAAATTGTAAACTTTAATTATCTAGATATTTGCACTTAAAATATTAAATTGTATAAATTTATTTGAATACTAGAGGTTAAGTCTTACAGAATTATTCATATATACACAGACTCAAAATTTAAAAAAGTGAAATATAAATTGTATTTAAGTTAAATTTATACATGATTATAATTTTTCAAGTTTTTCTTAAGTTATATATTATTTAAAATTTATGAAATAAAATTTAGTAAGTCAAAACAACTTGATATTCAATACATAATTTTAAATTTTTTTTAGTTTTATTATTTTGTTCAAAGATAAGCAAAATGTTAAGTTTGAGAATATTTTATAAGTGGATTTTATATTCATAATTTAGATACTTTTAGTTTATATTTTTGTTGGTCTTTAGGAAATTTTTATAAGATTATGTCAAGGAACTAAATTTCCTTTCTTTTCCATCGAAACGACCGAAACGTTTCCGTTTCCTGAGTCACCGATGCGAAACGGAGTTATCGAAACGAAACAAAGTGTTTGTTCAGGAATTATGCTATTTCAATTAAAATTGCTATGTTTTGAAATGTTTCGATAGAAATACTTTTGTTTCAATGGAAATTTGGATGAAAATACTCTTATTTTGAGTTGTTTCAATAGAAATACTCTTGTTTCAAGTTATTTCCATAGAAATACTCTTGTTTCGAGTTATTTTGATAGAAATACTCTTGTTTCGAGTTATTTCGATGGAAATACTCTTGTTTCGAATTATTTTGATGGAAATACTCTTGTTTCAATGGAAATTTGAGTGAAAATACTCTTATTTCGAGTTGTTTCAATAGAAATACTCTTGTTTCGAGTTATTTCGATGGAAATACTCTTGTTTCGAGTTATTTCGATGGAAATACTCTTGTTTCAAATTATTTCGATGGAAATACTCTTGTTTCGATGAAAAAGTAATAAACTAATTTGAAAAATAAAAAAATTGACAATATAAAAGTAGATGAAAATAGCATTATATCATATCTAACATTAAGTTACTTTCTCTCACGAGTCACAACACTTTTATTAACTTCATACTCTCCCCCTTTATTCTTATGACATTATTTTCCTTCATTATCTTTATTTTAAAGAGGAAACTACAAAAATGATACAAAGAGATATTAAAAGGCAAAAGAGAGAGAAATATACCTAAAGATAGAGATAGAATTATGGTCGATAGAGAAAGAGACTTAAATATAAATGTCACGAAAGAGTTAAGAATAAGATGGAGAGATAGATGTAATAAAGAGATTGTTGTTGAATACTATTAGGATTTGAGTTGAAGTTCCTATTGTAGTAGTATGTTTACTTACTATTCAATTATAGACATTAATTCAAATTAATTTTAGTATAATTTTATATATCTATATCATTAATATTATGTTAAAATCTTTTAAAATTAAAAAAAAATATTATTTGAAATTATTTGAAACGTTTCTTAAAAAATCTTTCGTTTCTTCAAAATTTCCGAAACGTTTCGAAATGTTTCCGTTTTTAGAGTCACCGAAACGGTACCTCGAAACGAAATTTAGTACCTTGGATTATGTGTGATTGTATGATGGAGAATTATGTAGAATTTAAATAAAATGAGCAAGAATACAATATTTTGGATGACTTTAATGTTATTTCACTAATTTAGATATAACTCTCTTAAAACTCTGATTGAGATAATTAAAAAGACTATGAAAAATTTTAAAAAATATTTACAATTTTTGTGTTTTAAATTTTGAGAAATTTGGTATTTGCAGCTCCAAGGCCATAAAATAAAAATTAAAAATAGAGTTTCAGTTAAATTAAAAAGTTTATTATATTTTTTTTAAAAACCCTAAAGTTAAAAAAATTAGAAAGGAGGAGAGGAGTTTAAGTTCTTTTCGGACGGTAGCTTCAATTCTATTTCTGACTTAAGTTTTATTTATTTATTTATATATTTTAAATTATGAACTAATTTACTTTCTAGGGTTAAAATGTAATTTAATTATGAATATTTGTATTATTACCTTATTTAATCAATAATTTATTTTTTATAAATTGAGTTTTTTATATTGTTCTTAATGTTTTTGATTGCTTGATTACCAATTACATAGTTTGTTAATTATAATAAAATTGAGAAGAGATTTATATATTTAATTCATTATCTAATTAACTATAGATTTAATGTGTAATAGTGATATATTTGCATAGTCAATACATTTTTTATTTGAAAATCATAAAATTTAATGAATCTATAGATATTTTAATTTACAAAGAGATATAATATGTTAATTTTTAAAAGTATTTTTGTTAAACTTTGAGAGAGACTAATAGATAAGTTAAAATTTTTCAATTGATAATTAAGATTATAATTTTTAATTTAAAGAAATAAATAAATATCAAATAAATTAATTATGATAAAATTAAAATTAATATAATTTCAATTCATTAACTGTTTTTATTTATTTATTTTATTTTATTTTTATATTTTAAATTAAATTTTATTTATATTATTCAATTGAAATAATAATTAATTTAAATGTAATAATTAATAACATTAATTTTTATAAAATAAATATTATATATTTATATATTTTTATTATTTTACAATAATAATATATATTAACACTAATAATATTAAATTCTTGTCTTGTCAATTAATAATAAAATAAATTAATAGTTTAAAATAAAATAAAAATACTTTCTTTTTCCCCTTCCTCTTTCTTTCTCGTCAATCACAAAAGCAGACTTTTAATTTGATAGCTCAATAATTTTAAATTGTCCTGTTAACTCTAACAAGTTGATGTTTGATATATATATATATATATATATATATATATATATATATATATATATATATATAATATAAAGCGACAAATAATTAATCATTCAACTACCTCCACTACCTATCGCTTTCGAGGGAACCATTTTAATTTATGTTTTTTGTCTCTTTGTTCAACCTTTTTGTGTGTGTGTGTGTGTGTCGACGTGTGCTCCTCTCAAGTCACAAGAAGGACAATCATTGATTCACATTTATTTGAAGGGAGACTCGTGGATTTCATTAGAACGAGAGAGGTATATTTTTTAATAAGGTGGGGGCGGGGCTATCATTAAGATTGTAGGGACAACTAACTAGCCTAGTTAGAAAATTTTGAAGTAAGGTCTCGACAAAGTAGGTGTGATTTATTTTATATTTTTACATCGTGATTTTTGTTTAAACATAATTTTTATAAAAACTATGAAATATTATTTTTGTAAAAATTATAATTACATCAATAATCAATGAATTTTTTTTTATGCATCGCAAAATTAAACACACATTAAATAAAGAGTGTATTAACCTAATTATTGATCTCGGGGTTTGAATTTATTTATTTTTAGCTGACACGTGAAAATGTAGGTAATACCTCACTATTCAATAATTATATACTTTTATATTTCATTTGTCCGCACTTATCCTCTTAAATTATATTGAATTCTTCCTCCGCCATCCCACTGGACCTTCTTTAAATTATTTTCCTATTTTTTCTTTATATTATGTCATATAATTATTTAGGAGCTCAAGGAATCAATTAACAAAATGCCTTGCGATCTTTACAGTATTTTATTCTGATCACTTGCTCGTGGATCATGATTTTGCTGGGATATATAGATTACCAACATAGTTTCAAATCAAGTATAAAACAGCTAAAAGGAATTATTTTGGGGAACATAAACAGTCAGTTGTGGTTCTTGTCGTGTCTCCTCCAACGGCGTATATATTTTTTGCGGTGGGCAGAGGCACAATACTGCATACAATATTTTTTTAAATAGAGAAATTAAATGATTGATTGATAGGCCATTAGTCGCTTAATTTAAATTAAATTATCAGACGACTGATGACTCACAGTCGTCTAACTTTTTTTGTAAAAGGACCACGATACTGCATGCTATAACTCTGTCTACCGTAAAAGATCCTGGTCCCCTCTAACGTGGTACAAACTTCTAATCTGTTAACAAGTGTGCATAAATTCTTAGCTACATTCGCGCCGTTAGACGTAATTAATCAAATTCAGAGCCATCGAGTAAAAATGCGTGCGTTTGAATTTACAAGAGTTTAATCCTCACTAGATCCCATCTGCTAATTAAGAATGTGGTGAATTCTTTTTTTAATTAAAAAAATACGTAATTTTCACGAATTTATAGCCAAACAACAATTTTTTTTGTCTGTTTTTATTAAAATTGTTGAAATATTTATATAAAAATCAAAACAAAATAAAATATTTATTAATAATTTTTTTTTATTTTGATTAAAATTATTGTATTACAGAATGTATTAGTAAAAATATTTTTATTTCGAATTATTTAAATAAAAAAATATAAAACTAATTTTTTAAAAAAATAAAAATTTAAAAATAAATAAAAACAACTTCTACTCAAATCTAATATCAAATCACTCATATTTACTTTATTTATTATTTAGACTTTCTTATATAATATTTTTATTAAATTTTTACTCTTTTTTTATTATCTTTATTTTAAATAAAAAATGATAAAAAATATAATAAAAAAAAGAGATTGAGAAACCAAAAGAGGGAGAGGTGACTTTATGATTACATAAAAACAGAGAAAGACCGTGAAAGAATTTGAAAAATAAGGAGACAAACGTAAAATATTATATATAAAAAATTAAAATGACATTGTTTTAATTTTTTAATTTTATAAAAAAAATTAAATAAAATATTATATACAGTTGAGATTTAAATTATAATTTTTACTGTAATAATATATTTTATTTATTATTTAATTATAAATATTAGTTTGAATTAATTTTAATATAATTTTATATATTTATATACTTAATATTATGTTTTATTTTTTAAAAATTTTTTTAACATTATTTAATTTTTTTTTTATATTTACAAAATTTTTAAAACGTTTTTATTTTCGTTTTTATACTTCAAGACAAAATTTAGTTTTTTTTGTTCTGAATTTAAGGATTTTCTTCCGCACAGAGAGCATGAATGAGCAGGCCCTAGTTCCAGTACGATGCATTCAGGCAGCACATAAAGGAAGACGCAGTTCACGAGGAAGCCATACTATTTAAAGTAATTGAGAAATACGATTTAAAGTAATTGAGAAATACGGTTTGAATATAGCGCCTGTCTTATGAATGAGCAGGGCCTAGTTCCAGCACGATGCTTTCAGGCAGCACGTAAAGTAAGACGCAGTTCACGAGGTTACTATTTAAAGCAATTGAGAAATACGGTTTGAATATAGCCGTTGGAAGACAGTAGCCGAAGGGGGAAATCATGGCAGGGGGTAGTTGGCAAAGTTTCAACTTTAAATCTAAGCCACGGATGTTATATTTAACCGACAATAATTTCTTTACCTACAATCCAGATACTGATATTGTCTTCAGCAATATTATCGCTATAGTTGTCGGAAATTATTATCAAATTAAACATCACTATTTTAATTAAGTAGTATTTTATACAATTTAAAATATTTATATTTTTATTAAATTCTTTTTATAAAATTATCCTTGTTTGTAACTTTATTTTTTCTTAAATATATGAATTTTAAACATTATAATATTTTAGACTATGAGATTTAATATATAATAAAATATAATTAACTTATTAAATTTAAATGATCTCGTCAATTAATTCACACCTCTTAAATATTTACACAGATAACTATTTTTCAAAGCTTTTTGTTAATTTATATAATATGTTTAAGATTCTATTATAAAAAATCAAAATATAATATTAATCATTCAATTACCTTCGCGCTATGAGCAACTAAACCAAATGTGATATTGTCGTTTTCAAGTGAACCTTTTACTTTATATCTTGGTAGCCTTTTTGTTTGGGATGTGTGCTTTTTTCAAGTTACATAATATAAGTTCCGCGTACTCTGTTCATCCTCCATGAAAAACGAAAAAAACAATAATAATGAAGGATATCACTATTTCATAATATATATTAATAATACCAGACATTTTATAATGGTGTAAAAAATAATATGAAAAAAAATGTTATATGTGAATGATATTTTTTGATTAAATAAAATAAAAATCTTGAGGGAGCCAATTCATATTAATATATATTTAAAACGGGACTAAATTTTGAATTTTTCAAATTGTTAGGGATTAATCCAAGCATTCTCATTTACTGAATATTAAAATATAGTAATATATTTTGATATATCCATTTTATATAATTACTAGTGGCTTAACTTGTATTAAGGTGAATGTTAATTTATTCTATAAATTATTTGCATTTAATGGTGAAAATAATTTAAAGAATATAATTTATTGAATATATTTGATAATTATTCGATTACACAATAACTGAATTTTATCTGTTTTTATTTTGAAAAATAAGTGAAAGTGGAAAAATTTTAAAGATAAGATATATTTTTAATTAGACTAATATACACCAAATTGTTGTAACATATATAAGAATATAAATATAGATAATATATATAGGTATAGATAAAAAGATATTTTAGAATAAAAATATGGTTCTAATTTATAGATAAAAAGATATTTTAAGTCGCCAATCGAATACGTCAATTGCATGCGTATGGGTAGCTTTCATTCAGAATTCAAATTTAAAGCTCGCAGGAGATTCTTCGCGGAGGTCGTGTTGTTTTCAATATGGTTCTTGGAAATGAGATTTATGAAGATAGTCACAAGTAGCTCCTTCATAGAACCACTTCGATCAACTTGGCACCAAGTTTCTAGAAAAACCTACACTTGTATGACATGCGCGCCACAAGTTCTGGAAATAGCATATTCTCTTAATTGTTTTGCGCTAAATTTTATTAAGATAAAATATTAAAAATTTAAGAGTACATATTAAATATATTAGCAGTAAATTAAATTTTATATAAATAGAGTGTTAAAAAATTGTCATCTCTTTACTTAAATAGTTAAAATATTTTTAATTAAAGTAAATATATATAACAAAATTTTAATATTTTATTTATATAAAATAGATTAAATATTTTTATGTACACTTAATTTAGTTAATATTTTGTAATTATTTAATCGGACATGTCTAAAATTTAATCTATCAGTAACACATCAAATATTTACACATTCTTTTTTCGTTAAAAAAAAATGGTAAAAAAAACAACTTGTTTTACATATAAAAACTCATATATATGAAGCTACGGCTGCTTTATAGGCCTCAACCGTCACAAAAGACAATTAATTAAGCATGGAACTTCAAGGGTTTCTCATCACTCTCTTCCTCCTATCCCTGATTTTCCTCTTTCTTTACAGGCCACACCGCCACCGCCACCGTCTCCCTCCGGCTCCTTGGCCGCAGCTCCCAATCATCGGACATTTGCATCTCTTAGGTCCCCTGGTCCACCAGTCCCTCCACCGCCTCTCCCTCCGATATGGGCCCTTATTCTCTCTTCACTTTGGCTCTGTCCCCTGCGTCGTGGCTTCCACTCCTTACTTTGCCAAGCAACTACTTCAAGCCAACGAGCTCTCCTTCAGCTGTCGGATTGAAGGCGCCGCCGTGAAACGCCTCACTTACGAGTCCTCTCTGGCATTTGCGCCCTACGGAGATTACTGGAGGTTCATCAAGAAGCTGAGCATGAGCGAGCTCTTGGGTGGTCGTGGCATCAACAACTTCATGTGCTTGCGAGCCCAAGAGTATCATAGGCTTCTAAGGCTTCTGGCTCAGAAAGCTCGTGCTTGTGAGGCCGTTAATGTCACGGAGGAGTTGCTCAAGTTGACGAATAATGTGATTTCTAGGATGATGTTGGGGGAAGCCGAGGAAGCTAGGGAGGTAGTGCGTGAGGTGACAAAGATCTTCGGGGAGTTTAATATTTCTGATTTCGTTTGGTTGTTCAAGAAAGTGGACTTGCAAGGGTTTGGGAAGAGAATAGAGGATATATTTCAGAGGTTTGATTCCTTGGTAGAAAGGGTTATTACTAAACGCGAACAAGGCAGGAAAAATAGGCAAAAAATGGAATATGGAGAGGGTGAGATCAAGGATTTCCTTGATGTTTTGCTTGATTGTATGGAGGATGAAGGCTCCGAGATCAAAGTTAAGAGGGTTCACATTAAGGCCCTTATCATGGTAAAGTCGGTCCCTTCTCAATTTAACTTATTATTATTATTATTATCTGTCTTAAACACGAATATTCTGTCGGATATAGAACGTAATTACCGAGATTATCCTTTTTTTTCTTCACAGGCTCGAATTATTAATATTACAGAAGAACTCAACCGCTTTTAACTTTTTATATTTAAGGATGCTTTATTAAAGAAGTTTTCGCATTATACATGTATCAAAATATTTTTAACATCCATATATAAATATCTTTGTTAATTATTTTGGGATTGGCTCATTGTGATGTATATGCCAAGTCGTTTTGATAAATTATTTCGGAGTAATTTTTTAAGGCAATGAATTAGTATGATCACTTAAAAATTTAAGACGAAGCCATCAACTTTGCTTTGGCCGGGAGAGTGAGTAGTTAGTGAAAAGTTTTAAACTCTGACAAAAATATATAATTTATAAACAGTTTAAATTATTTAAATAATTTTAATTATTAAACACTTTTAGTCAAATAATAGTTAAATATCAAATATATTTTTAGAATTAAATTTTAAAATTATATTTAATTAAAATTTGATAAATAATTTTTTATTTATCAATAATATTCAAATTTTATATGTGATATATAATAAAAATAATATTTTTTAAAATTATATTTATTATTTATTATATTATTATTAAACAAAAAATTATTCAATAACAAAAAATCAAATATAATTCTTTTAAAAAAATTAATTTTGTCATGTATTACTATTTTAACAATACTCATAAAAAAAAAATTATTCACCGCCCAACAATAAATCAAATTTTTGTTATGGTCGTGAAATAAAAGAAGGATTCAATGCCGTAAGTATACATAATCTCATCTAATACTTTTCATTTTATAATAAGAAGAAGATAATAAAACTGTCGTTGACTTGAGGTGCTTTGCAGGATTTCTTCACAGCGGGGACAGATACCACAGCCATTGCAGTAGAATGGGCATTAGTGGAGCTCATCAAGCACCCCAAGTTACTGCAAATTGCTCGGCAAGAGATCCATGACGTGGTCGGAAATCATAGGCTGGTTGAAGAATCGGACGGTCCAAATCTTCCCTTCATTCAAGCTATTGTAAAAGAAACGTTTCGTCTCCACCCTCCGGTACCCTTGGTTACCAGGAGATGCGTGGCAGAGTGTACCATCGACAACTACGTGATCCCGGAGAACGCACTGCTATTTGTCAACGTTTGGGCCATAGGAAGGGATCCGAACTACTGGGAAAGCCCCTTGGAATTCCGGCCAGAAAGATTCTTAAAGCCGCTAGAAGAGAGTTTATCCACGCGCCTTGTGGATGTGAGAGGACAGCATTTTCAGCTTCTGCCATTTGGGTCTGGTAGGAGGATGTGCCCTGGCGTAACTTTAGCCATGCAGGAGGTGCCGGCTTTACTGGCCGGCATCATTCAGTGCTTTGATTTTCAAGTGGTGGGCCCCCAGGGGAAGATTGTGATGGGTGATGATGATTTTGTGATTGATGAGGACGAGAGACCCGGTTTGACGGCTCCGCGAGCTCATGATCTGGTGTGTGTTCCCGTTGCAAGGCCCAACTGTGGCCAACTTATATAAACCTGGGCTGATTATGCAATGATTTGGTTAGAATTTGGAAGACTCTACCCTTGCTTTTCAGAATGCTTAATTTTATTTTGTTGATGCAGTCTTAGTATGTGCTTTTAATTAAGTTTCGTTTTATATCTTTTTTTTTTGTAATCTTTTGGAATCAAATTATCTATCTTCCATAAAAATCTTATTTCTCCTGACACGGGTGCAAGACAATTATATTACTCTTAAGGACAAGAACATGTTGTAATATTTATTAGCATGTGCAACGAGGGTTTTTCTGTGAACAAGTTATATCATAAGGTGGAGTCTAAATTTGATCCCTGCCTGTTAGGACCCAAGCCCAAGAGGAGAGTTCAACCCAAAAGACTAGCCTATTAGGTGAGAGAACCTTTCAAGTTTAAGTACCACCCCACAATGACTTGTTTCACCAATGTGAGATTTGTAACATTTCATTCTCCTTGAGAAATCGGATGCCCACGGACGGCCCACTCTTTGGCTACCTACTCAAGGTGGCTTTCACTCTGCTTGTCAGGTAGGCCTTTCCTTGATCGCTCCTTTACAAGGTCGCCCCCTTTCGTTGCGTTTTCGTCTCTCAACGAAAACACCAATGTTAGGACCCAAGTCCAATGTTAGGATCTAAGTCCAAGATGAGAGCTTAACCCAAAAGATTAGCCTATTAGGTGAGAGAACTTTTCAAGCTTAAGTACCACCCCACAATGACTTGTTTAACCAATGTGGGACTTGTAACATTCCATTCTCCTTGAGAAATCGGACGCCCACAGACGGCCCACTCTTGGCTGCCTACTCAGGGTGGCTTTCACTCTGCTTGTCAGGTAGCTCTTTCCCTGGTCGCTCCTTTCTAAGGTCGCCCCCTTCCGTTATGTTTCCGTCTCTCAATGAAAGCACCAATGTTAAGACCCAAGCCCAAGAGAAGAGCTCAACCCAAAAGACTAACCTATTAGGTGATAGAACCTTTCAAGCTTAAGTACCACCCCACAATAACTTATTTCACCAATGTGAGACTTGTAACACTGCCCATCAATTGGCCTTCAAGAATCTTTTGATGAAAGTTGAAAGATCTAGTCCTACGTGGTTGCAACCAAAAGCTTAGCATCTTTTTCTTCATCTTTCTTAATTTTTTTTCTCTGTTTGTGTGGAATATAGCTACTAATAATCACGAATTAGAAGCTTAAGATGGAGGAGGGCAGACGTGGTGGAGGAATTTGGATGAGGATCTTTGCAGCGGGCGGCACGGTTTGTTGGTAATGAATGCTAGTCAGGGGGCCTGGGTTGAATTCAGGGGTGAAAAATAACCTCAGTGAGTAGCTAGATCGATGCATTTATTCCTAGAATTCAAAGATTAGTTTTTAATTTGTTTTAGTTTTCTTTAATACGTCGTGTTTAGTTCAAACCAAAGCAACAATAATTGCGGGAAACGAAAACAATATCAGTTCCATTGATCATCTACTCTCGTCAACTCCATCAATTCGTTCTGTTTATAGTACCATTTCACCAGAGGAGCCTGATTCTGCTGAGACCCTCGTTTCCAGTACTGTCCCTCCAGTGGTAACCAATAATATTGGTGAGGACCACCACCCACTTTCCTTTTTCATGCGTGACATTCTGGGTGGCTCAAACCCCACTGCGAGAGCCGTCACTGGAGTTGTCACAAATCCAGCTCTTAACGCACAAGTTGCCTTTGCCAAGCCCAATGGAGCAAACCTTCCTCTTAACAATGGCATTCCTCAGAACAATAACAACAATGGATTTTTGAACAACAAAAACATTCCGTTCCTGACGGGCCTCGGTGGTAACCCAGGAAATGTGATGACGAACAATGGGAACAACTTACTCAATGGTTTTCCGGTGACAAATGTGAATCAGCTCCCAGCAGGAATGACCCTCCAGAAGTTGATGTTTGGGACAATGACGGTGTTTGATGATGAACTAACAGAAGGACATGAGTTAGGATCAGGTTTGGTTGGGAAGGCACTGGGGTTTTATTTAGCAAGTGCCGTGGATGGAACCGGCCAGGTCTTGGCTTTCACTGCCAAGTTTGAGGAGAATGGTTATGCCGATAGTATCAGCTTCTTTGGTGTGCACCGAACTCAAGTGTCGGAATCCCAACTTGCTATAATGGGAGTCACCGGAAAGTATCTCAATGCTCAGGGTTATGCTGTTATTAAGACCTTTCCCCTTACCAACGAGCAACATCATCCCGATGGATCTGAGACTCCGCTGCAGCTCACACTGTATCTTGCCTACTAGACTGATTTCAGATGAACCTCCTGGTTTCAAGTTTCAACTATTTAATTAGTGTGATGAATCTAAGCACATATATATGAGTTAGTATTTAAACAGAAAACTAAAATGCATCTATATTTTTTTATCAAATAGTTACTCTATGTATATTGCACTCAAGTGTTACGATTTGAGTATGAATCCCAGCATAACATAAAGATTCAAAACTAACCATTAATATCAGAGACTAGCCCACAGTTCAAGTTTACAGTAATGCTAAATAAGGAGCAGAGCCCACCAGCGGCTTCTAGCTTCTAGACTCTGGTATGGATTGGTTGTAGTCTTGGCTGAACCGAGATGGCTATCTTTAGCCGAACTCCTCTCTCTCTCTCTCTCTCTCTCTTTAATTTTCATTGTCTATCAATTATTCAGATAATTACATGGTACACCTAACTATAGTCTTTTTTATTCTCTATCTTTTAGGTTATATATGCTAGTAGCTAGTCATTTTTCCTTCTCTAGTCTCATTAAGGTCAAGAGATCTGGTTAGAGCTTGATGCCTTCATCCATTAAAAAAATAACAATATGTCTATCATATTTTCTGTTTTTAATTTAAAAAAAAAACATATACAATTTTCTTTGTTATTATATTAAAGGAGCGTTTTGCACCTGAATGTTTTTTAATTTTCTAAAAATCTCAATCTAAAAAGGTAGAATTATCGTATTTGATTATTTTTAATAAATTATAATTTTTTAAAATAATTTTTTAAAAAAAATTATATAAAATAATTTATATGGAAAGAGATAAAAATTTTAATTTCTCATAAAATTGAGAAATTTTCTATAATATTAAAAGATAAATATATTTTTTATTAATAATATAATAATAATAGAATTTACTCTTTCTCTCTTATTTTTTTTTCACTGTCTCATTTATTCTCTCTCTTATTATTTTTTATCTCCTTCTTTTATTTTTATTTTTTCTCTTATAAAAATAACAAATATTTTTAAAAATATATTAAATTTTTTTTAAAATTAAATATAACTAAATATAAAAATAAAAAATTCATAAAAAAATATTTAAAAATTATCAACAATTTTAAAAGTCAACTAAAAACATTTTATATATTTTTTCATCAATTATGTTTTTCAAAAAATATTATTTCGATAAACAAAAAATTTTACCGTTCAAACGTCCTCTAAAAAAAATTAAATAAACTAGGTAACGTTAATAAAACAGAAATTTGAAAAGTGTTTCCTCCCTATTGCTCGTGTGTTGATCAGGTAAGAGGAGGGTCTCAACTAATATGTTCCGTTAACGTCGCCTTCATTTCAATTACTATCCACTGCCGATCTAATCCTCTTTGAATTTTATATTCCTAAAATACGTCTCATTGTCTCGTAAAGGAGGGGAACCCAACAAAAACCTTTGGATCGCATGTAGATATGAAAATGAATAACGTTTTCACTCTTATATACCTTTTCCTAAACCTATCTTTTTCAACTTCCATTCTTTCTTGTTTGATTGCATATAATACGCATGTATAAGGTTGCTCCTTTGTTTTTAATTTGGGACCGCGCTGTTTCACCTTTTGTAGTTTCTGCTAGGCTTTTTCTTGTATTAATATTCTTGTTATTTTTCTAATGCCATGGTGTCTTCGGTTTTGTTCGCTCAAAAGAAAAAAGAAAAAATATCACCCTTTATCACCATAGATAGTGCGCCGATCGACTCAATATCCAAATTCCAATATCTATATTGGAAAATACATTATAAACCCATTCACGGCTTCATGGGTGTTTGTTTCTGAGATCCTCTGGTTTTTCCCTTTTTCCTGCCGTCCAAGATGAAGTCAAAGAAATTAAAGCTACCAATATGCTGTTAAAGAAAGTAATTGCCTCCACATATACTTGATTACTCCAATTCAATTTTGTCTCATAATCAAATTGATAAGAAATAATGAACATCCAAATATTAAAGCGAGCATAAAAGGAAGATGAAACACAAGACGCATGAAGCAGCCCCACCACCGGCATATTTGACCATACAACCATAAAGTGTACTCTTCTGTCATCCTCTCCTTAGTTGTAGGGAAGGTACGTATAGGCAAGAAAAAGAAGAGAAAAGAAAAGTAAAGTGAAGACTCCAACATTGGGACCTGCAGTCACATTAACTAACACTGTACTGATCTTCTTTAATTGCAGGCTGTAGTATCCCCTAAAATAAATAAAAGCCACTGTATTAAGGAGCCCAACTGTAAAATGTTTGGTGAAGTATGTTGCGTCTCAAGCCAGCCAGTGCTTCAAGTACCGTCTGCTATCATTGTCATGTTCAATTGAAAAAAGAAGAAGGGAAAAATATAAAAAATTAAAAATCATGCATGCTGCAGATATATATGCAAGGGTTCTCATGCTTAATTAGAGTTGATATTTGATAATCATCCCCACCAAGGGTTTACAGTTGACACTTGGACACTGAACGGTAAAAACTTCTCAGTTTTTCCATTTTCTTTCTCATAATAAGCGAATCATTGACCTACAAGCAGGTGGGTTTCATACGGGCAGAAGTACTGAACTACAACATTGGCGGATCGTTGGTCTTAAAGTGAAATGAATTAGGAAAGAAAGGAACAATAATAACCCAAAATTAACTAACACTTATTCCATTTACACGACAAAAGTTCAGCCTGAAAAGTCATCAAACTTCTAATTATACAGACACACGTCCCAGCAGGTGTTCCAAACTATAATGGGTAAAAAAATAAACGAGAGAAAAAGTTAGGTTAATAAGTCATGTCGTCAGTGGCATAGAAGATGGTGACAGTGACGACGTTGGAGATGACCATAGCCGTGCATTCTTCACCTTGGACACACTCGCCAGTGCATCTAATGGCGTCACATTTCCCATAATTGTTACTTTCTTTGTCTCCATATCTATGCTGAATGATGTTACTCCTGCGTGGAATTATCAACAACAACAAAAAAATATTGCCTTCAACAGTAATTCTCTATCGCATGCACTGAGATTAATTTCTTAGCAGACCAACTATCATTTGAAGGTAGATAGCACGCATCAGTTCACACCCAGAAAAAATTACAAGAACCTAACAAAGATGTTTAATCTCTTAGGAATGTGGAACTTACTTCTACTTTTATTTTTATTATTTAGACAAAAGCTATAACCACGTACTATGAATTTTGAGAAAAATGTCATCTTTTTTTTTCCTTCCAGAACTGACCTTCCATTTTTGAAATGTGTTTTCTAACTTTTGCTGCACAGCCCTTGCAGTGCAACGACACCCGCAAAACCACAACCTATAAGATTACAAACATAAGACAAATTGTCATTCATTTTTAAAGTAATTAAAAACAATTAAATTGTGTAACAGTACTTCCACATTATTAAATCTTGGAAAGGAAAAATACCTCGTTTCGAGAGCGAGGCGAAGAGGAAGACTTTAAAGCAGGGGAGACGTCTATGTTCACGACCTTGGGCTTGGCTGCAGGGATTTGATCAAATTCGGAAACCCAGTCGATGAAGGGCGCATCACTGAGGAGATGTCTTCTGGATGAACCAGGACAACGACTACATAGGTCGTTAATTTCAACAGAGCTTTTCCTGTGTACGTCACCGTTTCCCTTATCTGCTGAGCTCTTTCTGTGCTTCTCGTGAGATGGCCTAGGGTTAATGGGCAAATGGGATGAACAAGGGACATGAGGTTGGCTTTTCCTTCGATCATGGGCACGAGTTTTGGGACTTCGGCGTGCCATAGAACGCTGATTCATGCCAGAGATTACTGCTGTGGAAGCAGGGGAAGAACAGAACAGATCCATTACTTTCATGGTCATGAGTAAATATGAGTGTTGTGTAGTTATAAGAATAGACAGAGAAGAAGGTTGAAGCAATAGCGTTTTATGCAGTGGCTGAACATAGCAAAGAGGGGGTACTTAAAGATAGTTCAAATGAGGCCATCTAAGCTGCTTTTAAACTTGGGGGATGAGGGGTTAGAAAAGAGAAATGCAGAGGTCCCACTGGAAAGTTTGGTAATGATACCTTGGAAGATATGTGATTAATCTGGATTTTGAAAGTTGTATTCTATCTTTCTTTTTTTCATAATTATTTTTATAAAATGTGGGGGTTAAGTTAAGAAGTTGTCATTATCTTTTCTGTGACATGATTACCACCACTAGTTGTGGAATTAACAAAGCTTTTAGAGACACCAACAACCTTCTATTATTGACGCATAATTGTTTTACATTGAAGTCTGTCTCCAATTTGGTGGGCTCCGTATATTTCATTGATTTCCCTTATACTGCTTAACAAGTTTTGGATGCAAAGAGTAGTTTTTTCTTCGCAGCGGATGTGAACAATCTGTCACATTGGATGGTGCATTTGCAGCCGAACTTAGTAGCCAGAAATTCCTTATCTTTAAGCTCTAATCTCAATGAAATAGTTCTGCTCCCTAATAAGAATGTTAAAAAAAAGAAAAAGGTAATCTGCCCATTTGCAATGACTTGGAGAAATTCGTTTGATAGCCAATTCCGAAAGTTGAAAAAAAAAAAAAGGGATTGCATGTCTGTTTGGACATTACATTATTTCATATATTCCAATATAGTTTAGTTAGTGATCATCTTATAATTAGGCATTAATATTTATAACTTGCTAGGATGAGGCTCAATTCTATGGTCTTCTGGGATCATAATTTTAAAATAAAAATATATATATCCGATCGAAAACTGAGGAATCTTGTGGCGGAATTTCGGGATTGCTTGATCAGAGAGGACAAATAATAGGTCAAATGGTCGGTTATGGTGGACTGCACGAGTTTAAACAAATTGAAAAGGAAAAAAGAAGAAGGGGGAATTATGAATTTGATGGGGAATAATCAAGTAAAAGCATAATGATTATAATTATAGTGCATGTAATGATTAATATATCAAAGCGCCATGCATGCCTAACAAAAGTTGCAACTTGCAACTGCTCTGCTACCTTCCATTATGACAACTGGTTTGAGCTCGTGGGAAAAAAATATATCGAAACTATTTATTCATATAAAGTAAATTAGGCGTAACACCCAACCCTCTTTCAAATCATTTTGTTTGAGAAGATACTGAAGTCTGATAATAACAAGTACGTACACTCATCAACTGCATCGTGATTATGTCTGGAAAAAGGATTCTTTAGGCATTGATGATGGATGCCGTGCTTCTCTTGATTATTAAAGGTTTTAGTCACTTCGCACGTACCATTTTCTGTTTTCTGGTTTATTCCTCAGGTTTTTGTGTATAAGTAATCTCTTCCAACCACAGACATCACGGCTAAAGAAAATCATCGCTTTAAACTTTGAAGCCTTTATCCGATGCTTATTTAAAATTCATATATAGCATTTGCTGTGGGAAGCTGTGGGGTTTCCTTTGGTGATTCAGACTGTAATAAGTGTTTTATAAATAATCACGCATTTAAAGATATGGGTCCTGTTACATCACTAAAATAATTTAGATATGCTTCTAAACTCAAATCAACATGTATAAATCAAAGAAACACGGAATAAAAATAATTTCACCAACCTCCCGCCATTGCTTTCTTTCTCAAGTTGAAGGAAACCTTTTAAGCTATCCTTTGGTCTCTGTGCATGGTGCACACTAATTTTCTGAGTTAACCAAAATAGCTCAGAAACCCTTCACTTATATTAATCATTCTAACAACTCTCACTATTATAGAGTTGTTGGATACAATGATAAAGATTAGTGGGAGACAAGTAGGTCATGACATTCATAATAATCTATCCATAATACAGATAATGATCTGTAATGAGATAGAGGACCACACAATAATTTACATTCTCCCACTTGGTCCGAATATCCTTAAATTTCTGAAGAAAGCCAAATACACGAATCATGGCGGTTAATCCTCTATATTCAAGTATTACTTTCCATGTATTACAATGTATTTGTTTTCAACAACTTTAATGAATAAGCCTTATACTTATTCTGGGTCCTCTTAATGTTGACTTTTCTCTAAACATAAATATATACACAAAATGAGAAAATCAACTTTAACTGAATAAATGCTTTATTACAATGATATATATAATTTAAACATCAAATACTTAATATAGAATGTAATCTCATTCTCATTACATGATCCCTAAAACTTGTAGGTGGCATGCCTTTTGTCAGAGGATCAGCTATCATCAACTCAGTCTTAATGTGTTCAATGAAAACTTTATTTTCCTTGACACGTTCCCGAATCGCTAAGTATTTAATGTCGATGTGTTTACTTCGACTTCCACTTTTGTTATTCTTAATTAGAAAAACTGCAACTGAGTTGTCACAATACATTCTCAATGGCTTAGAAATTGAATCCACAATTTTAAGACCAGTAATAAAGCCCTTGAGCCATACACCATGCGAAGTTGCCTCAAAACAAGATACAAATTCAGCTTCCATGGTAGAAGTGGCAGTTAATGTCTGTTTTGCACTTCTCCAAGATACGGCTCCGCTAACAAACATAAAGATGTATCCTGATGTTGATTTTCGTGAATCAACACATCCTGCGAAATCCGCATCTGAATAGCCAATTACTTCAAAATTTTCAGTCCGTTTGTATGTCAACATGTAATTTTCAGTACCCTTAAGGTACCGCATCACCTTCTTGACAGCTTTCCAATGGTCTATTCCTGGATTACTTTGATATCTGCCTAACATTCCAACTATGAAAATAATGTCAGATCTTGTGCAAATCTGAGCATACATAAGGCTCCCGACAGTAGAGGCATAAGGAATGTTACGCATATGTTCTCTCTCTAAATCATTTTGCGGACATTGGTTCAAATGAAACTTATCACTTTTCACAATTGGTGCTATACTTGGTGAACAATCTTTCATTCGAAACCTCTCTAAGACCTTATTAATATAGGCTTCTTGTGAAAGACCCAAGATACATTGAGTTCTATCTCTATGGATCTTAATGCCAATGACATAAGATGCCTCACCCATATCTTTCATGTCAAAATTCTTAGAGAAAAATTGTTTTACCTCATACAGCAATCCCTTATCATTTGTTGCAAGTAGTATATCATCCACATACAGTACAAGGAAACATATTTTACTCTCACTGATCTTTTGGTATATGCATTGATCTATGACGTTTTCTACAAAGCCAAATAAAGAAATAACATCAAGAAATTTTAAGTACCATTGACGGGAGGCCTGTTTCAATCCATATATAGATTTCTTAAACTTGCACACTAAATGTTCACCAATACCAGAGGAGAAACTTTCAGGTTGTTTCATATAAACCTCATCCTCTAGATTACCATTAATAAATGCCATTTTCACATCTATTTGTTGCAACTCAAAGTCAAAATGAGCAACTAATGCCAAAATAATGCGAAGAGAATCTTTCTTAGATACAGGAGAAAAAGTCTCAGTGTAATCGATTTCTTCTTTTTTGAGTAAATCCCTTAGCAACGAGTCTTACTTTGTATCTCTCAATATTGCTTAATGAATCCTTTTTGGTCTTAAAGACCCATTTACAGCCAATGACTTTCACTTCATTAGGCAACTCTACAAGTTTCCAGACTTCGTTATTCTTCATAGAATTTATTTCTTCCTTCATGGCATCATACCACAAATTTGACTCTTTGTAACTCATGGCTTGTGAAAATGTTTCAGGATCATTTTCAGCTCCTATATTATAGTTAGACTCTTGTAGATACACTATAAAATCACTAGGAATAGCTGATCTTTTTTCTCTAATAGATCTTCTTAATGTTGTAACCCCATCTCCCTGAAAAGCCTGTGATTCAACTAGTTCAGGAACTACTGGTAATTCCCGAACATTTTGATCAAATTGATCAGCTTGTGAAAACTCAATGACTGGTTGTTTAGCACCTATTTGTACTTGAGGGGTGCTATGAATAATAACCAATCTGTCACTTAAAGTGGAAGGTTGAGACTGTATATGATCATATGTAGAAACTGAGTTCCTGAACTGATCACTCCCACTGATCAAGTCATTCTCAAGAAATTTAGCATTTTTTGATTCCACTATCTTAGTTGTGTGAAATGGACAATAAAATTTGTAACATTTGGACCTTTTGGCATATCCAATGAAATATCCACTAATGGTCCTTGGGTCCAGTTTCTTTTCTTGTGGGTTATATATCCTCACTTTAGACAGACATCCTCAAACGCGCGTATGTCGCAAACTTGGTTTCCAACCTTTTCATAATTCAAAAGGTGTCTTTTGGACAACCTTAGTTGCAACTCGGTTTAATATATACACAGTCGTCTTTAGTGTTTCAGTCCATAAGGATTTAGGAAGATTGGAGTTGCTAAACATACTCCGCACCATGTCCAATAATATTTGGTTTCTTCTTTCTGCAATACCATTTTGGTCTGGAGAACCAGGCATAGTATATTGGGCAACAATCCCATGCTCTTGAAGAAACTTAGCAAAGGGACCAGGTACTTGTCCATTCTCTGTATATCTACCATAATATTCTCCACCTCTATCTGATCTTACTATCTTTATTTGCTTTCCGCATTGGTTCTCAACTTTATTCTTAAAAACTTTGAAGGCATCTAATGCTTCATTTTTATTATGAAGCAAATAGATATACATATATCGTGAGTAATCATCTATAAAAGTGATAAAATATTTCTGACCATGTGCATCCATGTCTAGACAGCATATATCAGTATGAATGATCTCTAATATGTTCGAACTCCTATTAGCACCTTTCTTAGACATGTTGGTCTGCTTTCCCTTAATGCAGTCCACACAAGTCTCAAAGTCAGTAAAATCTAGAGTATTAAGTACCCCATCTTTTACTAATCTCTTAATTCTCTATATAGAGATGTGTCCTAATCTCCGGTGCCATAACATAGAAGAATCTTCGTTAATATTACATCGCTTATAACTATTTTGAACTTGCATTGAACAATAAGTAGCATTGCTTTGTAAATTAAGACGATAAAGACCATCAGACAAAATACCATTCCCAACACAATCAGAATTATATAGTAAACTTAATGATGTGTCTTTAAAGTTAAAGGAATATCCAAATGGCACAAGTCTGGAAATAGAAATCAAGTTTCGTGAGAAACTTGGTATATAAAAGGTCATTTCTAAGTTTAAAATATAGCCACTACTTAAAGTTAAAATGCAAGTTCCAATTGCTTCTACATGTGAGCCCATCTTGTTGCCTGATAAGATGCTCTGCTCACTTCCCACTAGTTTCCTTAGGTTTTGCATATCCTGCAAAGAGTTTGCAATATGGATTGTTGATCCAGAGTCAATCCACCAGGTGTTAATATTAACATTAGCCATATTAGATTTATAACAAACAAATGAGATTGATTTTCTTAGGTTTTGCATGTGGGAAGATGCTCTGCTCACTTCCCACTAGTTTCCTTAGGTTTTGCATACCCTGCAAAGAGTTTGCAATATGGATTGTTGATCCAGAGTCAATCCACCATGTGTTAATATTAACATTAGCCATATTAGATTCATAACAAACAAATGAGATTGATTTACCTTTCTTCTTAAGCCATTTTTGGAATTTGATGCATTCCTTTTTCATGTGTCCCTTCTTTTTATAAAAAAAACACTTCGCTTCCTTTTTAATATCAGCTTGAGGTGGTATTTTACATTTCCCCTTCTGATTAGCTTGAGACTTATTAGGTTTGTTCTTCTCACGATTTGTTGTCAGTAATGCACTCTCACCCTTCTCCATCACTAGCCTTTCTTCTTCTTGAACACACATGGTCATTAATTCATTAATTGACTATTTGTCTTTATGTGTGTTATAAGAAATCTTGAAAGACTCGTACTCTTGTGGAAGAGTGTTCAGAATGTAGTGTACCAGGAAGGACTCCGACATATCAATCTCGAGTTTCTTAAGTTGAGTTGAAATGTGACGCATTTGCATTATGTGCTCGCGCACATCTCTTATATTGGTGAGTCGAATAGAAGAGAATTTCATGATTAGGGTGCTTGCTAAGGCATTCTCAGAAGTGACGAATTGTTCGTCAACAGCTTTTAGCAAATCTCGAACATTCTCATGCTGTTCAATAGAACCATGTATACCTGCGGTGATTTTTGTCTTGATGAACATCACACTGAGCCGATTAGATCGTTTCCATCGCTCATATAGTGCAATTTTCGCTGAAGTGCTCTTGTTAGATATTGCAAGTGGTTTGTATTTTCCTATAGCATAGTCTATGTCCATCCACCCTAGATGGAGAAGAATTCTTTCTTTCCACATCTTATAATTATCTCCTTTAAGTTTGGGAATATCACAGCGGATATCAGAGAAACTAGCAGACTGAGTAACTGTATAAAACCCAAAAGTTTATGTCAAATTTTTAAGGTTTATTAATCTAGTTACATGTATTACCAATGTAAACATGTATATATGAATCTAGTAACATAAAAATTGCCCGTGGGTTAAATTTTTAATTTAAGTAGATTCATTTATATTTTATGATAGAATTATCAAATTATGTACTTAATTTCATATCTTATGGATACTTTATGAAAATAATTTGATTTTTCTATCCAAATATCTTTATGATAAAACTATCAAATTATATACCAATTCATAACTCATGTGAGTAAATTATGAAAATAATTTGACATTTTATCCTAATTAATTATATAAATATAATAAAAATTCCTGTAGGATAAAATCTATTATATTAAATATAATTAATTACAATATTATGCCTAATTCCTTATGTGATCCTAAACAAAATTAATATATAATTTTAATTAATTAAAGATACTGTGGCTAATCCCTAATTAATTAAGATTATAAGAATCAATAGACATATTATTAAGTTTTATGAGAATCATCCTAAATTACATACATTCTAATATTATCAAAACTTAATGATATATTAGAGCATATAAATAATTATCTCATAAATAAATAAAAATTTCATAATTAAATTAAATATTATACACAAAATACTCATTCTTAATAGCATGAAAATAAAACATAAAAATTATTCATGTATCATAAGAGTATTTAATCTAAATTGTATGTATATAAAATAACATAATAATATATATACATACACATAAAATAATTCAAAAAATTATAAATCATGGTAATAAAAATTAAGAAAAATATTATTTTGATTATTCAAAACCCTTAACAATATTTTCCTGCCAAACATATATTAACAAACACCCACGGCTCAGTGGCAGAATGCCATTTCACTTTGTCTAAATGTTGCAGGTTCAATTCCCGCAGATGCAATTTTTTTTCATGTGCATTTTTACTTAAATTGTTAAATATAATAATTAGCATAACTTATACTAAAGAAGCATTACAGCCCAGCGGTCAAAACATGCTCCTGAAAGCTTCAAGGGCGCGGGTTCAAGTCCAGGTAAAGTCGTCTCTAGATTTTTTATGTGCATATTTTATGTAAGGTTTATATAATAAAATCAGCGCAAATAGAAATGAAAAAACGCTACAGCGTAGTGACAAAATGTGCATATGATTTTCGAAGAAGACGCGGGTTCAAGACCAGTGAAGGCGTCCCGCGTCATTTTGACCACCAAAAATCATGTATTATATACCGAAATGATCAGAAAATAATTTCTAAATGATTCATGATCTCAAATAGCATCCAAAATGTTGATAAAATTTCAACAAAATGATGAACAATATCCATATATTCAAAAGCAAGGCAGAGGTTAAAAGAAGCTCTGATACCAACTGTTAGATTACTAAAATGATATAGACATGCTTCTAAACTCAAATCAACATGTATAAATCAAGGAAACGCGGAATAAAAATAATTTTACCAACCTCCCGCCATTGCTTTCTTTCTCAAGTTGAAGGAAACCTTCCAAGCTATCATTTGGTCTCTGTGTATGGTGCACACTAATTTTCTGGGTTAACCAAAATAGCTGAAGGACCTTTCACTTATATTAATCATTCCAACAACTCTCACCATTATAGAGTTATTGGATACAATGATAAAGATTAGTAAGAGACAAGATAAAGATTAATGAGAGATAAGTGGGTTATGACTTTCATAATAATCTATCTATAATACAGATAATGATTTGTAATGAGATAAAGAACCACACAATAATTTATAGGTCCTTCGTCGTTAGAAGAACTAAGGGGCTCTTTTTCCACAATTTCCTCGTCATTCATTCGTCCTCGCTTTTTTCTTATTCAAGTTTTGAATCATGTTGATCCGCGTGAGAGGACAATTATTAGCAGGAAAATACATAAAAGAAACTAAGTTGCGTTTAATATTAGATATGGGTCTTCACTTTCAGTCAGAGAGTCACAGATCAAATACCAATTGTCAAACGAAGACGACAAATGGCAGTCAAATCTGCAGAATAGCACAAACCTCGGTTTCATTTTGCAACAATACTGCTTTCTGCAGAAAAATTATTAGCAACACAATCTTCAATCTCTCCTTTAATGGATTAGATGTTGAGATAAAAGTAAAAAGGAGAATCACTGTAGTTCTCGGCGTCATGGTAGATGCTAAGCCAATGTTTAAAAGATGCTATTCAAGAATTAAAAGTCTCAAAAGAATGTTATGAGGATATTATAAAGTGCTTGAATCTCTGTAGATGGGTCCGCAAAGAAATGCCTTTGTATTGCACTTTGGTTAACATTCAGAATCAAAGACCCTAAGCTTAGTTGCAGTTTTTTCATGAGAGAGTATCATGTTCGTCTCCATCATGTAAGTTCAAAGATTTATACAGCGCAGCTGGGGCAAGTTCTTGTTACGGATCGTTGCCTAGAAAAGCATCCAGGACCTTTAAAAGAAGGAAAACTTGTACTGTGCTTGTACCATTGTTTTTATTATATAATAAGAAACAGAAATGGGCCTCAAATCCCTTGTCTACATGGTAAATGAGGCCCAAGACAGGTGGTTAATGAGGTCCAGGACAGACAAGAGGTATCAGCTTGCTTGACATAGGGTTTTACTTTCAGTCGACCCACGGTCAAATGTTCTATGCCCATATATAGTTCTATAGACTTCTCTACTTGTTGCACTAATTAAGCGTCTTTATGCTTAGTTTCTCGATCAATATTATTCGCTGATTATTGACCATGCTAATATGCTATTGCTTGAGCGATGTAGATCCTTCAAAGTTGATATGAGTTTGGTTGAGGCTCAAGCTTATCTTTTGATCAAGCCCATGACAGATAATTAATGGCATGGAGGGACAAAACAAAATAATAGAGGATTCTGTTTGATAATCACGACTTATGTTTAAGCCTTCTTCTTAATGTAAAGCTCACAATATTTTTGCTCTTCCCAAAAAATACATTGATATTTTTGGGTGCTTCTTAACTTGAAGCCATGCATTGCGCATGCAAAGCCAATAAAACTAAAATTATACATTTTTTATTTTGTAGTTTTTTTATATGATAACTTGAAGCCATGCATTGTCCATATTTTTAGTTCAGTGAAATAAATTTGAGTGATAATAAAAAAAAATACGAATGAAAAAAAGAATAAAAACCTATTATTTCGTTTAGTATATGATAAAAAAATTGAGATAATCTGATATTATATTATTTGATATAAGAATAAATTAAAATAATAGAAATACAGTGTACTTAAAAAGACTAAATTATCTTTAAACTTTAAATTATAAAAATTATTATTCTAATGTGAATTAAATTACATAAAAAAAACACTTTTTTTTCACTTAAGTTGAACATTTCATCTATTTTTATGATAAAATATAATAATTTAAAATTTAAAAATAAACATTTATTATACAAAAATAGAAAAAATTTCATGTCAGTAATTAATAAAAAAATTATATATCTCACAGTGATACAGTGATACATTCTATAAGTAATTTTTTAAAAAAAAAATTAACATATTTATTTATCTAAATTGACATTAGAATTTTTTTCCTCCATAATTCAAAACACGATATAATTTACAAAATATATAATTCTTGTAACAAGAACAGCTACTCATTTAACTAATTTTTAAGTTTGAAAAGCGCTCTAAAACATGGGTGTCATTGTCTTGTCTAAAACAATTTGCAGGGATTCAAGGCCGAAGTAAAATTGAAGATTCTAACCCGTTTTTTACTACCAGATGTTGGAATGAATCATTCCAATCACATTTAATTATGAAATGGCCATTCCACGACAAAAGTGTTCAGTGACGTTACTCAATACTAATAGTAGAGCTAACTTTAACGTGCAAAAAATATAGGTATTTGTCAAGATTTAGTCTGCAAAATGAACTCTACATGTACAAACATGGGTGCACATGACTAATTGTTCGTTAAGGAATTCATATCACTCTATCACTTCATAGAAAAGGAACAATTCTAAAACAAAATCATGTCATGAAAACCAGGGATGAAATCTTAATAAATTTAACTTAAAGATATTCTTTCCACCAATTTCAAACATAACCCATTACAAAGATTCCTTATCCCGAACTAGTATGCAAATCTTCCTCTATCCTTACCTAGGAAATTCCAAAAACACTATTGTATAAGTGATTACAATTTCCATTTCCATCTTAATTAACAAGGGTTACAAAATATGACTATAATTTATGTAGTTACAGTTTTATCATTTACCACTACATCAGCCATTAATTATTTCCATATCAAAAATCTTCATCAGTCCTTCCTGAAACAGGAAATACAATTAGTTAGACAAAATTTCACATTTCACAGAAATTTTTTACAACAGACTAAATTCATCTTTGGCAAACAAATAGAAGAACCTCAATTGATTCAAGAAAACTTAAAAAATCATTGTTAAGAGTAAATATCCACCCAATCCCAGGACTATAAAATGTTTATAGGTCCCTAATCCATAGTAATTGGTTGATTAGGCATAATTGTTAAAACTCCAGTGGCTCTAATACTTATTCATAGATTCTCAATTTGGAAAAAAAATCTCCAATACTTAACAAGTTTGAAGTTACAAGAATATGCAATAATTTATCAACAGTACTCTTCCCATGTTATAGCTCAAGTCAACAAATTCTTTATATGCACAAACTTGCACAGAGAATTCCATGGTGGGTTTTAAGCCATAGTGTACCTTTAATAATCTCTCAAAATGATAAATCATAAGGGTGTATAAAACTGACCGAATCAAACCAAACCATTAAAAAATCGAACAAAATCGATTTTGAACGGTTTGTATTGGTTTTTTTTAGAGTGAACCGAGCGGTTCAGTTCGGTTTTCGGTTGGAAAAAATTCTCAACCAAACTGGACCAAACCGACTGCCATATTTTCTATGTTCTAAATTTTCTCTGGCCTATGTGAGGCTCAGCCTGATTTCTTGAGGTCCAAAATGTGAAATAGGCAAAAAAAAAATTGAAATTGGCCAAAAAAACAAAATGGACCAAAAAAATTGCTAAAATAAATAAAAAATTGTTGAAATGGACAAAAAACAATTATTGAAATAGACTTATAAAATCGAAAAATTGAACAAAACCGAACCGCTTTTAAGCGGTTCGATTTGGTTCGGTTTTCTAAATTTAGACAAACTGATTAGGCCTAATTTTTTTAAAATTTTGTATGGGCGGTTCGGTTTGGTTTAGCTTCCAAAACCGAACCGAACCGCACCACGAACACCCCTCATAAATCAACTAGGTTTTTTTTAATAGCTGTATGTTGAATTTGTCCCACATGGTGGAGCCTCACCAAATTTTAGTATATAGGCTACTTCATAAACATGGTGGAGTTGCAAAATCACTTGAGCATCTAAGTAAGCATCACAGGAGAAAAAATATGACAAAGTGCATTAAAGAGAGCACAAATATAGATTGGCCAAGGCCCAAGGCACATTTTAGACAAATCAATACCTAAAGCTAAGAACCACAATGATTTTTCTTCTGATAATGTTGGAGCCTAACAATTTCCTATGTAAAATAGAACTCATCATGGCTGCCTAACAATCGAGTCTAGTTACAAGAACAATGGTCACATATGAACACATTGATGAACATAAATCATTGAGGAGAGTAATGGACATGTACCAATTGCATCAGGTAATTTTTTAACTCAAACTAAAGATCTCAATTAATGCACATTCCAACATTAAGATATTCGGTAAAATTAAAATACTAATCATTGTAAAGTTTTTGGGAGGAAATCATCATTTCAATATTATCACAGAGAAGGAACTTAATCTAAAGCATCACAAAAATCATATCCAAGGGAATGTTTGCCTTAGGCTAGAGATGAAACCAGTTTCCCATTAGTTAAAAATCAAGAGCACATATAGATATGCTTCAAGTATAACATAAAACCGTCCAAGCGACATCTAGCACCGTCAACAATTTCTCCATATGTCTACAAGCAACAATTTAAAAGACAGATGTCTCATCAACAAATACAGGATTGAGTTTTAGGTCCTTACAGAATCAGCTGGATCGAGATCGTGGCACAAAGCAATTCATTAAATATTTTATTTGTTATTTTATATTTACTATACGATGGCATATGGATGCAACCTTGACATATATGGAAATGGATTGAAAAATGGAAAGAAATGAAATCTGTAATCGAAGAGGAAAATGAATCAAAATTTTACCAATAATCAAGCTTTCTCCTCCACAAAATGTGAAAAGGGGATGCTCTGCTTCACGACTCCAAGGAAACACTAGTAATGGGTGGATGATGCGACTCCAAATGGGCTCTGCTTCATGAAGAAGAAAACTAGATGTGCAGTAGAAGAAGGACGCAAAAAAGAGAGAACGTAGAAGCAGTGGCAATGGAACGCAGAAGAAGGATGCGAAGAAGAGAAAGCAAAACACGAAGGAAAAGTATGGTTGGTCTAAGATGAACTTGGATACGGACAGTGATGATGGGGATCGTGCGCAAAAAACTATTGTTATTTCTTGCGACCCTTGGATTTTCCAGCAGAGTCCCTATATTATCTTCTTTGGTGACAGAAGAGTTACCAAAGAAGGAAATAGATGAAGATAGACACGATGATGGATGAAGACTGGGTGGACGGTAGAGGGACAAAAGCAAAAGCTCTAGAATATAAAAAAAAAAAAGAGAAGCCAAGCAAAAGGACCAGACGAGAAAGGGGAGGCATGAAGGGGTTCTGCTTCACGAGAAATATCGCGAGAAATAGAGAAGGAATATTAGATTTCAATGGTTATCTGAAGGAAAGGCTATCTCGTCATTTAAGGGAATACAGCATTTCACATAATGCTTATTCCATTTAACCAAACAATGCAATCCTGCTTTTTCGTCTCCCACTTCTTTTCGATTCTAGTGAACCAAACATGTACTAATGTCATAGAGGGACAAGACAAAATAACAACGAATTTTTTTTACAATCATGACTTGTGTTTAGGCCTTCTTCCTAATGTAAGGCTCATAATTTTTTTGCTCTTCCAAAAAAATACATTGATCTTTTTGGGTGCTGAAGGCTGAAGCTTCTTAACTTGAAGCCATGCATTGTGCATTCAAAGCTAGTAAAACTAAAATCATACGCTTTTTATTTTTTAATTTTTTGATATGATATTTAGAGTATCTCTTGTTTAGTAGATGAGTGACTAATCTTTAGAGAAATGTCAGACATACAATGACGTAGAATACCCTTCCAACAACATCTTTTCTATACACTACTCCAAAAATTAAACCCAAGAAAAGATACATAAGAATATCAATGAAGATACAAAAGAAGGAAAAATGCAACATTTTATTTCTTGCTTAATTGTAAAAACAAGGCTGGTGGTTTCTATATATAGGAAGCCACCAATAAAAAAACAACTAATCTAATTGGACTTTCAGCTTGTACATTCGGTTAACTACCATAACTAATATATAGTAAGCATATGGTAAAACAATAAAAAAGAAAGTGAAAAATACTCCAATAGCCCCATCAAGCTAGAGCATACAAATTTTGGATGCCTAACTTAGAAATGAATACATTGAACACAAAGGAAGAAAGAGACTTAGTAAAGCAATCAACCAATTAGTTTGTTGAAGAAACTTGAAGCAAACGAATAAGCTTGGATAATAGTTTCTCAAGCACCACATGACAATCAATCTCTATATGCTTTGTTCTTTCATGAAAGACCGAATTTTTGGCAATCTGGATTGCAAACTAGTTATCACAAAAGATGGAAATTGGCAAAGGGAGAGAAACCTTCAAATCTTGAAACGAGTATTGAAGCCGCCACTGAACTTCACATGTTACAGTAGCTAAGGCACAATATTTTTCTTTAGAGGGGGACCGAGATATAGTGTTTTGTTTCTTAGACTTCCAAGAAATAGGACTAAAACCAAGAAAGATATAATAACCAGTTACTAAATTTTGGCTTTGAGGACAAGTGGTTCAATCTAAGTCTACATAAGCTAAAATACTAAGTGAAGTAAAAGAAGAGAAGAATAAACCTTGGCCTTGGGTGCCTTTCAAGTACCTGAGGACACGATGTAGAGCTTGGAGACGCATATTAGTAGAACAATCCAAAAATTGGAATAATTGCTTTGCTGCACTGCTAAGGTAATAACTAGTCTAGTATTACAAAGTTATAAAAGTTTGCCAACCAGGCGACGATAAGAAGTTATGTCAGTGAGTAAAGTATAAATAGATCATTCTCAAGGTATGCATGTTTTTGTTTCAGCCTATATGTTGTATGTTATGGTGCTATCTTGATGTCTGTTGGCTTAAGGCTTACGGGGCGGGATTTTTTCCATTCTCGTGCGGTCACATGCCTTTTCCTATAAGGGTTGTGACAATATCTTATTTATGCAGGTAAGAGTTAGATTAACTTGATTAGTAACAATTGGCTCAAAATTGGAAGATAGGCGATTGACTTGGGATGCAGGTGTAGTAATTTATTAATATTGGGAAGATGCTCTATTAGTAACACTTAAGATCTTACTGTAGAAAAAGTTTCATTCAGACCTTTCAAAAAATGAATTGAATAACCATTCTGCTATGTCGTTTTCACTTAGGGGTGTACACAATTGAAAAAAACCGAACGAACCAAACAGAATCATAAAAAAAATACTAATTTTAGGCAGTATAGTTCTACTTTTTTAAAGGTGAACCGATCGATTCAGGTCGGTTGTCATTTGGAAAAAATTTCCAACAAAATAAGACTGAACCGACAATCATATTTTTTTAATTATATTAAATTAATTATTTTTAATATTTTATCACTTTTTTTAAAGTTTTTATTCAATTTTCTCTGGCACAACCTGACAAGGCCATCTGATTCACGAGCCTAGCTTACACTCTATTAGCCCCAATTCTTCGTACAATCAGCAATCATGCCATAGCCCCTCATTTTCACAAGCTTTTGTGCTTGCCCACTCCACCATAGCTAGCACAAATTCTCCGTGCCCTACCCCTCAAATTCACGAGCTGCTCCTCCATAGACAACCACTACCTCGCCTCCAGTTCTTCGTGCCTGTCCCTCTAATTGCTTGTGCCCTTTGACAATGCTCCACGTTTTCTATCTTTCATCAAATTGAAGGAGATTTAAGGAGACTGGCTTATCAATTGGTTTGCTCTGTTCTCGCTAGCCAGACCACCATTTGGCCTACTGCCAATCGCACTATAAGACTTTTAGCCACACTCTGAGTCTGAGCTCTTGCCCTTTCTTTGACCCTCTGCAATTCTGACATTTCATCTCAGGTATTGTCTATTGGTTCTAAATCTTGGCAATTTAAGTCTTCATGCGTTAGTCTAATTTTTTTTTTACTTTTCTTTGCTAGGCCTTAAAATTTCTAGTTCATCATTGAATTTTCACTCCATTGATGCTGGTTTTAGTCCCCAAGCACTCTGGTAGTCGTTCTTATTCGGGTAAGTGAAAAGAGATCTTTTTACTTCTATTATTTTTGTTCACTTAGTAAAAAAAATACTATTAGATTTAGAATAATGTTTTTTTTCTTGAATAAAGCCTTTATAAAAACTAAAATGTTGAAACACTACACCATATTTTCACTTTAGTTCTTGTCCCCGAATCTGTTTCTGCTGACCCTATAAAGAAATGTTATTAGTTTTTATTTTATTTTTCAGTAAATAGAGAGTTTGATTGTCAATATTTGGTTTGACTTACCTTGTTTGATGCTTGTTAAGTTTTGTCAGATTATGAGATTGGGTTTGCCCACTATTAGTATTTGGTTTTCTTTCTGTTCTTAGAATAGGTATTGGTGCTGAATGGTGAGAATTTGATGTGGCTTGTGAGAGATAACTAGTTCTAGATCAGTTTGGATTTCTACTTTCTTGTTACATTAGTTCTTTGTGTTATGATATTTTTCAAAAGTCAACTGGGGGTTAACTTGAACAATTGTTTGGTTATATTCAAAATCATCTTGAATATGTTGTTTTTGGCTCAAAAGGTTTGAAATTTATGGCAAAAAAATTGTTATGATTTGCTATCTTGTGTGTTTCAGTTTGAATATTAGGGGTCTAATCTAATGCCTAAATTTTTTTCTTTTTTATATACCATAATCTCTCTTTGGGATGTTTTCAATTTGCATACTTGGGGGTATAATATCATGCTTTTTTTAGCAAAAATTTAGGGACAAAGATGACTGAGTTAGAAGAAATACAAGAAAAAATTCTTAAGGATGCATATGTTACTGAAGGATCTATATCTCTAACTCCAAATGTGCATGAAGTAGCTTCGGTACCAATGTATTAACTTCGAAGAAGAAAAAAGTACAAGAGGAGAAAAACAATGAAGTGTATGACATTCGAGAAAGTAAGAGAAAACCTATTAGACATGAATCTTAGGTATGACAATATTTTACTAATATTAAAGGCTGTGATCCAAATTGGCCTAAGGTTTGATATAATTAGTGTGGGGCTGACTATACCTCCCATAGATAAAGTAATGAAACTTCTAACAAGGTCTATCACTTAGAAAACAAATGTAAAAAAGTTTCTAAAGAATTATTATATCCCAAACGAGTTATTTTTTCTTTCCAACCAAAAAGAAAAGAGCAAGAGAAAAGGAATGGGAGCAATTTATTAGCCGTTAGTTTTGATTTTCATGCATGTAGGCAAGATCTAACTAGGATGACTATTGTTGATTAATTATCCTTTAAGTTTGTTGAGAGTGAAGGGTTTTGATATTTTATGAGTATTGTTCAGCCATTTTTTCCTATTTCATCTCGTGTTATAATAGTTAGGAATTGCTACAGGCTTTTCTTAGATTAGAAAAGAAAATTGAAAAATTATGTTATCTTTGAAATCTCAAAGTATTTGTTTAACTCCTTATTGTTGAATTTCTGTGCAAAATTTGAATTATCTTTATCTTACTATGCATTTTATTGATGTTGAATAGAAGTTGCATAAAAGAATTTTGAATTTTTGTCCAATTGCTTTTCATAAGAGAGAAGTAATTGGTCAAACAATAGAAAAGTGTCTTACCGAATATGGAATTGAACGAGTTTTTACCATAACAGTTGATAATGATAGCTCAAATGATGTTGACATACCATACCTACGAAGGTAAACAACTAAGTTGGATGTAAGTGTGATGAATGAGAAATACATGCATGTTATACTTTATGCTCACATTTTGGAATCTTGTTATTATTGATGGCTTGAAAGAAATGCATTATTTAATAAGCAAAATTAGAAATGCTTACAAATATGTATGATGCTTCTCCCACATTTATTCAAGAAATTTTAAAAATATATAGAGATTGCTAAGATAGAAAATAAGAGTGTGGTTTAATTGGATGTTCCAACAAGGTAGAACTCCACATACCTTATGCTTGAGAGTGCCTTGAAGTTTTAAAAGGTATTTTTTAAGTTGGAAGAGTGGGATGCTCAATTTTTTTTTTGGATTCTCCACTTGGTCCCCTAAACATAAAGAATTGGCTTAATGTGAGACATTTTGAGAAATTTTTGAAATTTTTTTTTGTGCAACTAAAAATGTCTCAAACTCTTTGCACGTGACTTCATCTCAATATTTTTATGAGTATTGTCTTATTGTGAAGACTTTGAAGGATGATGATGATGCACTATTAAAGAATATGGCTATTAGAATGAAAGTTAAATATGACAAATATTGGGGAAGTTTAAAAAATATGAACATGTTTATTTTTGTTATCATAATTCTTGATCCAATATACAAGTTGAAATTTGTTGAGTAGAGCATTTCAAAACTCTTTGATCAAGACTTGACTAGTTTTATAATTGAAAAGATAAAGGAAGTACTAAATGATATACATGATAAATATATATATCTTTTTATGGTATTATAAAATCATAAGATTTTAGTCAATCTTCTCATTCAAGTAGAGTAGTGAAAATTTCAATATATGTAAAAGACTCTTTTGCTATAGAATTTGATATGTATATGAGAAAAGATGATGTTATAGATCACAAATTTGAGTTAGAAACATATTTAATGGATCTCCAAAAAAAAATGTCACCAAAATTTGATATTCTTAGTTGGTGGAAAGCAGGGACAGAGGGTCATTATGTGTTAAGGGGCTATACCCCCCCGCCCCGGAAAATGCTCAAAAATTTTAATTAATGATATATAATTGGTTATTTAAATATAAATATATTATAACATAACCTCCCTTATCAAAAAATTATCTTAATTAAAACTTTTATAACGTAGTTTCATAAAATGAAAATTTAAAAAATGATTGGAAGTAAATCTCTATAATATTTTTTTATTTGTAAATTATACATTATATTTCACTATTTTAAAATTTTAATTGGTACATATAATTAATATACTTTTATCAATGTTTTTAATTTTTTTTCTCTTTAGCCCCCCAACGAAAATCATTTAGCTCCGCCCCTGGTAGAAGGTAAATTCTACTAGATTTTTCATTACTAGCTATATCAATATTAACAGTTGTTTTTAAATCAACTTTTAATACAGAAAATTGAGTTCTTGATCAATATAAGAGTTCTTTTTCTCCAAAAACAATAGAGATTCTTATTTGTGCACAAAATTAGTTTTAGTATACCTTTTTATCTCTTGACATAGAAAAGTAAGCAGATGACATTGATAAGGTTGAAATAGGTAATATTATTTTTGTTTCAAATAATTTATTTTTTTCAAAGGATCTATAATAATTTTTTTCTTTCTTGACTTAATATGTATATTCAATTATTATATGAAGTTGGTCTCTTGGCTGAATCATGATCAAATTTAGATTTATAAACAAATATGTTCTAAATGGTATGAGCATTATATTTAACAAAATAAATTATTTATGTATTTTTACTCAATACATTTTAAATTATACTAATTATGCTTTCATTATTGCTATATTTTAACAAGTTGTGCACTTAAACTACGAAAAATTTTAGGGAAACTCCTCCTCGCATGCAAGAGACGACAGAAGTTATTTTCAAGGTTGAGAATTTAAAATCCTAGGCTGTATCTGGAATGAAATTATTACTATATGGATTAATACTCTAAAATGTAATTTGGTAGCATTTTAGAAATTTATTACTATATGGATTAGGAATTATTGTCTCATTGCATGATGCTAGATTTAGATTTGATATTTGCTTACTTTGATAATTATGGAGTCTTTTGTTGAAGCTTTATGCAGAGTTCTAATGAATTAAAGTGGAATTCTTGACAATTTTGCACTATATAATGTTAGTAAAATGAAAGAATTGAGTTAATCAGGATAATCTTGCCAATTTTGCTAATGTTAGAATTTTTGAATTATGAAACTATTTTAAAAATCAACTAAAATTTAATAAAATATTAGTTATAGTTGTGAGCGAGCAAGATATATTATATTACAGATAAAATACATAATAATTATTTCAATTTAATTATTCAATTAAGAATTTACGAAGGGTTTTAATTATTTTATTCAAAAAATTAAAAATTCTACCTTTTGATTGCCAGGAGCGTGACAAAACTAAGTATTACGGGGCTAAAAAATTTATAAATATTAAACATTAGGTAAAGGCACAAAAGCATAATAAGATCAAAGGACACAAGAGGAATGCGCCATTAATTTAGCCAGGACAGTCAAAAGTCGCGTGCAACCAAAAAAAAAGTCAAAAAATTAAACCTAACCAAATTGTTTTACATGGTTCAATTTCTTAAATCTCAATCAAATTGAATAAGTCTATTTTTTTATTTAAATTTATATAATCGGTTCGATTTAGTTGAGTCTCTAAAATCAAATTGTGAACACCTCAATTTTAACTAACTTGAGAGTTTCATAATTACAATGTGAATTACAAGTACAAACAAGGATTGCCCTAAGGTTGCTATATTTATCCCATAAGATCTTTAATTGAGTAAAATATTTAGTTATAGAGAATGAATTTTGCCTAAATGAATAAATCTTCTCTTGTAATCCGACAATTCTCACAGCATCCCCTTGTGAAAACTGATCATATAAATTCTTTCAAATATTTGATGCGCTATCAAGCCACAGAACACTTTTAACAATTGAAGGTGATAAGAATACAACTAGTTAAGAACATACCATCGTATTACATCTTTCCTAAGCAGAATACAGAGGATACTCTTTCTCAGAGTTTTTTATACTACCATTGATGAATTTAAGCTTGTTCTTGGAAGATAATGCCATTCCTATGAATCTATTCTAGTTGTGGTAATTATCTCTAGAGAAAACATGTGATACGACACAAGTGAGAAATTTTCATTTGGATGAAGATAATAAAGACTAGTTGGATTATCTTTAGATCTTGTAGTTGTCTGAAGAACTTGTCGATGATCATCAACTCTCGTCACAGCTAGAATCATTCGCCTTTGATTATTTAAGACATCTAAGTAAGATATGATATGCAAACTAAAATAAGAATAATAGTGTTTGTTTATTGGGAAAATTTTCAAAAACAAAATCTAAAATAATCTGTGTTGATATCATATAAAAGAAGACGCAAAAGAAGGAAAAATTAATGAAGCACTTCATTTCTTGCTTAACTAAAAAAAAACCAGGTAGGTGGCTTCCATATATAGAAAGCGACCAACATAAGTAACATACTACCATAAGTAACATACAATAAGCATAATGGTAACACAATTTACAAAAAAAAAAAAATGAATGAAAAAGACTTCAATAAAAAAAATTAAAATTTTTTAACACTTGGGCTAGAGCTGGCCACAATTTTGTTTATTTCACACCCAACAAGTTTCTTTCTGTCGGGTCTCTTTCCTTTCACGGCAATCAGCGGTATTTCTCTGTAGGATTTCACACATGGGCGACGCAGACGTTGGAAAGGTACTTGCTTAATATATAGTGAAAAGAAAATCATTCAATTTAATTAGACTTTCTTTTAGTAGAATATTTTTTTTGTTTGTTTTTAGACAGAGTTTATTCCAAAATCACAATACAATTATAAAAACAAATAGATTATGGATTACGTATACAAATTTGTCTTTACAAATACATCTGGCAATATACCTGGTACTATACAACTTGAAATTTAATTACGCAACCTTAAAAAAATAAATATTAACTACTAATTTAAAAAATTGCCGATTTTTTCATAACGAAAAATAGGTTCAATCTAAGAGTAAAGTTGGTGAAATTAAAATTTTAAATTTTAAATTTTAAAATTTTTTATTTATTTATTAGACTTTAAATTTTTTTAAAAAAATTTATTATATATTTTAATAATTTTATTTTTAAATTTTTATAAATTTTAAAAAATATTAGACGGGCGGCGAAAAGGATCTTCTTGCTTTTCAAGGAGGTGACAACTGCATACTCGTAGCAGCAAGAATGAAGAGAGGTAGAGGGGGTTCTAGAATTTAGGCACATTAGGCCCCGTACTGGGAATTTGTCACTATTAATTAGTGGGGTAACGCGGAGGGAGTAGCTGTTGAGCACCTTAATTACAGCGCGTCCTTGACTCGAGTCGTTTGTCGTTGGACGGCAACCAACGTAGCTCTCTACCCCACTGCGTATTCTAATGTCATAGCTTTCCTTGGTTATATTTTGCTGATTTGTTTCGTTACTTGTAGTTTGTTTTTTAAAGGTTACTCGTAATGAATAATAAAGACGGTCCTTAAAATGAAAACTATCATAAATGGTTGAAAAGCAATAGGTATGGTCATGGAGACATTTTAGTAGAAACATATGAACAGCGAGACATGGGGTGCCATTAGACAGGGACCAACCAAAAGACGTCGTGTAATAGTGAATCAAATCAGTACTTGCTTCTTGTGGCCAAAAATTACCATTAATAATATTAGGGGCACTTTATTAATATTGAAAGCTAGGTTTAGGTACACGAAGAGATACTCCGTTGGCAACTTACCCAAATATATATGTTACGAAAAACAACAATAAGTCGTAGATATCAATTTATATACATTATATTACTCAAATAATGCTTGAGGACATAGTTTTTGGTTGCTTATGTGAAAAGAAAAAGGGAAAATCGTTAAATAAAATAATTTAAAAGAATCACGGTGAATCTTTAATTTGCTATGACTTGATCAAGTTATCGCAAGCAAGTACCGGACGAGAATTGGTATTTGAATATAAATAATTAGTCCAATGTCGACCCAAAAACAAAATCACCAATAAGTAGGAACAGATCTCATTAATTAACACAAAAACGTGAGGATGTTAATTTTACGGGTAATTTAGTGTTCTATAGTAATACTAATTAGAAGAAGAGCCACCCAAAAAACACGAAAACAACAATAAATAAATAAAGGTGATTTTTTTAAAAAAATTAAAAGCTAAATTGAATTTAAGATATTTTGATCGAATCGCTCAATTCTTGTTGATATATATAGTGCATGTTTAATTTGACAGTGGATCAAGAAAAAAGTCTGTTTATTGCTGGTGTAACCGTAATTTTTGCAAAAATAACACTTTATAATTTCTGTAAAAATTACGTTTGGACAAAAATTATGTTGCCCAAACGTAAAATCAAACACACCCATAGTCAAGAAGTAAATGGCTTAAAGGTTAAAAATAAAATAAAATGCATATATTGTATCTGTGTCGGATCCGGATCCCTACTTTCGATGGATTGACTTGGTTGCTCGAATAATGTATGTGATTATTTCAAACTCGTATTATATTGTTTCTTCCGATGAGGCTTGTTCAAATCGTAACTTTTTGTTTACTATTATTGTCTGTTAACACTAACGATTAATAATCACTATTTATTGTGTCCTGGAACGATGTGACAATATTAATTTGGACATTAATATATAGCCTGATTCAGACTTTTTTTTTTTCCGCTAGCTGCTATACTATACTATAAAATCAACATTTCAGCCTAAAATGATTATATAAAGGTGTCAAGACCTTTATAATAAGCAAATGAAAATGATTGATTTTGGCAATTAAATAAGAAGAGGGACCAATTCCTTTCGGCTGTTTCCGTTGCACCAGAAGACCAGAGACCAAGTTCATGTCACCAGAAAGCAGCATGCCCTATATATTAATGAGGAGACTAAGTCGTCATCATATAGATTTCTTCATTTAATGCAAGCATGTGTCTACCTTCTTCTTCCTCATTAATCTTGACATGAAAAATTAAAAACCGTGCATTCTTTAAACACAGGACCAGGTCACTCACGAATCATTATTCCCCAAGCCAAATTCATATGGATTATTCGTAATACGGAAGAGTAGTCACTTCGTTATTAAGAGATTATTTTAAATTAAAAAGTAGTTCATAGATGTGTGTTAAAGGTATAACCAAAGTTTTTCAAATTCGAATTTTTTTTATCAAGAAATTTAAAAGTTATTAATCTTCGGGTTCCTTCAATGACATTCATCCCCATTATTAACGTAAAGCTTTATAATGTCTGAAACTATAATAAATTTTTTTTTTTGTAATTGAGAGCAGAATAAAATTAAAAGAGACGATTAAGATTTAGAAAATGATTTGTAATGCAATTTCGGGCGACTTTCTTTTCAGCTTTGCAATGGCAACAGACGAATGACGAGGAGGGGGAATTTCCTTGTGAATGCGAACGTCACGTTGGCATATGCGTAAGCGTCAAAATCAAATCAACAGAGACAAATTAATCATCATCCGCGTATCCTTTTTACTCTACGGTACCACCTGACGCCGATTCACACGCCTCAAGTCCAGGGTCAACCATTTTCCCTCTATAAATACGTCTCCTCACACCCCCTTGTTCTAAAGCCAGAACAAGTCCTCTTCTTCAAACCGTTTTCCCAGAAGCTCGAGTTCAGAGATTTAACCTGAAACTTGGACCCTAACTCAAGAAACGCCAAAAGGAAAACTGAGGAATCCGATTTGATACGTATTCCCTCAAATGCCCAAAAAAGGAATGAGAAACGTCTTCTTCAAACCTTCACCTGCTTCATCCTCTCCTTCAGTCTCGTTGCCATCTTCCTCACCTCCACGGACGTTCTCCGACTCCTTAATTGAAGAGAACGTTGACATTGCTCGCTCCCTCATAACCAAATGGGACTCTCACCAATCTTCTTTCGCCAAAATCACTCCTCTTTTCTATGGCAACCGCCAAGAAGCCAGACAGTACCTTAACGCTGTCAAGGGCTTGCAATCCGCCATGCGGTATCTCGTCGCACAGGATTCCACCTCCGATAAGCTCGTCCAGGCCCATCTTTTGATGCAAGTTGCATTGAAGAGGCTCGAGAAGGAGTTCTATCAGATATTAGCCGCCAACAGGGAACATTTGGATCCTGAGTCCGTTTCCAGTCGTTCCTCAACGGATAAGAGGACCAGCGTTTCCGATTTTGACGATGAATTATCCGAAGATGAGTTTCCTGTCGCCGGTAATTCCATTTCGGAGACGGAGAGGGTATCCATGGTTGCCATGGCGGATTTAAAAGCCATTGCCGACTGCATGATTTACGTAGGTTATGGTAAAGAGTGCGTCAGGATTTACAAAATTGTGAGAAAGTCAATTGTCGATGAGGCACTTTACCATCTCGGAGTCGAACGTTTGAGCTTTTCTCAGGTCCAGAAAATGGACTGGGAGGTACTCGAGTTCAAGATTAAGAGTTGGTTGAATGCCATCAAAGTTGCTGTGAGAACTCTTTTTCATGGAGAAAGAATTCTCTGCGATCACGTCTTCGCCACTTCAGAGAACATCGCAAATTCCTGCTTCGCTGATATTTGTAGAGAGGCTGCCATGTCTCTGTTTGGTTTCCCCGAACTCGTGGCGAAATGCAAGAAAACCCCCGATAAAATGTTCAAGACTCTAGACTTGTACGAAGCAATCTCCGATAATTGGCCCCAAATTGAGTCCATCTTCTCATTTGAATCAACCTCCGCCGTCCGATTACAGGCCGTCACTTCATTAGTGAAGCTCGGCGAGGCCGTTCGGACAATGATCACTGACTTCGAATCAGCCATTCAAAAGGACTCCTCCAAGAAGCCAGTGCCGGGTGGTGGAGTCCACCCGCTCACGCGCTACGTCATGAACTACATCGCATTCCTCGCTGATTACAGCGGTATACTCGCTGACATAGTCGCCGATTGGCCGCTAACCTTACAATCTCCTCTACCAGAGTCTTACTTCTGTAGTCCAGATAGAGATAATAACCCGTCGTCGGAGATATCGATACGGCTCGCATGGTTGATACTCGTTGTCCTCTGCAAACTAGACGGGAAAGCCGAGCTCTACAAGGACGTGGCACTTTCGTACCTGTTCCTCGCCAATAACCTGCAATACGTCGTCGTTAAGGTGCGGACATCCAATCTTAGCTTCCTTCTCGGCGAGGATTGGTTGACAAATCACGAATCGAAGGTCAAAGAGTATGTATCCAAGTATGAGCGCATGGCGTGGAGCAACGTGTTGTCGTCACTGCCTGAAAGTCCTACGGCGGAGATGTCGGCGGAGCAAGCCAGGGTCTGCTTCAGGAATTTCAACGCCGCATTCCACGAGGCTTACAAAAAACAATCCTCGTGGATCGTATGGGACCAGAAACTGCGTGACGAAATCAAAGTTTCGATAGCGTCGAAGCTGGTACCGAGGTACAAGGGATTCTACAAGAAGCATCGGGTCGGGTTGAGAGGAGAGGTTGGGTCGGATTCAGTTCTCAGATTTTCACCCGAGGATTTAGGGAATTACTTATCTGACATTTTGTATGGGATTGGTGATTCGGGCAGCGTTTCGTCCCATTCTCCGTCGCCTTCTCACCGCTCCAATCGTTCCTGATGACGTCTAGGATTTTTGTGCTTTGGCACGTGTATAGGATCCTTTTCCCGTATAGAGAGAGAATTACAGAAATTTTTTTTTTTTGGTGCATAAGAATTACAGAAATTTTAAAAGATTGTTCTATTGTTTTGTTCTTATATAGTACATACATACTTTTAGTTTTATATTTTAAATTTACATTCCGCAACCTTCTTCTCACTATTAACATAATCATTTTGTTGTTGTACGGGACGGGCAAAGCAATAGTTAGAGAAAATACACTATTATTTGGCTTATGTATTTCAGAAGCCATGTATGCCTAAGTAGTGACATTCAAGAATATGCAAACCAAGCTGCAGAATTGTTTCATAGAAGATCAGTTTTCTAAATTAGAGGCTTGCGTACCGGAGAGGCGCAAAGTGGGCAAGTTGGTTAAAGTACACGACGGAGTTGCGTTTGGTTTCTTATGTTTCCAAATGGAATTGTGCTATGATCATAGAAGGGGCCAAATTTTATTTCTCGCTCTATTTGTAGGATTTATGACCTCGTATATAAACCTTCACTGATACTCTCAGGATCTTACTGCCTCTCCTTTCGATAAGGTTAACGCGAGTTCTTTCATTTATCGGAAAACTTTTTTCTTTTTATTAGTGTTTGTCAAAAGAAACGTTTCTCACCAAATTTAGAAGAAAATGAGCAATTAAGAACTTCTGTTTTAGGAGGATTCAAACCCATGAAGGGGAGGAGCGCCTATTGCGGAGACTAATGGTCTGGTGGACGATAATTTTGTGTATCCTCTCTGATTTGTTCGTTCCATGGTTCGTCTTCATTAAGGGGTAAAGAGCCACAAGATGGACTCGGTTTGGATCCATTTCCAATATGCAAAATGATATGGGCTTTTCCAATACATGGCCACCTGCTGGGCTTAAATTTTTAGGCTAAGCGGCACCATTGTGTGTGTGGTTATAATTAACAAGAACATGGGATCAATGAGAAATGGATGTTATTCTGTGATAATTAGTCCATCGGCAGAGGATAGGATAGGCCTAGTATAGCTCTCCTATTTCTTATATCTCTTTTCGTGTCGAATTCTCGTAATGTCATTATCTTTTTTGTTGGATATACTCAGTTCAAAATGCCTTAATTTATGATCAAGTTATTTTGTGTTAGTGAAGAGTTCTTTATATATTTTATCATTGCGATACTGACATGCACGTTCCATGAAGAACACGAAACCATGATAAACATCGATAAACTTGTTCCATTCAGCAATAATTCCGCAATGGCATTAAATGGGTTCACACTCTTACATTTCTTTTCGTCTTGCTGTCATCTTTATAATACTAAAGCGAGAAACTAGTTAACTGATAACAAGAAATCAGAAAAGAAGCCAGAAGCTTTCAAACCCCGTCGAATGCATGATCCTATAATAACATTGAAAGCCACAAAGAAAGGTAGTTATTAGATAGCATTAAAAGAAACTCTAAAACAAGACAGGAGGTGTATCTAGAAGAAAATTTTATCAACCCCATACCGAAATTTGATTGATAGTTTAATTGGGCTCAATTTTTAGGTGAACAAAATTATGTCACATGCATCTTTGATTGGGAACACTATCATGTGCTTTCACGGATTCTTTCCTTTTAATGTGCACATGCATCAATTGCTGGCGTTCACTTTTGTTTCACACTTGAAACAACTCAAAGTTGCAACATCTTTTACTACCTTTCTATATATAGTTTTGAATTTTGAGCTAAAACTAAACAAGACGAAAGCATATATCTTGAGAGCTTGATGTATACATGAAACCAAAAGTCACCACTTTGCCTTTTATGAAACTTGGAGGGAAACGAGGATAAATAAGATGCACCCAATAGAAGCTGTGTTCAATCTAAGTCATAGCCACTCTCTCATTAAATTAATTCGGCACCGAAAGTGTCTTATGTGCTTGTGCTTAATTATTCCTCATTTTACACAACTTCTGTTTTGAGGATAGCGTTCTCCTATTAGTAGTGGCGTGATCAATAAGTCTCTTTACTCTCCTCATTATTTAATTTTCTTGATAATGAACAACTTAAATTTGTATTTATGCATCACCAGCATGTGGTGTTTAATTTTTCTTTTTCCTCTCAACCAAAAAGACTTCGCTGGATGAAGAGATTACTTAAGATAGTGCAGTAATTTTCATACTTATATGGTTATACAACAACTAATTAATTTTCTGCCATAAATACCCTTGGCCTTAACCGATTCATGCTGGTAAGTACCTTAACTTAAGATTTTCATTCTATAAAATGCCAATAAACCATGTTACTGTACGTAGTGGTAACAGCGCATGCAAGTGCCTTCTGGTTTCTGTGCATAAATATGAACGTTCAAGGTCTTCCCCTATATCTACCACGCCCTTCATCTTCCTTAAATGTTGATAACCACGGTTCGGTAAGCTACTAACTGTGAACTATAATGGCTTTTTAATTTTATTGTACAATCTTGCTACTTATTTTACCAAAGCTTAGTCATGATGACCATTTCCATAATATAATATATATCGACCATATGAAGAAGCACATGGTGTTTCAGTTAGAGAGACTAGGAAAAAGTCTCTCATACATGCGCAAGCTGTGACCGGAACTTGCTTTGTTTTATCTTGCCATGAAGTTTGACACGAAAGTCCCAAACAGATCAGTTTGTTGGGGGTTGAGCAATTGACATGCCAATCTCATCCTCTTTCATACCCTCACTTAGCCACTCCCTTCTTATAAAGCACTGTGTTTGAAGTTCCTATATATATATATATATATCCTACAAAACTTGCTGTCCCTCCGTCTAAATCTGTAATGGAGTTCCTCACTTTACTGTATGTTGTTCCAGTATTGTACTTGTGTTTCCTGATGTGGAAGGTGTTTGATGAAAGAAGGGACCAGGAGTGCTACGTATTGGACTACCAGTGCCATAAGCCAACCGATGATAGAAAGCTTGGCACCGAGTTTTGTGGTAAAATCATCGCGAGAAACCAGCACCTGGGCCTCGACGAGTACAAGTTTATTCTCAAAGCTATTGTCAGCTCCGGCATTGGGGAGCAAACTTATGCCCCAAGAAACTTCTTCTTCGGGCGTGAGGCTAACCCCACATTGACAGATGTGATCTCTGAGATGGAGGAATTCTTCTGTGACAGCATTGCCAAGCTCTTGGCCAGATCAGCCATTTCTCCCTCAGAGATCGATGTTCTTGTGGTCAATGTCTCCATGTTCGCTGCTGTTCCTTCCTTATCTGCTCGAATCATAAACCAATACAAAATGAGGGAGGACATCAAGGCTTACAATCTCACTGGTATGGGTTGCAGTGCTAGCCTTATTTCTTTGGATTTTATTAAGAGTATTTTCAAGTCACAAAAGAACAAGTACGCTCTTTTGGTGACTTCAGAGTCTCTCAGTCCAAATTGGTATTCTGGTAATGACAGATCAATGATTCTTACCAACTGTTTGTTCCGGTCTGGAGGGTGTGTCATTCTTTTGACCAACAAAAGGTCGTTGAAGCACAAAGCCATGTTGAAATTGAAGTGCTTAGTGAGGACGCATCATGGGGCTCAAGATGAGGCCTATGGTTGTTGCCTTCAAAAGGAAGATGACCAAGGCAGGCTTGGGTTTCACCTTGGGAAAAGTCTCCCCAAGGCAGCTACAAGGGCTTTTGTTGATAATTTAAGGGTACTATCGCCCAAGATTTTGCCAACGAGGGAGTTGCTCAGGTTTATGGTTGTGGCCCTCACTAAAAAGCTTAACAAAACGAGTTCCTCCATGTCTGGTGGTGGCTTAACCAAATCCCCATTGAACTTCAGGACAGGGGTTGATCATTTCTGCCTACATACAGGAGGAAGGGCTGTGATTGAAGGCGTTGGAAAGAGCTTGGATCTTAGTGAATATGATCTTGAGCCAGCCAGGATGACACTGCACCGTTTTGGGAACACATCAGCCAGCAGCCTGTGGTACGTGATGGCTTATATGGAGGCCAAGAAGAGGCTCAAGAAGGGTGACAGAATATTGATGATAAGTTTTGGCGCTGGGTTTAAATGCAACAGCTGTTTGTGGGAGGTAATGAGGGATCTGGGGGATGCAAATGTGTGGGACGACTGCATTCATGACTACCCACCAGAGTCCTTGGCCAACCCTTTCTTGGAGAAGTATGGTTGGATCCATAAAGTTGAGGAACCCAAAGATTTTCATTTGCCAGATTTTCTCAACTAGGATTATCTATTTAACTCTGATTTTTATATCTCTTAAGAAAGCATCATTGTTATTATGAATTTGGATGCCATTTTTCTGTAAACTATCTACTTGTCATTGTTTGAATACCTCAAGGGTTCACTACCCAACAAGCTCTGCTGCTTCTGACATCATTGAAGCCTGCCGCACTGTCAAACGGCTAATAAATAGTTTCCATTTCTGGTTTTTATTTGTTTAATTATGGTCATGCTCGACGAAAAGACATAAGGAAAAAACCTTGTACTTTTTTGCATTTTGATATTGATTTCCATAAACAGATTGGATATGAATAGTTCTTAATTCTCCACCCTCGATTCTGAATTTCTACAGAGCAAAATACTGTCTTTCACGTGGCTCATGTTATTATACTTAATTTTACTGATAATACATTTTACATTGTTTATAAATAATCTCAAAAGTAAAAATTCGGGAAATAAAATTTCAGAAATTGATCAATTATCCATCCTCATAAATTTTACTGAAAGTGATACATGAAAGACTGATAGGAATATAAAAAATGAATCATCACCTTATCATTCACACTGTCAGAAAGCGTCCAAAACCATAATATAAGTGGCATCATAAAGGTGAAATTTCTCTCTGGAATTTAAAAAGATGTGAAAGTGGCTATAGCTGGCACTGGGACAGAAGAAGGCAGAGAGAACAACAAATTGTTCACGAGTTGCTTCTTATTCATAGACAAAATAAATCGGATGACAGGACATTCAGACATGGGAAAATTAGGTGATGGATGCCAGCTGCAACAGGATTGAAGAATTTGATACCCTTGAAATTAAATTGCAGGGTGTTATTCACTGTTAGCAAACGCTGTCGTATAGCTCGTTGATACAACTCAAAGTCTCAAACCAAAGGGAGTTGTGCAATCAATTCTTCAATTGCAAAAACAACCATGAAGGCAACCCTCCCTCCCTGGTTGGTCAAATCACAAAAATTAAGGCCCTCTGGGGATTGGGATGTAGTGAATTTTCTGAATGAGAACATGAATTGGGTGAATCCTTGTCTTTCATTACTCGTTTTGCATCATTATGTTTTGGCCAACTAACCATATATTTTAAATCCAGTTGAGCTTGTTACAACTCAACCATTTTTTGTTTTTTTGTTTTGGTCGGTAATTCAACTGTCAATCTATCAAGGACCATCAATTATTTGACTTTTCTTTGTTTTTTGTCAGCAACCATAAATTATTAATAAGGTTGACATTCGAACAGAAGTCCACATATAAAGGGCCTTCCAACCAAGCCCATCATGTCGAAGAAAATGGATCAAAATACCTTTGTCCAAAAAAAGACATTACATAAACAGGCCTTCCAAAAAAAAAGTTTGGTTCTGATTAAATTTTACATAAATAAAAAATTTTAAATTTATTACATATTTTTAATTTAAATAAACGCATGACAGTTTTTTAATCTCTTATTAATATAAAATTTGATCCACTACTCTTGTGTATAGTAATGAAAGTTTTCAAATCTTACAATAAAAGATTTATTCTTGAAAGAGACAAGCCATAGAATGTAAAGTGTATCGCTTCGTTTTTGTCGTAGTTGTTTTATTCTTAAACGATTTAGTCTGATTTGTTTTTTTATTTCAAGGCTTGTTGCATGATTTAATTATATTTTTATATTTAACTCAAAAAAAATAATTAATACTATTTTGATTTTAAATAATAAAAATAATTTATAAATTAGTTTAAAATTTATAAATTATACTTGAAAGAATATATAATTTATAAATTTTTAGTTAATTTAAATTATTTAAATATTTTTATTTATTAAATATTTTTAATTTAATCAAATAAATTTATAAATTAATAACATACACTATAAATTATCTTTTTGTCTGATTTTACATCTTTTGAGGTGGGGACCCGGGAGGGAAAAGGTATCTGTTTTTATTATGAATTGTATTATTTTTAATTCAATTTTTATGTTTTGTTAGGTATAACATTTTTATTAATCATTTTAAAAATTAAATAAGAAAATATAAAATAGGGTGAAACGTTTCTCTCGTGTTTCTTTACGAAGGTCCAAACGCATAAGACCATTGTGTGTCTAGGTGAAGTTGGGTACAGCTCCGAAGCTTGTGTGGGCGCCACTGCAATGGAGATGGAAGTGACTGGTAGGACCGTAGGAGTACCATTGAGCCTTCTTCTTTCGGGCTTTTGCTCTCTTTTCCCTCCCATCTTTAAACCTCCGGGATCTCTCGACTGCGAATTCTTATTTTTCGTGACGTTGGAATGTGCCTTGCTCAACTTCAATTAAACCAACTATCATTTGCATCTCTTGTTGCATCGTGGTGTACTTGGATTTCAGTGACGCCTACCCTGCAATCAATTTGGACAGTAAAATCTCTGATTTCCCGTTCATTTTGTTGTTGCGTATACATAACGCAATTGTTGCTTCCTCATCGACCTATAACTGACATTTCTGTTGTGTGTTAGATTCTTAGTATTAGCTACTTGGTTAAAATTATGATTATGCGAGCCTTCTTTCGTTCGTATTATCTTGAAATCTTGCTAACCAGAGTATAGTTTCTGCTTTCTGCTAGTTAACTATTTTTCTTTTCACTATTATAGTTTGAAGAATATATGTTGCACAGTGGAGGTGGATATGACCATGATCCCTAAGCGTCATTTATGCCTCCATGCTCTACCTTGGTGGACTGATAATGGGTTCTCTCTTCCTCTCTCTCTCAAACGCTGCATTCATTCTCTCTGCTTGCAATGCTTGTCATTGTCCGGGAAAGAATCTAATAAATGGTTGTTCTGACTAAACTTGTATACATTACATTCTTCATATTATTTCTTATTTCACATGGTCAGTAACATTACAAAGATGATAATGATTTTCTATAATCTTTAATCATAAATCCTACGAATCATTTTTTTTTTTTTTGCATGCATATTTTGGTGATCTTTTAGTGTCTGTTTCTTTCAATTTTCATGTTCATAACTTCTTATATGCATTCAATCTTCATCATTTATAGGCAAATAAGAGAGATACCAACTCATATATGGAAATTATTGTTTGGTTGAACATATATGTGTGTGATATACTGCAACTTCTATTTTGCTAGATGAAAATTTTCTTGGCATATAGAGTAGAATACTTTTATGATACGAGTGGCAATTAGACTAAACACATTTACTGCGACAACCCAATCATAGTCACAGTGATAGCTAACCTCCTTGTAGGTCACCTTTGTCCAAACCTATATTGCTCCCACACACAATGGATTATTGTAGAAACCACAAAAAGCTACCTGGCTGTGGTAGAAATCATGGTTCATATGGTTTGGTTCTCGTTATATTTATATACCTGTTGTTTGATTGGGCTGATTGTTGATAAACTTGCTGTTTGTATTGTTAATCACTTGTCTCTTTTCCTTTTAATTGTGGGTTGGATGGCTGCTGAAGATTTTCCCTCAGGGCTGGGGACTGGATGGGTTGAAACTTTAAAGATTGAGCATCTAATTTTATCTTTTGATCATCATGTAGAGCATTCCAGCTCTTATCGGTATACTTTGCAGGAAATTGGATGTGAGGCCAGCTGAATTCTCTTCATCAAATGAAGTATTGACTCAAAGGAAATTCAGCAGTTGTTCTAGTGCACAAGATGGCTATGAGTCAACTCAGCTATATGCTGTTCTAATGGTAAATCTAAAGCTAGATTTTAATTTGTGCTGGTATGAATTCCCCTCTTGTTCGTGTCCTACCATTTAAGAACATTTGCATTACCTTGGTGGTGGCATTAGTGCGAGGCGTGGATGTGGTTAGTGTTCATGAGGGTGGTTTTTTTTTTTGTATTGATATGACAAAAGCTCTATCACAATGACAATGGGGACAGAGGATCCTGTTGGTGGGATGAGGCTGAAGCATGATGATTATACATAGATACTTGTTAGGCAACAATTCTGTTTGGAGCAGAGTGCTAGGTGATACTTTAATTCTATCTCTACGTTATGGTGGGATCTATAGGCATTAGTAAACATTTTATTTTCAGTGAAAGTTTAACCTGATTGGTCATGTGTGGAGAAGACCTACAGAAGTCTTAGTAAGAAAAGTAGATCAGATATAGAATAGTCCGATAGTTAGAGGTAGAGGGAGACCAAAGAAAACAATAGGTGAAACTATTAAGAACGACTTAATAATTAATAACTTATCTATTGATCTCATTTATGATAAGACACTGTAGCATCGTTTAATCTATGTAGCCGACTCCACCCAGTGAAAAAAGGTTTTGTTGTTGTTGTTGAAAGTTTAACTTGATCTTTATATGTCTATATTTAGAATAAAATCTTTAGTCATGATTCTTGGCTTGAATAATGATTATTGATGGTTATCTAACTTGGGCTTTTTTCACATCTTGAAACAAGTACTCAGTTTCATATCTGTCAGATTGATTTAAACATGGCTTCTAGAATGCCTGGTTGTCATCAAGGTGGATTTGCTCTCTATAAATTGATTGTTGACACTTGACACAACGAAGAATACTTAATGAAAGTTTGTGAGGGCTCACAGTCATTGGGATTTGACGTTGTATTATATGGTTTCTACTCTCTTTTGAGCAGATTTTACTTTGCTTCTGAATTGATCATACGTCTCCCCACCCCAAGAAAGGGAATGAATGGAAGAGAATTTAGCACGCAGCTCAAATCTTTCCCTGGAATTTTAGCAGATGTTTTTTTTTCATTGCAATTGATTTTACTGATGTTTATGTTCTATTACTGCCCAAATGAACTAAGCAGTCTATACTAATGTCGCGTGTTATATATATATATTTACATAAGTATTTTTGTAGTATACCTCAAAAAAATTGAATAGCATTACTTTAAAACTTTTTGTGCTAAGTAATATATTATTTACTATTATAATTTTTTCTTTTACATTTTTTTATTTCAATAACCTTTGTGTGCATACATACATTAACTGATTTTTCTCTTTTGTTTGCTTTACATGGATATTTATGTGATTCACTTTCTTCTGGGTCAAATTTATATGATGCACTAATACTTCATTTCTTTTTTTTTTGGGCCCTTAATATTTATATGTTGCCAATGTCATATGAATTTCTGTATAACTTATGGGCATTTTAGGAATTAAGAGCCTTCGCACTTGGGCCAAATTCACGTTAGCCTCTTTCTGAGCATACTTTCCTCTGGATTCTGCATGCTGTAACTTGTTACTTTTCACGTAGTTAGAACTGCACTAATTCTATACACAGCCCTGTTTTGTCTGAGCTAGGGCAAAAATGGGAAGAAAAAGACCCATTTTTTTTAATCTTGAATTCTTGCCCCCAGTACTTGAATTGTGAATAATTTACGCAGTTTGATATCATGTTTGAGTACAACCGTTTCTTAGATTAGACCTTTTTTTTCCTACATCAATTGTTTAACTTGGTTTGCTTACGAAATTACGTCGCTTTATTTATTTATTGTTAAGTGGTTAATTACTTAACTTGCATATGCATTTGTGACAATTTTTTTGTTAACATTTTGGACAGTTTTAAATACAGTAAACTTTCATGGGCTATTGAATATGTTTTCTTTTTCTAATAGGAGATTACTGTATATAACTAAATGTGAATGTTAATGTTAACCTTCTAATTTAGTCTAGGATGAATATTACTGGTTCAGGTGTGGAGTCAATGAGGAAGAAAGCAGAAGTAACAGGTAACACCTTAAATGATTAATCTGTGTTTATCTTATTGCCTGTTATTTGAGGCTTTCATTGTGAAATGTCAACGCTGGATTGTTTTCCATGCCCCTTCTACCAAACCAATTAGGCTATTATAAACATTCGTAGCTCATAATTCTTTATGACGTTTATGGTTGACAAATTCAAAATTACTCCTTTGATAATTGCTCTTTTTGTATGAATGATTAAGTAACCATATAGAAGGTGGCAGATCCCATTCCACTCCATCCTTGGAATTCTCTTGACAATCTCCAAGTGATTGAGTTACTGTAAGACATGATTTGTGGAAGACTTAAAGGGTGACTCAGTGCACGAGACTTCCACCTAGTGAAATTTGAGGAGAGTAGATGTACGCAGTCTTATCCCTGCAAATAGAGGTTGTTTTCAAGAATCGAACACGTGACCTACAGGTCACAAGACAGCAACCTTACCGTTGGATGGATAGATGGATTTGTGTAAGACTTAATTTAAACAAATTTCTAACCTGTTGGATGGATGGATTTTTACTCTGCCATTAACACATTTATATTTAATAGTTATTATGCTGGATCAAAGTTGTATGTGTCTGGTATGAACAGAATCTTCTTAGAGTTTATTTTCACTACAAAACCCTGAGAGCTTCGGTCATTGGTCTAGAAAAACATGATCATATCGTAACAAAGAACTATACGTAATCGGTGAATACCCAGTATGGGAAAGACCAGCGGCAGTCATATTCAATTATTCGTTACCTTATCCCATATTTAAGACCGTGCTTAATATGAAGCCTTATTTATTGTCTCAGTCAATGGTCGACCAAAAAAAAAAAAAAAAGAGTCATCAACCCAGTCAATTTGTATTTAACTGTCAACCCAAATTTTAAATTTTCTCTTAGATAGGATAATATGTAGCCAATTAACGAGAATGACAGTAACGTTTTGGGGGCACGATATCTGCAGCAACTGACATCGACCAATATAATGTAGGGTGGTTCACGCGCAGAGCGTACGTGCACTGGATGATTTCCTCTACTTCTTGTTTCACTTACTAATTAGTAATTACCCTTCTGTTTCTCTTTTGCTGAGCTGTTTACGTGAACATACATTCTTTACTCGGTTGTGACAGAAAAGGTTAACATTAACCACATGAAAAAGGTTGTTCGGCGGTCTTGTTTGGATTATCGTTTGGATGCTTGCACTACATGTGCCTATGACTGAGGTTTCTTGTTTTTTATTAATTGTTTTAGTGTATACCTTTCTTGACCCTCCCCAAATCTTTTTTAATTTATTTCAACTTTCTTGACCTTTTTGGCTAATTTTCCAGGAGTAATATATGGTAAGATCGAAATCTGGATTCTGGGCTCCAGTTATTGCTTTTTCAAGTTCCTTTTCCATTGTTAATGGTTAATGGTAAGCACTTTTCTGTAGCCTGATTTCTTCAATATGAAGTACTAGCCTCCTTCTCCCCCCCCCCCCCCCCCCCAAAAAAAAGTTTCTTATTTTTTTTTCCATTTTAATTTGCTGAGAGAAAGAACAGTGAAGTATGACTTCTTATGTGATATTTTTTTAAAAGAATACTTGATAGGACATTGACTGGCCCAGAGAAGTGGTAATTTTCTTTATCTATATTTAATGAAAATGATAGATTATTTGGACTTTGGTTTTAATGGATTATTTTTTTATTATTGTGGGATAAGATTAATGGTTCCATTCACACGCACAAACACTGGAATATTTATATGGTTTAATTTGACCGCCACGAAGAAGCCTCCTATTTGCAGCTTCGGATTGATGGTATCTTATTGGTTAGACACGCTTATTCGGACTGATCCATTTGCATTTAATAATTAATGTAACATTAATCAGAATATAAGACCATATGCTCATGACACATGCGGCTGACAAGAGCATAATTTGGATTCCGAACCCCCAACCCCAATTATATATATTATATTAATATTTCATACATTTTTATAAGTTTTGAAAATAAAAATATATATTCACCAAACCCTAACTAACCTGTGATTTACTTAATAAACAATAATGTATAATATGAAAATTATTACATTGGAAAAATTAAGACTTTTTTTTATAATTACTGTAACCTGTTATTCTGTTCTAATGTATTTAAATATAAATGCTATTTCTTTGTAAAACAAAAGTGGTACATTGGTTTTGAATGGTGGTGAAGCCATGATAATGACATCCCAATCCAGACAAAGTCAATGAGCTGCATTTGGCCATCAAAGTGTTGAATGATGGTGGCATTTTGTTTACATTACGTAGTTTGAAAAGTTGAGTACTCTCAATCATCAATGAGCTATTTGCCACACTTTAAAAGCATCTGTTTGACTCTTCCCCCCCCCCCCCCCCCCTCTTTTTTCCTTTCACATCTGCCGCTTACTTCTTGCCAGGGCTCTCCCACTCGCATCCATATCATGTAGTCTCACTTTTTTCACTGTTTCATTCACTCATTACCATACATACTTCCTGGCTTTGAAATAAATTATTTCCAGAGATTGAGTTGAGTAATACATGTCCTTTTGATATGGATTTAAAATATCTAAAATATAAGGTAGATTTAAAAGAACTACATGTAGAGTAGAGAAGTACTGGTAAACTTCATTCTCTTTTATTTTTTTTATTTTTTCTTTGCACTCAAGGTTGTATGTATAAAGAAAGAATTTGTGTTTGAAAAATAATAATAATAATTTGAGAATTATTTGTATGATGGGAGATATGAAACAATACAAACTGAGTGAAAATTTTGACAATTTTCGAAGAATTCTCACAAAAATTTATTGATGTGAATTTGGTATGATTATAAATAATTATGATATTTATTCAATTAAAAAATAAGTTATTTTTATTGATATTCTAATTATATGAGTAAGCCTTTATGGAAAATATACTTGCTATATTTGAGTTATGTTGTATGGTATTGGTATTGGTATAGTATCTGTGGGATAGAGATTCTAGGCGGAAATTAAAGCAATATTCTCTGAGATTAAACCGAGGCAATCTTATATATATTGTTAGTTTCTTGGCCGTTTGTTTGGACACCAGAGTTCTGTTAATTGGATAAAATCATATGGGTTTTTCAGAATTTGTCGGGTCACCCAACGCTGTTTGCTTCGGAGCATCCATCTTAAGCCTCAACGCCTGTGAGTCGGCGTGTGTTGCACGCTCGGGAAAAGCCGTTATTGTAATACTGAAAAGATGAAAATTGAGGGAGGGTCATTATTGAGGGAATTTTATTAAAAAAAAAAATGATTTTTGTGGGTCCATATCGGCCGTTTAAAACAACGTGGTTCTGCTACTTGAGACGTTCGTCCAAAAACGACCACTTTCGGTCCACTCCCGTGGGTCCTCGTGTTCCGTCCACTAACTTTAATTATAAAATTGTTGAAATTGAAAATGAAATGAAAAAAATGAGGTATGTTTGGAATTATTTTTGTTTTATTATTTTTTTAAAAAAAAATTAAAATTGATATTTAAAATATTTGTTTGAATATAAATTTTAAAATAGTGTTTGAAAACGAGTGATTTGTGTGATAATTAAGTATTAATTTTGATAAATTATTTATAATTTTATTATTAATAAAAATAATTTTCTTTATTTTTTTAAAAATTCGAAAATAATTTTATAGTAAATTAAGAAAACAATAAAATGATTTTTTGAGTTATATTTTTACAAACCAGTAAATAGATTTTTTTATTTTAATTAAACAAAAAAAATTGTTCTAAAAATTGATTTCAAACAAGCCCATACGATTTCAGTTCAAAAAAGAAAAAAAGAAATACGACATCGTGTTTTACTCATTTTTGTTCGCCGAGCAGTAAGTGAAAAACAAAATTTTACATCCCACTCTGTTCTCATTCTTACCAAGCATACCTAAAGAAAACAGAACATCTTCTTTCTTCGAGATTGAGGTTGTAACAGAATTACTAAACCAAACTTGGCATTTTCGATGGTGCATATTTATGTATACAAAATTACAGGTGTCCAAAATTGACATAAAACCAGGCTTTATATTATTTTATTTTATTGTAAAAAAAAAATAAGAAAAAGTAAATATAGAAACAAAAATGGGATAATATATATATATATATATACTTTAACTTCTCCAATCTCTAATCTTTTTGTTTAGGGTTAATGCGACGCTGAGTGACTACTTTTTGACCCCAAAAAAAAAAAGAAACAACATAAACACGGTTTTAGCTCAAGTCCAAAAGAAAAAGTGAAAAAGAGTTAACCAAAACAAAAGAAAAAGTGAAAAGTTCATTTGGGAAGATTCAATTCATCGTAAACCATAAGGCTAATAATAAGTCCATGGTAAAATAAAATTAGTTTTTTCCATATTCATTCTGCCTACATTCTTTTTTAAATTTCTAAATAAAGTTATATAATAGCTTTGATGTTGTTATTTTTTTTTTTGGGGTATAAAAAAATTTAAGTGAATTGAATTTTAAAAATAATTTAATGAATGCTTATAGAAATATTTACAGATTAATAAAAAAATTCATCAATAATAAAATTTGAATTTATATTTTTATAAAATATAAATCATATTCTTATTGACTAGACTACGTTGGCTAACTTTGATGTTGTTGAGACGTCGAGTTTTCAGATTTCCACATGTTACATGTTAATAATTTCTTTTTTGGGTGTAATGTAATATTGTTGGTACTCGTTTGTTCACCGTGTTTTTGCCACAATCATCAGTGACACGTCATCGACCGTGTCTAATCTTTACTTTACTGTATTTGCCGACTCGAAAAATGAGCGATTTGGCTGTCGTTTATGCGGGTATACAGTCCACGTTTGTTGAAGATACAGAGCCATTAAAACTAACGAAGAGTCAACAGAAAAACTGTTCCGTTTGGCGATGGCAGCTACTCGCGGCACTAAATATCCTATCGCGCGTGGTTCTGTTAATTCCGTTGGACTTCATCTTTATTTTTTCGGCCCAATAATGGCTGTCCTTCGTTGGGCACCCGCACCACTACTGGTTAACTCTCGTATGCTGTTGGATTCCACCCCATTTTTCATCGTGCCGTCTCACCCCGTCATAATCATCACCACCTTTGCAAAATGTTCCTCTTTTATTGATTGATGAGATTGGTGCGTGTATCGGCTCTGCCTCTGATTTAGATTGTTATTCCTCTCTTTTTCTTGTCTCTCGGATCTCTCACACTACTTTGCCCCCTTGTATCTCCTGAATGTTCGTTTCAGGGTGTTCTCACGAGACCATCGCTCCCTAAGAGCTCCTCTCAAATCTCAATAATGGCTTTCATGGTAGTAGGTGGACAGAAAAAGGTGTTTCTACCTTCAAACTCAGGTCAATATGATCAACTTCTCTTATTTTCCCCAGCGTTTTGGCTTTCACAGAATGATCGGAGGAATGCTTGTGCCCGGCTAATAACTATTTATTTGTTTATTCCTATTTTACTGTTTCGGTGTTACTTCTTTTGAAACTTTATACACTTCTCTCCTTTTTTCAAGATAGTTTTTGTGAAGAACGCAATCAAAATATATCAGGCGGAAAGGTTTTAACCCCCTTTTTTTTTTTTTTTGGTATGACCAGAGCTCTGATTCCGGAGGCGCGTAGAAGTATCAGAATAACCTCCAATATTTCGCCATTTTTGGTATTCCACAATGATTCGATTGATCTTTACCTTAGAATTGTTTCAAGAAGATCACAATAATTATTTGGGATGAAAGATGCTAGTGTTGATCTGGGTATTTGCTGGAAGGAAGAAAAGAGGTTCTGATATACTTAATTATATTTAACAGAGAGAAGGGTTTTTATAGGTAGGTGAATCCAATGGCGACGCCGGCGGTGCAGCTACAAGCTGGGCAAACAAGCACCCCTAGGAAAAAAATGACAAAACAGTTGACAGGAAAGCGGGATGATACCCGTTTACACTCTGCAGCAAGAGCAGGAAATATGGCTGTCGTGAAGGAGATCCTTACGGGTACTGCAGAGGATGAACTAAATGAACTATTGGCTAAGCAAAATCAAGCTGGAGAGACATCCCTTTATGTTGCTGCTGAATATGGTTATGTTGAAGTAGTGAGGGAGATGATTCAATATTACGATCTTGCTAATGCAGGAATTAAAGCAAGAAATGGTTTTGATGCATTCCTCATTGCTTCCAAACAAGGGGATTTAGGTATATGTTCATCGATGTTTTTCTGCTTGTTCTTTGTGGCCTGTAATTTTCGGAGGGAACCTTAGTTCTATTTGCCCTGTTGCAGATGTATTGAAGATCCTTATGGAGGCTCATCCTGAATTGTCAATGACTGTAGATCCATCCAACACTACAGCTTTGCACACAGCAGCAACCCAAGGGCATACTGAGATAGTGCATTTCCTATTGGAAGCAGGAAGTAGCCTGGCAACCATTGCCAGAAGTAATGGGAAAACAGCTTTGCATTCTGCTGCAAGAAATGGACATTTGGAGGTTATAAAAGCAGTTCTGGAGAAGGAGCCTGGAGTTGCAAACCGGACAGATAAGAAGGGCCAGACAGCACTTCACATGGCAGTGAAGGGACAGAACCTTGAGGTGGTGGAGGAGTTGATAAAAGCAGATCCCTTATCAATAAACATGGTTGATACTAAGGGAAACACAGCATTACATATAGCAACCAGGAAGGGCAGGGCTCAGGTAAATTGGACTATGCTTTCCCTACTTCAGCTTAATTCAAAAAAATGCATCATATTGACTTTGACTCTTGACTGAGTAAAACAAATTATTGCTATTGGTAGATCAAATTACAATTTACAGATTGTGAACCAATGCTCTCTTTTAAATTTAGATGTTTAGATAGCAAGAAACTGAAATGGATTGTGATTTGATTTACCACATATGTTATGAGTGAATGTGTTCTTATCCGTGATGTGCCTGTCCTTTCATCAAAATCTTTAGTACCATCAGGTTTGACGTTGCTCTTGCAAGTAATTGGTGACTGCCTCCAGCTTGAATGATTTCTTCCGGATCATTGAAGTTATTCCATCCGTGCGTTTTGTTGATGGAAATTTGTCTCTGATCTATTAAATCTGAAATTGAAGGAAGTGAAAGTCCAAATGTTTATGATATTCAACTACTTTTTTTGGGAACATTCGTTGTAAGGCATTTTGATGGACACATTTTCCACTTGTTTATGTGCTTCTGCGTGACATGAATGAGGATGTGTGAAGAAACTGATTTGTCTAATGCTTAGATTAAAATCTGCATAGGAGTTGCCGTGAGTAATTTATTACCTTATTGTTCAGACAAAAACAACTCTGGTTGGAAAAAAATAAGTAATATCAGTTTCAAAGACAGATTAGGGGAGCTGATATATCTTTATTTGTGTTTGTGCAGATTGTAAGGATGCTTCTTGGACAGAGGGAAACAGATACATCAGCCGTTAACAGAAGCGGTGAGACTGCACTTGACACTGCCGAGAAAACTGGGCACGCTGATATTAAAGAGATTCTGGAGGAACATGGTGTTCAGAGTGCCAGAAGCATAAAGCCTCAGTCTGGAACAAACCCAGCCCGTGAGCTGAAACAAACTGTAAGTGACATAAAGCATGAAGTCCATTACCAATTGGAACACACTCGCCAAACCAGAAAACGAGTTCAAGGCATTGCCAAACGTCTCAACAAAATGCATGCAGAAGGACTCAACAACGCAATCAACTCCACAACTGTGGTCGCAGTACTAATTGCCACAGTTGCCTTTGCTGCTATATTTACAGTTCCTGGCCAATATGTTGATAACCCAGAAGATATACCTCCTGGGCAATCCCTAGGTGAAGCAAATATAGCTCCACAAATTCCATTTATCATATTCTTTGTCTTTGATTCCATTGCCCTCTTCATTTCTCTGGCCGTCGTGGTGGTGCAAACCTCGGTAGTAGTCATAGAGAGCAAAGCAAAGAAGCAGATGATGGCTATAATTAACAAGCTCATGTGGTTGGCTTGTGTACTCATTTCGGTGGCGTTTTTGGCATTGTCATTTGTAGTGGTGGGGGAGCATGAGAAGTGGCTGGCAATTGGAGTGACGATTATAGGGACAACTATAATGGCTGCAACCTTGGGGACTATGTCTTACTGGGTCATTAGGCATCGCATTGAGGCCTCAAATATTAGGAGCATTCGAAGGTCTTCAATGGGAAGCAGGTCAAGGTCTTTTTCAGTGTCGGTCATGTCAGATTCTGAGCTACTAAATAATGAGTTTAAGAAAATGTATGCCATTTAAAAGTTCATATACCTAGTCACTCTTACCAATTTTAATTTACATCCGGCCTCATGAGGGATTTATATCCAACAAGAGTGAAACTTTCAAATGTATATCTACGGACTTGGCTAATCAATGTTAATAATATGCTCAATCAATCGCTGCTTGTGGCCATATTTATGTAGACTAGGAAAATCTGGGAAATGAAAACGGTGGCGATTCAATTCACTGAAATTCATATGCTGTAAAATTTTGCTAGCTGATTCCAGATTCGGATTTATGTTGGTATTTCCTATACTATGAGTATAGTATTACGGGAAACCACATCTAATTGTCAACTATTTATTCGCAGTAATGACACGTTTGACGCATGCTTGGAAGTAACTAGTAATATTACTGCCCGTGGACCTTTGCACCTTTCGTGGAAGTTCCGTGTCCGAAGTCTCACTTCAGCATGCAAGTAAAGAATCATTGTTCGGCTGGTCTATGCCAGAATTCTTGTTTATACTTGTCTTATTACCAGAGTGTTTTATGGACATGGGAGGATAAATCCTCCCAAGTCCCAACCCTTGACTTCAACCCATTTCTCCAGCTCTCGACCGCTTAAAGGTCGTGGTTACAAATGGAACCTAGGATAAAGGCAACCATAACAACGTATTTTCCATACGATCTCGCCATCCTACTGGAAGTCGGTGTTCCGAGGAACCTGTCAAGACTTAATACCAGCTCGCTTTACTTCGCAAAGGCAATTTAAATGTATCAATGGAAGGGCCATAAATGGCTATGACGTGCATGTTAAATGTACCATTATACCCCTTGCAGGGTTCAACTTCTGATTCTCCGAATAACATAGATTTCACAAATTTAAAAATGGTGACTAGCTTGTTGTCTCCCTCCAATATATTGCATGTAAATCACAAGTTTGCACATATCATTTATCAGGAAACTATCTGGCAGTAAAGTACTAAATTTTGTTTTGAGGTATCATTTCGGTAACTTTAGAAACAAAAATATTTTAAAATATTTCGAAAATTTCAAAAAAATAAAAAAAAATTTAAAAAATGTTTCAAATAATTTCAAATAATATTTTTTTTTTAATTTTAAAAAATTTTAACAATGATATAGATATATAAAATTATATTAAAATTAATTTAAATTAATATTTATAATTAAATAGTAAGTAAATATATTACTACAGTAAAAATTTTAACTCAAATTCTAACAGCATTTAACAACAATCTCTTTATTACATCTATCTTTTCATTTTCTTCTTAACTCTTTCGTGACATTTATATTTAAATCTCTTTCTCTGTCGACCATGATTCTATCTCTATCTTTGGATATATTTCTCTCTCTTTGCCTTTCAATCTCTCTTTGTATCATTTTTGTAGTTTCCTCTTTAAAATAAAAATAATGAAAGAAAATAATATTATAAAAACAAATGAGGAAAGTATAAGGTTAATAAAAATGTTGTAACTTGTGAAAGAAAATAATTTGGTGTTGAATGTGATATAATGTTATTTTCATCTACTTTTAGATTGTTAATTTTTATATTTTTTAAATTAATTTAATATTTTTCCATTGAAACAACTCGAAACAAAAATATTTTTATTGAAATAATTCGAAACAAGAGTATTTTCATAGAAATAATTCGAAACAAGAATATTTTCATCAAAATAACTCGAAATAAGAATATTTTTATTAAAACAACTCGAAATAAGAGTATTTTCACCGAAATTTCTATTGAAACAAGAGTATTTCTACCGAAACATTTCAAAACATAATAATTTTAATTGAAATAACATAATTCCTTAACAAACACTTCGTTTCGTTTCGATAACCCCGTTTTGTATCGGCGACTCAAGAAACGAAAACATTTCGGTCGTTTCGATGAAAAAAAAAAAAATTCCTTATCTAACAGATGCTTCACTTTGAGCATTGCATTATGCCATGGTAATTAATAGTTGTACTAAGTGTTTACGTCGGGGGCACATGCTCTGTTGGTTTTGGATATCATCTTACAACAGATTACGAAAGTATTCATTTGGGGACACAGTCAACAAAAAGTCCCAAATACCGCAGCCAATTGATCCGGGTGCATTTGAGATTAGTGAACACTGAGCAGTTAGCCCTATCTGCCACTGCCAGACTGCTAGGCTATCCTCACATCTATATTCCTTATTTATTCTTCACTTTAGGACAAAAAAAACGAATAATAATAAAAAAGAGAAAAAGAAAAATTATACTTTCCGGTCCCTCAAATAAAACAAGATTAATAAGGGAAAAGCCAAAGTGAAGAAATACTAATGCTACAAAATGACTTATGTTCTAATGAATTAAATTCATAAATTGAATTTACATTAAAGGTTTCTTTCCTCATCAATGTTGAGGCAGTGGCGGTCTCTTTTCCAACATTTCGTAATGAAGAACAAAATTATCCTGACAGGTTGCACATTAGAGGTCAAAAATACGACAAATTATCAAATAAATATAACTAGGAAGGAGAAGGGAAGTGATAGTAAAATGCCATTGAAACTATATATCTACAAAATCTAACCTTGCGGATCGTTTCGAATGTGTTTGGATCAAAACAGTGATATGATCCTCTCTCGTATGTGTTTGTTTTAACCAGCGGCTCGATATTAGGAACTCTTATAAACCACAAACGATGCTCTTTGTGATAAAACCAGCTTCTGTTGTAACTGCAAGCAAGAAACCTACATTGTTATTAATTATTGCAAAAGGGAGAAAAATAATTCATAACTAAGTCCTATATATATATATAGAGGAAGGATCACAAACTCCTACACCAAGCTCTGACCATTGCTTTTATTTCTATCTAATGGCTAAAATCCATCCAATCTTATAATGGAGTCTGACTAGGAAAGAGTATCAATTAATGCCTACCGTGAGAGTCTCTCCCCCATGTAAATGCTTCTCTATCCCCTCTTCCACTTAGATGTCCCTCTCATCTCTCAGGTTAAAAATCGGAGCATTCATTCTTCATGTGAAAACACAAGCTTCCCTCCCAACCAATTCTAAATTTATGGTATGTGAATGAAAAAAAGATCTAGATCGGGAAACACTAGTTTCATTGATTAACAAGTAGACACTGAGATGGACGCCAATTCTCAATGGTCACAAGTCACAGGTCCAAGTTATTCCACAAGCCATGAGAATGGTATATGTTTCAGAAACTGAAGTTAAAAGTAATTAATCATGATAGAAGTAAGCCCGCGAGAATTGAATACAATTTAAAATGTGAAACCATAATTTCTTGTCCACAGGAACTACATTAATTTAGGCACACAAAAGCCAAATTTCACTTCCATTGGCCAAGCCTGTTGTTAACCAAAAAAATGCCAAAATAAATGAAGGTTTATTAACCTTCTGGCTCATAAGGACATCAGCCAGTCAAATAAGAAATGTAGAAAGACGGAGGTTTTATTATCAAAGTGGGAGGAAGAATGAGTGCTTCACTTTTAAACTGGAGATATGAGAGAGACAAAAGTCAAGTAGACAATTTTGTCATAAGACTCTTTCCTAGTCACACTCCAATACCAAATGGGGTGGCTTTTAGCCATTAGATGGAAATAAAATCAATGGTCCAAAATTGATGTAAGAGTTTTAACTAGTACACTCTATATTATATATTAAGGGATGCATTGGAGGAAAAGTGCATACAGCTCATTTGCCGCATATAGTTGAGCCTCATCTTTGGGCATGCTGCAAAAAAATTAATGATCATACTTAAATATAACAGACAGCAAATCAATGCAAAAGTGAACAAAATTTAGCTATCAAAAGGCACCTGTAAAATACGTAAAACAACGTTTCCACCGTAAACTTCGAAAAATAACCTTGCTGCACCACCCAAACAAAATTTTAGCCCCAAAAAGGGAAGAAAAGAAGCAGAATGAAAATTATAAAACATACTTAAAAATATCTCACATGTAGAGCAGGTGGCTGTTTAGCATAGTAACATTGTGGCACAGAAAACTCTGGATCACCCTTAGCTGGTTCATCAGACCATGGAGACCCAAAAGTCTTGTGAAGATTTTCTGACGAATTCAAATTTAACCCAAGTGTTGTAAGATCAATTCCAAGGGCAAGAGAGGTCAGATCAGGATCACTCATCCGGATCACACTTAACAAACCAAGCAAACCAAACGGATCTGGGGCAGACTGTGCAGTTTGCATTGACTTCATGCCCTGATCCCTAAAAGACTGATTTACAGCTGACATTTGTTGAAGGCGGAACTGAGACTGGTTCTGATTTTGGTGCTGATGCTGTTGATACTGCTGGATAAGCTGGTCATATGAACCCATACCAGAAACTGTGTTTGGAGAATTTAGGGGCCTTAATCCAATACCAGGAGGTCCACTGGTCTGAAAACAAAATCCAAAAGCAACTATAATGTCATTGTCAGGAACACTTATTTAGGTGCTCTTATAATCACATATAGAGAAAAGACGCACACAAATTTCATCTTAAATGGGCACCTCACACTGCAAGACAAGCTACACTAAAACAGTTAGAGATAGAGGCCTTGTACAAAAAAAATGCCCTTAGTTACACAAGTAAGAAAGTAACCAGCAGTAAACTTTGCAGACCTGTGAATGATAGGTTGAATGCGTAGATGGAAATATATCTGACCCATGTAGATGAAGAAGATCTTGATTGTTTACAGATGAAAATGAGACACCGCCACTACTGACTGAAGGCGCATGCTGTTGTTGCTGCTGTGGACGATGCGACGAATATGCTCCCCCCAAGCTGAAACCAGCAGACCTCCCCATCTGTATATTGAAACACAGAAGATTGATAGCAGATTTCCATTCATTAGAATCATAGACTTACAATTATAGACATGTGTGTATATATGTAGGCTTTTGTTAATCTTTTACAACATTTAACTCACAGAGAAATGCTGAGATTGCATCATCGACATGGTATTCTCATGAAGTTGTTCTTTCTGGTGCATATCCATAGCATAATCTGCATTACCACCTGTACAAATACCAACATGATCAAAAACAAGTTTTGAAGTAACTGAACAATCTTTCCACTTAGCACAAGCAGAGTTTTTTAAACAAACATGGATGACAAAAAATAATTTATCGCCATCAGTTGCAGAATACTATAATGTTATTCCCATCAAAAAATTAAAGATAAATCATTAAAAATCTAAGAATTCCTCTGTAACCTTAAGAGCCATTAAAGCATCCTCACTAAGCACATAACAGGTCGAACAAATATAGAATATGATACAGAAACCAGGAGTCCTTAAAACTATCATAACCATAGTAATTGAAGACACATGATTCACGTTGTGAATTGACCGTGTCGCTTCGAGTCCTATGGCCACCGATACAGATCGGTGGCCAAATCGCAGAAAGACCAGAATTGCAGCTGGAATTGCACAAATTGGTGCACTTCCGGCAAGAATCATTGAATCGTTTGATTCAGCGATTTTGGATGTCCATCTCGCAATGGGTTTGCAGCTTCTGGCATTAGTTCTTTCGTCTTCGTCTGTGTCTGCACTTGCACCTGCGCCTGTGTCTGTTTGCCTGCGGTCACCTTCATCTTCCTCCTTTTCGTCTTCATTGTCTGCATTCTACTTTTTTTTTTGAAACTACACCCAAAGAAAACACAGCGTCCCACTGTGTTTTCTTTGGGTATAGTATTTTGTATAATATATTATATTATATTATATAATCTAAAATTTTAAATTTATACAAACTCAATCTAATATATAAAGATTAATATATTATTTTAAACATTTTGATTATGTTATTTATATTTTATAATATGTATTTTAAATTATTTTATAATATGTTGTAAATCTTACGATTCGATACGATTTATAATTCATGATTTGAATCTCGATTTGATTAATATGATCATAACCTATCACATAATACTGATCCATATTGCATTAAGTTGAGCACAAGCAGAAAAGCAATGAAGCTAATCAAAGAAAGTAACTAGATATGTGCACCCAGAAGCCCTTCTGAAAGCAAAAGTATAAATCACAATATACACTTAAAATCAACATGCACAAAACACTCTAAACTTCAAGACCTGGGGGGGGAGGGGGGAATAAGGATTCTATAGTCAAATTTCCTCAGAAGAAATAAATATATCTGAGCCAAACAATGTATTATACCTTTGAACCCTGGTAAAGCTGGAAAATCTTCATTTTGAATGCTGAACTCTTGGTTTTGTTGGACAATAGGACTAACGCCAAGACCCTGTTTTCGTAAAGAACCTGACATTTTTGCTTTATATCATTCTTTATTGTAGAAGAAGGTGAACAAAAAATATAGCAAGCAAAAGAAAAAAGAACATTTTCATTCACGTACCCAACTGCCCTTGAGGCCCTCCAGCAGAACTAGGACGACTAGTCAACTGCGGGAAGTCATTGATGTCAAAAGGTGAACTGTCATTAGAATTCACATCATTCAACATCCCCATAGTGTTCAAGTTATTTACTGCTTGAACATGGCTTTGTGAAAGCGGACCTCCACCACTGGGATAAGAATTTCCTAGCATTGAAATTACCTGTGGTGATCCTGAATCAAAAAAATGTTGTCACAATAAAGTAGCATGTCTTACCTAAATAAAATCAATTCAATATTTAAGGGGGAAAATCTAATAACATCAAACATATATTTGAATGGATCATGTATATCATGCCAATCTAAAACAAGCAGCTCTTTAACTAGTCCTTCAAGCACATTTTACCACCATAGTAACATATAACGTTCACACATCACAACAAGAAATAATTTTGAATCATTTGAAAAAGAAAATGGTCTCAACAAACACAAGACAGCAGGTTTGGAGTGGGCAGACAAGCAGTAGCAAATGCAAACAGCAAGCTTACCCAGAATTTAAGACCAACTCATAGGAATTGAATCTAATAAATCATATCAAGTGTAGAACAACTAAGTTAACTGCACACTTTCTCCTTGCGTTGAAAACATTAGTCTGCTTCTTTCCATGACAAATGAGAAAATAATTTCCCAATCATTATAAAGGGGAAAAAGATATTGAAGGCCTAGTGTAAGGTAATTCCATAATTCTGTATCATAATATTCCCCATAAAATAGATTGGATTAGAAGAGAAGATGGACAAAAACACTATAGATATGACAAGTTATACATCAAAAGAAGTAGACCTCAGATGAAGATATATTAACCTCATAAATCAGCCTACAATATTTAGTACCATCACTCCATCTTTAAAAAGAAATGAAGACAGAGAGAACAAAGGTATGCCAAGGAACATGACTCAAAAAACCAAACTAAGTTGACCTGTAACTGTTGTAAGTGACTAGCTTCTAAGTACTCAAACTAACTGTGATTTGATGCCACATAGTATGTAAAAGAACTAAAAAACCAAAGTTCAGCGTCCATTAAAAGAATTTAACAGAAAATACGAAGATATCCTCAAAACAATAAGATATATCTTAAAAGAAAACATTACTTCATGCCACTTCAATGTATTAGTGACAACTGAAATGCATACCTTGAGGAAGGACACCACTCATCAACCGATTCTGTCCTTGCACACTTAAACCACCAGATCCACTGTTCACACTTAAATTTAGGCGGGAAGCAAGACCAGGCACAGACAATCCACCACCAGAGCTTATGCTCCTCCCAATGTTCCCCCCACCTACCATGTTTCCCACAGAACTTGTAATTCGAGCACCTGCATTTCCCAAAATTGGGGAAACTCCCAATCCTGGAACAGCATTTCGGTTACCAATTGCAGCAGATGTTGAAAGAATCCCAGGAATAGAACCGCCAACTCCATTTGTGCTACTACTAAATCCAGGGTTTCCTACGACACTTATACCTCCTCTATTGGTGACTCCTGAATGTCCATGCGAGCTGCCATGAGATAGCTGGAAAAATTATTGAGAAGAGATATGAAAAATTTGTAAGTACGCTCAAAATTAAACTATTAATCTCATGGCACAACATAAATGCATATGCACATACCTGTGACAGAGCTACAGGGAGATTATTTGATGCAAATCTTCCACTAGAAAGGTTTCCTGTGGGTTGTTGAACCCCTCCAGATGGAACACTATTTATTGTTGTATTTCTCGATGTAAGTGTACCAGGCATGTTCGGAACATTAAAGCTCCCATGAATATTGTGCAAACCCTGAATAGGTCCTGCAGCAAGAACCTAGCAATTATAAAACTAAATTTTGAGGGGTGGGGGGAAGGAGAAAAGTGATTAACTCCAGCCAAATCTGCCCACCAGTGTGATGAAAAACAGGGGAGGCTGCACCAGACTGACCAGAGAATGATGTAGCAAAAGACCTCCCAGCACCGTCAGGAAGATTTGAAGCCGATCCGTTCAGAGAAGACTGTAAACAGAACTCTATTACAATTTACATTGATGGTCGAGACTTGCCAAAAGGAATGACAGCCAGAAGTGGAAATCAACATCTTACAATATTAAAAGCTAGTATGTAAGGTTACAAAGAGTTCCACTCATTCTATGTGATGCATCCATAAACACATGCAAGAAATCATCAACAAAAAAGTGGAATAAACTTTTAGCAGAGTGTTTCCTGACATCCTATAACTTTGCTACACATTAATAAAGGGGCAACTTCCAGTAAACAGCAAGGATACAAAGAGAAGATGGCAAGGAAAAATCAATGATAATAAAATATAAGACAAAAGAAGAGATTCATATCAATACCAAAGAATCTATGATCTCGAAAAATGAACACTTCATGAAAAGGGAAGAATTAATGGAGCCCCTGTAGAAGAGCATAAATAAAATATCAAGCTTAAGCATTCATTAATTCCTCTCTTCCCCAGTGAACGCCCTCTTGTCCTGCTCCCACCAGATAACTAATATTTGCATTGATGCTGCTTTCTTATTAGATAGTTCCTGGTACATATACCAAATCTCTAAAATATTTTATCAAAATGTTCATGAAACATTCTAGCAAGACAATATGCTCGAACATGAAACCCAAGAATGCTATAACAAGGCACACTACTAAGCAGCAAAATATTTTAAGTGGAAGAAATGATGTCATCCTCTGAAAACTCAAAGCATCATGCTGCCATATGTGGATGCAACATATCATTCATATACCGAAGAGATCAATTATCGGAAAAATCCAGGAGATTAAATTGAATATCATAAAAAGATACAAACTGGAATTTGGAACTAATTATTCAGGACAAAAATAGTATATGGCTATCTACTTCAATGAAGCTAGAGAATTGCTAAAATTCCAATGAAAATAGTAAAATATACAAGTTAGTAGCCATGAAAATAGAAAAGAGTGAAGGGCCAGATCAATTGCAAATAGTCTCTAAAAGAAGGAAATAAAAACAAAAGAAATTACAGAATCCACAAAACAAAAATTCTTAGTAGGACATGAGTTAATACATTTAGTAAGCCCGACATTGCATGAATTTCAAAAATTCATGCAAAAAGTCATCCCTTTGCCAAAAACAGCCCTTCTTGTATTCAGAATCCTTTCCTTGCAACTACTCAACAACTGGAGAAATCGTAAGAGACAATACCAGACACCATATCATCCAATAGTAAGCATCCAGTTCTACAACAAATCAAACCTGAAAGTAGCAAGCAGCATAAATATGAAGATAAAAGTGAAAGTTAAAAAATGAGATAACTGCTGTCATAAAAATCTCATTCCCTTGAACAAACTAAACAACTGAGAGCCGTCCAGGTTATGCCATTGAATCCTTTGAAACCAAAACATGTAACTCTGTAAAGCCTAGGAATTTGTCTGCATAATTTATATGGAAACACATGCCCAGCTTCAAGACAGACAAATGAGAGGTAGAAGGTGTCAAATATATTAAGGACTTTATGTACTATCAGCATGTATTTGAACACTTTTTTTTTTTCAATAAAAGAACGTACAATGACCACCTTATGTACTATCTCCCGCTTATTACTAAACATTTGACCTCATTTCTTTCAGAATTTTGAAAGACAAAAAACAGAAACCATACTACCATTGGCTATGTAGAGGTTTCAATTCAGCGAATAATTAGAATTAAATATACATATATATTTCAAATTTCAAGCATAAGAACTTAATAAAATGATCTTAACAACCCAAATATACAATGTAAGAATTCTTCCATCTCGAACTGAAATTTCACCTGTAAATAACGAAACCACAAAATCGAGTCCCTCTAAAACATCCTAATAGATAACAGCGACGAACAACGATGATCTAAAAGAAGAAAATGATGAAGTCGGAAACAGACTAGATCGAAGTTGGAACGAGTCGGGATCAACTCGGTCTAGACCTTGTAGAGAAAAATGAAGGGAGAAGAGAGTACCTGAAGAGTAGATCAGCGATGTAGGAAGAGCTAAGAGCCTGAGTCAAAGGGCGAGTTCGGGTGCCCTAAATCGGAGTAAGAAAGCGATAGATGGAGAGAGAGACTAGTCCCGAGGGGAAAATTTTGGTATGGTAAGCATAATAAATCTGGAGTAGAAGGGCCTAACTGCGAATGTAGATTTTCCCCCTTGGCCCCCGAAAGTTTTTTCTGGCAATAGAAACGAAAGACTTTGAGCTTGCTGGTCCAAAAAAAGGAACTTTCATCGTGAAACTTTGTGAAAAAATAAAATTATTAGGAAAATTATGGTTTAAAAACTATCCACGATTATATTTATAATTAATTAATCAATTTTAACTATTATTTTCGTGTGTCAAATAATCTTAAATCACTTTTAATAAAAACATTTGGACGACCAGATATTTTTAAATATTAACCAAAAAACAAAGAAGGTTAATTTTTTTTTTACCAAAATTTTTTTATTTGCCATTATTGTAAGATATTAGTATATTGCTAATATATTTAATATTATTTAAATAAAAAATTATATATAAAGACCAAAATATCTACATAAAAGCATTTACAAAGTAATATTTTACTCAGATGCTGTATTTCTGGAATCAAATTATCTTTTTTAAAACTTGTAATTATATATTATTCACCATTTGTCAAAATTACAAAATTATTCAACAACAAAATTGTGATATAATTAACCAAGAAAGGTTTCAGGTAATTTACCCGACATTTAAAGGTAAAGTTTATGAATTATTATTGTACTACGAATTTGTATTGCAAGAAATCAATTTTTTTTTTCTTTCGGTCCAAGAGAAGTCCCAATAGAAGGCTATTCGACGGGGGGAGACTGGAGGATGAAACTTTTGTGCGCAAAGGGATGCACTTTTTTATTTTTTATTTTTTTATTTTGGGTCAATAATAAGCGAGGCACTTGACTCTAAACTATTGGGCAGAAACGCCAAATTAACATAACACTTTTAAGATTAAAAAAAGTATTGAATTGCAATCGATAGAATTTACATGCACAGCATCACTTATAAAGACATGTAAATTTGAGGAATTAATTAAGAATAAAATTACTTATATGTCATTATATTATTTTATTAGGCTTATAATAATTTGAAAGCGTAATGAGAGGAAGGAGATTTATGCCGTGTTTGGTATTAAAAAAATTAATTTCTTAAACATTTAAAGATTTTTAATATATTTGAATATAATAAATTTGATAAACTTTGTTGGAATCTCACAAAAAACGGAGCCTAAAGATTTAATACTGGGTATAGCATCGCTTTAGAACTCCTCTGCCCAGGCATTTTGAAGAAACCACAGCAGCAAGAGTTGGCTGTGTGGCTTCCTGTTTGGAAAATGAGGTTGCCTGAAAAGACTAAAACCTTCCTTTGGAAGTGGCTGTATAATGGACTTCTAGCGAGACTATTCACCCATCTCTTCTTGGAGTGTTCGTTTGCCGGTGTCTTTTGGAGCATTTCTCTACTTACGCTTTCAGCGGGTAATCTCCTACTTACCTCTTCGTTGGATTGCTCTTGGGCATTCAGTTGGCACGATGACAGCAAGTGAGGATCCGATGGAGCTTGTAGCTCCACTCTTATGGTCAATCTGGATTTGCAGGAATGAAATAGTATTTCAAAACAAGAACTGGCTGCCTCGTCAAGTGCTTCAAAGATGTCTTGTTGTCAGAGAGGAATTTTGCTGAGTTTCAATTCCTGAAAATTGGTGTTGTCTTGGTTTTGCCTTTCAGCTAGCTTTAGCCTCAGCTTTGCATTGCATAGTTGGAAGTGTTCTTTGGGTTTATTTTTGCCGTTTTGTTTGGGAACTTTGTTTTCTCTTCCATTAATAAAATGGTTTTCCTCTCTTTAAACAAAAAAAAATGAAAAATTTAAAATCTGTCTTATATATAAAAATAATATATAAAAAAAAAAATTTATTTATCTCATTCGAAAATTTCTTATAGAATGTGTTAAGTAATTTTTCAAATATAGATATATCATTGACATAATATCAATAAATTCAATTAAAGTAATAATACAAACACGAATTTCAGTTTCAATTTTAGTTTTGAGATAAGTTATTTTCATTCATTCTTTTTTTTATAAATTAAAAAATTATTAATGTTAGTAGTTGTATCTTAATTTTAAGTATTTCAAAATAATTATAAAAATACAATTTTAAAAAACATATTTTTATTCATCATTATTTGAAATTTTTTTATTTTTTTTTATTATCAGTTAAGAGAGTCAATTCACCAATTCAATTAAATAGACCGGATTATAAAATCTCCAACCTTGCCTAACCGTTTTGACAGCTCTATAAGCACGTAAAAAATTAAAATAGTCATATACCAAAATTTGTACACCACAATGTCCACGATTAATGGCATAGCCATCTATTCATCTAAAGAATAAAAAAAATTTAAATAAAAAAAAGGTGCATTTATTTTGTAAAAAAAAAATGTAAATTTTTGAAAACAATTTTTATATTTTTATTTTTATTTTTTAAAATACATTTAGTTTATATTTTTATTTTTAATATTTTCTAATTATATATTTTTATTTTTATTTTTATTACTTTATAAGTATATAAACAATAAAATATTATATATATAATTTAAAATAATTATAGAAATATGATTTTTATTACAATATTAAAAATTTTAAAAATATCTTTTAGTATTTTTTAAAATTAAAATTAAAAACAACTCAAACAAGCAGATCCTAAAGTCTTCGTAACAGAAAAATTCGAAGCCTGTCCGATTGACGGGCGGAAGGAAAACCCTGCTCCCCACTACCTCCAACGGCCAGATTAAGAAGAGACAAACTGAAGCCCCTTTTTGCCTGGCACTTTTGTGGGCCTATAACGAGGGCTGGAAGTGATTAAGATCATATACGCGTCGGTTTGGCCTAGTTTATTTTTTTAAAAAAAAAAACTACTTTTTATTTTTATTGTATTTAGTCAACACTCAAATTTATTTTTAAACATCAGTAAAAGTAATTTTTCTGTTGAAATAAAATTTTTCTATTGAAACAAAAATTAAAACTTAAATTTATTCTAGATAAAAATAATAAAAAAATTACAAACTTATTCAACTTTATTTTCTTAAAAACTTCCCACGTTCTCCCCTATCTTTCTCGAACACCGTAGTCGTCGTAGCTCTAGTAGCTCCACCATTGGAAAATCATACATGTTCTGTTTTTTATGTTCGCTTGTCTCCCCTATCGATGTTCCTTAACGGCGGTTTGTTCGTGCGTCTCATAAACCATCGTTCCATTCACCTCTAGAGTTCATTTTGCTCAGGTTTGTTTTGGGTTGGTGTCGTTTCGTCATTTTCTTTTATGGGTTGCCTGTGGTCTACTCTAGTTGGAATAGAATGTTATAGCACTGCTGGGTGAGATTTAACTTTCTTTTTTTTTTTGCTCGCTTCAAGTGGTATCTAATATTTCTTGCGTGTTATAGTTGAAGTAGAGAATGGGTCTAATGCTTTCACTGTAGAATTTTGATTTTTTATGAGTGGGTGGTGTTTCATTATGGTTACTGTGGGTTTTTATAGATATATTTCCCCCATTTTTAATGTTCTGTTAATGTCTCTGTTTTCTTTATTTATACTTTTGATTGTCATTTTTTCAAATTTTCCCCAAATATGTTATGCTTTTACCTTTGGAATGAACGGGCTAATCTATATTTGCTTTTTGGGCATGAATCTTTTTGCTATGAGCTTTAGGAGTGTTCATGAAGTCTCAAGTGACATATTGACTAGTGTCATAATTTGAATTTTCAATAAACCAAGCGATAGATTAAATTGTGATTAGAGAGACTCTATTCCATTGGTGCACTCTTCCATGCTTAATTTTTAGTTAAGCTAGCCTAGTCTTGCTATGAATTCTAGATAGGGTCGTCGGCAAGGGTTTGGATGATCGAGCCCATTGTTGCCAAATTGACATTTGCTCTTGGTCCCAACTTGTGCCTTCCTGAGAAGGGCATTTGTTTTAGGGTCTTGTGTCGTAGAGCTTGCAGCTGTATTAACATTCTAAGCATCTGATGTATATAAGCATAGCAAGAAGAACAACAAACTAACGCTTTTATTGGTTTACAATTTGAGATTCTGACGCATGTTCGTTTAGTGATGCATTCAGAAATTAATGGTTAAGCATCCATTGCTATCATAGCTAAAATAAGTCAGCAAAGCATTCAGTTTATAGTATTCTGGGAAGTTGCATCAAGGTGGAACAAGGAAATCATTAAGTCAGTTTATAACAAAAGATGTAAAATATTGTCTGAAGTAAATGGAACAGTTGGTACAAAACTCAATGAATAAGATGTGCCACTTAAAAAAAAAAAAAAAAAAATCGCAGTCCATGTGTCCTGTCCTGACACCTGATATTTATTTCTTATTTATTTAAAAAATTAGTTATATATTTTTAAATAAATAATTACTTATTTTTATTTTAAAATTTATTAAAAATATCACAAAATAAAAATTATATTTAATAAAAATAATTTATAAATTATCTTAAAATTAATTATAAATTTATAAATTATACATTATTTAAAATAAAATAATTTATAAATTTTTAATCAATTTAAATTATTTAAATATTTTTATTTATTAAATATTTTTAACTTAATCAAATAAATTTATAAATTAATTAAATTAATTATAAATTATTTTATCGATATTTAAAAAAAAATCTAAAAACGTCATATATGTTGGATGCATTATAATTATCATTAAAAAAAGCAGCATGGCATGTCATTATTGTCTTCCTAAAATAATCTACCACTAATCTTTTCGTTTTAGGTAAAACATCACACGCTTAAATTGGGGATTAACGTCCAATGGCAGGTGAAATTTTGAAATCTAAGCTGAGTTTAGGTCAGTAAACTGGGGTTAAAATATATTTAGGAGGCAAAAGAAGCAAGCGGCTCAAAACTGCCAGCCCCACCCGTTCAGCGTAAAAAGCAAGTATACGAGTCCATTGAGTTGGCTTACTCCTCAAAAATCCAAGCAAGAGATGGCATAGGTACTAGATCGTTACAAAATATGTGCTTCAAAACGAAAGCTTGTTACATAGATGGTTCTGAATATTTAGTTGTTAGAGTATCTCTTGGATTATATAGGACGCGTAGATATTCATACCTTTCTATTTGAATCCCTTTTTCTTCCTAATCGACCCAGTGGCTTTCATTTTCCTATGAGTTACTAGAAAAATGTCAGATAATTGAGATGAAAATGAAGACAGATATGTCTAACATGACGGGACAATATGTAGATTACAGAATTGACAGGAACAATGGGCTACTACAAATACATATGATTTCTGCTATCCAACGCTAACTAACCCGAAACACCACCAATTATCGACCAAGCCCAATCCTTGCCATTTTTTCTTGGCAGCAAGACTTTTCCGCAGCCTTAAAAATAGTGAAATAGCATTGAAGCAAAGAAAAGCCCTAACCCCCAAAACCGTATAGGGTCCTTCCCTGTCGCTTGAGGGCGTAAACTACATCCATAGCCGTAACAGTCTTCCTCCTGGCGTGCTCCGTGTAGGTGACAGCATCACGAATCACGTTTTCCAGAAAGATCTTGAGAACTCCACGAGTTTCTTCGTAGATGAGCCCGCTAATACGCTTCACACCACCCCTGCGCGCCAGGCGACGAATTGCTGGTTTTGTGATTCCCTGAATGTTATCCCGCAGCACCTTACGGTGACGTTTCGCTCCTCCTTTTCCCAATCCCTTGCCTCCCTTTCCGCGCCCAGACATTGTCCTCAGAAGTTCAGTTACAACCAATAACAATCTAGACAAACAATTCGAGCAGCAATTGAATCGGATACAGAAGATGAAAGATTCGTAAGAAACCAAATACCAAATGAAATAGGCAGTGAATAGAAGGAGAGGGAAAGAGTACCTTGAGGTGTTTAAGATTCTACAGGAAGCTATGCGTTATCTGTTCATACTTTGTCGTCGAGTTTTTTGGGATATTTATAGCAAGATGTTGGGGTTAGGGCGATTGGGTCTATTCGTGCAATGGTTTTGGACAAGGCGTTTTGGACCGTCAATGGATTTCTACGTACGGTTCAGATGGGGGACTAGACTGCGCAGATCGATGACGTGGAAGAGGTCAAGCCAATAGTGGTAATTCGCGTCACGATAGCTTGGGGGTTTGGCGCTAATGAGCCCGTGAATTTTTTTCGCAATTTTGTATGCCGCGAGGAAACTTCGTGACGGTTTGAGTTATGCAGTCAACTAAATTTTTTTTATATTTTTATTAAAATGATTGAAATGTTTTTATTTTTTAAATCATTTAATATAAAATAAAATTATTAAAATAAAATAAAATATTTATTAAAAAATTATATTATTTTGATTAAAATTATTATATTTTAAAATATTTCGATAGAAATACTTTTTTTTTAAAATATTTTTATTTTGATAAAAATATTCTTATTTTAAGTTATTCGATATAAATATTTTTATTTCGAATTATTTTAATAAAAATATTTTTATTTTAAGTTATTTCGATAGAAAAGTATTAAACTAATTTAAAAAATAAAAAAATAAAAAATTTAAAAGTAAATGAAAATAACATTATATCACATTCAATACTAAGTTATTTTTTCTCATAAATCACAACATTTTTATTAACTTTATATTCTCTCATTTTATTTTCATGACATTATTTTTCTTTATTATTTTTATTTTTAAAAAAAAATTATAAAAATGATGAAAAAAGATATTGAACGAAATAGAGAAAGAAAAATACTTAAAGATAAACAGAGAATTATGGTCAAGAGAGAGTGAGAGACTTAAATATATATGTCACGAAAGAGTTAAAAAAAAAATAAAGAGATGGATATAAACGATAAATTGTTGTTGAATGCTGTTAGGATTTGAGTCGGAGTCTCTACTGTAATAACATGTTTACTTACTATTTAATTATAAATATTAATTCGAATTAATTTTAATATAATTTTATATATTTATATCATTGATATTATATTAAAATATTTTAAAATTAAAAAAATTATTATTTAAATTTATTTGAAATATTTTTAAAAAAATCTTCTGTTTTCTCAAAAATTTTGAAACGTTTCGAAATATTTCTGTTTCTAAAGTCACCGAAATGATACTTCGAAATGAAATTTAATACCTTAAAAGTATGTTGAATATGTTAAAAATATAATTATCATTCAACATTTATAAAAAATATATAATATCATACATATTTATAAAAATATATAATATTGTACCTGTCATTTTAATTTTATTAGATACTTTTTAGATTTCAAAAATTATTCTTCTTGTAAAATCTTCAAGTAGTATTTGGTATTAGGTATGTTTTAGAATTTATGAAAAAATGAGGTGAGTATAAAATGTTCACATGTTTGATATCAAAAATTCATTTATGGGTATGAAAAATTTTCATGAATGAAAATTTATAAATAAAAAAAAAACTTTTCACTTGAAAAGATGAGAATAAAACATTCTTATAGGAATTAAAAAATGCTCTCTTTTATTTTGAAATTTTTTATCTTTAAAGAATATTTTTAGAAAAATAATTATATTTCTAAAATTATTTCATATGAATTAAATGAATAAAAATATGGTAATAATAATATAAATTATTCTCAAAAAAGTAAAGTAATAACCAGACATATTTTGTTAACTTTTTTATATATATCATTTTTTAAAAGCTCAATTAAAAGAATATAAATTTTTTAAAAATAAAATATTTTAAAAATCAAACGGCACCTCAAACCAACGATTACAGAATAAAGTATAAACTAAATTCACACAATTAAAAAAAAATCAATAATATAATTTTTTACAAGTGATTAACTTACTATTTTCAATCAAACAGTATATTTTTAAATATTTTACTTATAAGACCAGTAGAAATATATATAGGAGAGTCTAAAAATGTTCAACTTCAATGTAGGAATATCACTAGTCACAATAATTTATATTTCATACATACTCATTCATTTACCATACACATTAATCATTGCAATTGGACTATGAATTTCATTAATAATATTTATTATATTCTTTAAAATTTCACATATCATTAGATTCGTCTTTAGAATTTTTTATTTTATAATTTTACAATATCTATTATATTATTTTAGAATTTTTAAATTGTATAAATTAAAGTATATTTTAAAACTTTCTCTTTTCAAAGTTCATAAATTATTGTTAATTTTGAAACCATCACAATTCTTACAATCTCCCACTTAGTTTCAAAACATAATATTTAAAAATTATGTCAATGAGTATTATCAAAAATCAAATAGTATAAATTTTATATAGTTAACCTGGGTCTACAAAAAATATATATTATCTTATTAACAATTAGTAATAAATTTTGGATTAGTCCATGATTCATATCATATTCAAAAACTAACAATTCGAGTAAAATTGCATTTTGATTTAAATATTAGCCACTAAAGAAATGTGTCACAAACATTCTATATATTTTAACAATTTAAGATTCAATCATTCCTATCTATCGAGACCCTCCCATATATATACGCAAGTATATAACTGATAGATAAGTTAAATCTCGAGACATAATCATGAGCACTCATAATAAATGCATTCCAAATTGTATTTGATAGAATAAACTTTAAATTGTTCATATACATCAATAAGAGATCAATCCCATATTTTGAATTTGATTACTAAAAATAAGTACACCAAGAACGTTAGTGAACAAATATGTTAAATTATCATTTGATGTTATCTTATATACAATAACTTCGTGTTTTCTCAATATGTTGCATATATAATGATATTTACCTTAAATATACTTTGCCTTAGAGTGACAGTCAAGATCTTTCACAATTGTAATAACTAAATAATTATTATAAATGGTCACTATAGATCACTCAACACATGTTAGAACTTGAAGGCCTTCAAAATTTGTTTGAAGGTATAAAGTTTTCATTGTAGCTAGATTAATAGTTATATATTCATCTTACTATTCTGATTAAATTTTTTAAAAAAAAAATTATTTTGAAATTGATTATTTTCTCTCTTTTTAAAATTATTATTCTTTAATTTCAACTATATTATTTATCGACGAATTATACTTATTAGTTTCCTTAAGCTTCCTTACCAAATTTTTATCTTATTGACGAATAATCTTATTAATAAGATGCTTAACACTTCAATTAAATTCAGTTACAGTGTAGAAATCCTCAATAAACATATAAGAGCAAGGCAATGAATTGATAATAATAAATATTATATTTTTTTTAATTATAATTCTACCACAAAACTTAAGTTCATCAAATATAACAATCATATCATTCATATGTTTTATTAGGTAAGCTCCTTCTTCATTTTTAGCCTTAGATAACTTTTTTCATAAAATATTTACATGAGAACCATACTTTTTTTCATATTTAGATTCTATTTTGTCCAATATTTCCTTTGTGGTCCAAGTGTGAAAATAAGAGTATGTTTGATAAGTTAAATAAGTTAATTTATAGTTTATTTGACTAGTTTATAAACATGTTTGACCAAATTAAAGGTGTTTGATAAATAAGTTTATTTGAGTAGTTTATAACTTTTTATCATACGTTATTTTAAGTAGCATATAACTTGTAACTGATAATTTTTATAATTTTATTCTTTTTTTATACTTATTATTTTATTCAAATTTCAACACTATCCTACTCACAAGATGACATTATTTTTACTATACTTGAGCAACATCCAAATTACATACCCTATAATAAACTTCCAAATATTATTGACAGTGATACAATAAATAAAAATTTAGAGACATCTCTTGAGATAAAAAGATATTTGCAACAATATTACTAATTTATTGTGGGACGCTATTATATGTTTATTTTTTATTTGTTGAGATTACATAATGAAATGTAATTACTAATAAAAAATGATAAATTTTATATAAGTATATCTTTTTATGTCATTTTACATTTATCAGCTAATTCAATAGCTATTTTTACCAAACACTTGTAATTTAATAAGTTAACTTAACAGTTTTTAATTTTCAACTAAAAATTAGTTTTTCAACTTTCAGTTAACTTTTAAATTTTCAGCTAACTTATTAACTATTTTTGCTAAACATAGCCTAAGTCATACAAAGAGTTTTACTAAAACCACTAAAAATATAAAATTTAAAAATATCATTAGTTAATTTTTAATTATTATATTTTTTCAAATTTTTCTCATATTTTTTATCATCAATATTAACAGCAACTACGCCAATTTCACTTGTGATTAGTTGGGGCATAACGAACTAAATTTTGTTTTGAGATATTATTTTAGAAATTCCAAAAATGAAAATGTTTTAGAAATGTCATGAAAACAATTTTTAAAAAAAATGTTTTAAATAATTTTAAATAATATTTTTTTTAATTTTAAATAATTTTAACAAAATATTAATGATATAAATATATAAAATTATATTAAAATTAACTCGAATTAGTGTTTGTAACTGAATGGTAAGTAGAGCATACAAGTTGTCTAATTTCCTTTTTTTTCTATAAAATAAATAAAACGATGTTGTTTTGATTTTATATATATCATCATATTCACTCATAAACTCTAATAGTTTCTTTTTTGCGTTTGCCTCTTCGTCTCCCTAACTTTCTCGTAGGGGTGATCACGGATCGGGTTCGGTCGAATTTGGATAAAAAATGATCCGACCGAACAGTGATCGGATTACAAAAGCCAGTAACCGAATCCGACCATAATTTCAGGTGACCCAAACAAATCGGATTAGGTCGGATTTTATATTTTTCAGTCGGTTGGTCGGGTCACCCGAAATACCCCATGCTTGTTGCTGCAAACCAGATATGTTTGATCTTTGAAATCTCACATTTGCTTGTTTAAAAAAAAAAACAAATAAAGAAAGCTCACATTTGGTGAAATAGAACTACAGATGCCTGAAAAATGAGTTTAAAGCTACATAGTATATACTAAAAAAATGCATTAAATAAAAAAATCTAAAATTTCTTCAAGCATATTGAATCTGCTCTACTTGAAGTTTAGTGAGATTTTTTTCAAGAAATGCATGAAGGAGATTTCTTCGAGAACCTGAAATCTAAAGAACTTCTCGTCTCCTTCCCTTTGCTTCGGAGAATCTTCACCTCCACCACGGTTGTTGACTTGTTGTAAACTGCGACTGCAAAAGAGAGACAGAGACGGATCGAAGCTTCAAACTAGGCTGAGAGACAGATGGGAAGAGGCAGTGAAAGGTCACCGTGAGAGAGAGAGGAAGATGGAGAGTTACGAAGGTAGCCATGAAAGAGAAGGAGATAGAAAGACGAAGGGATGGGAAGAGGAGGTGAAAGGTCGCCGCAGGAGAGAGGGAGACGCAGACCTGAATGGAGAGGAGAGGCAATGAGGCTCTGTCGCTTAGGGTTTGTGGGTATATATAGAAAACTAAACGACGTCGTTTTTACAAAAAATAAAAATGCAATTAGAAAATTGCAGTTTGCAGAAATTGAACCTGGGTCTTCCCAATAATTGGACACCTTCTTTACCAACAAGCTATAGCAGTTACGTTGTATTATAGATACTTTTACTTTTATTTATTGTATCGATCGGATCGGGTTCAATCGGGTCCCAAAACTCTGTACCTGATCCGAACCGTTAAATCCGAATTTTTTCATATTTTGGCCCAATTAAACCCATTAACCTGCTTTAATCCATCCGAAGTAATTGTTTTTGATCGGGTTAGAATGGATTAGAACGGGTGAGCGGGTTATGCACACCCCTACTTTCTCGTGGTCTTTATTTTCTAATCTCTCTATGTGGCTCCATGTAACGGGAGTGGATCCCCTGCTGTGCTGAAAAGCACAGCAGAGCGTGCTGTGCCCAAAACGTCACTGTTTTGGGCGCAGCTCCACTCTACCTTCCTCATTTCTTGAATGCAAGTGTAATTTTTTTTTTCTAAAAAGGCGCAGCAGCATTTCACCCCTTCCAGGTCCACTCTCCCACCCTTTTTACTTGAATCCAAGTTTTTTTTTTCAAAAGGGCGCAGCATTTCACCTCTTCCTCTATCTTTTTGTAAAAAAATGCAATTTTTTGTGTGAGCTATTTAAATTTAATAAAAAAATATGTACTAAAATAAAAAATATTATATCAAAATTTATCAAATTTAAATAATATTTTGTGTATAATATTTTTATTTTAAAATGTAATGAAATAATTTAAATTTGACAAGCTTAAGTAAAAAAAATATTACATACAAAATATTATTTACATTTGATAAATTTGGATACAAATATTTTTTTGTATAGCTTTTTTTTAATAAATTTAAATAGCTAACAAAAAAAAATTTGTATTTTTTGCAAAAAAAAAAAAAAGAAAGGGTGAAATGCTACTGCACCTTTTTACAAAAAAAAAAATTACACTTGCATTCAAGAAATGAGGGAGGTAGAGTGGAGCTGCGCCCAAAACGGTGACGTTTTGGGCACAACAGAGAATCCACTGCCCTAGGTAAAGCGCCAAGAGAGGCATAAATTAAGGGAGTGGATTCTCTGCTGTGCTGTGCCGAAAACGTCACTGTTTTCGGTGCAGCTCCACTCTACCTCCCTCATTTCTTGAATGCAAGTGTAATTTTTTTTTTTTTTGTAAAAAGGCGCAGTAGCATTTCACCCTTTCTTTTTTTTATTTTGCAAAAAATACAAAATTCTTTTTGTGAGCTATTTAAATTTATTAAAAAAAAGCTATACAAAAAAATATTTGTATCCAAATTTATCAAATGTAAATAATATTTTTTTTACTTAAACTTGTCAAATTTAAACTATTTCATTACATTTTAAAATAAAATATTATAAATATAATAAAATAATATAAATTTGACCAAAAATATATTATACACAAAATATTATTTAAATTTGATAAATTTGGATATAATATTTTTTATTTTAGTATATATTTTTTTATTAAATTTAAATAGCTCACACAAAAAATTGCATTTTTTTTTTTTACAAAAAGATAGAGGAAGAGGTGAAATGCTGCGCCCTTTTGAAAATAAAAACTTGGATTCAAGTAAAAAGGGTGGGAGAGTGAAGCTGGAAGGGGTGAAATGCTGCTGCGCCTTTTTACAAAAAAAAAAATTACAATTGCATTCAAGAAATGAGGAAGGTAGAGTGGAACTGCACGCAAAACAATGACGTTTTGGGCATAGCACGCTTTGTTGTGCTTTTCAGCACAGCAGGGGATCCACTCCCCCTTGTAACCATCACTCTGTCTCCATCATTTTTCTCTACATTGTTTTTGCAATTCCCTCTTTAAAATAAAGATGATGAATGGAAACAATGTCATAAGTACATAGAAGGAGAGTAGAAAGCTGACGAAGATGTTATGGGAGAAAATTTTAATTATGAATAAAACAGATCTGAACAATTTGGTGTTGAATGTAAGGTAATGCTACTTTTATCTACTGCTTGTCATTTTTTTTCAAATTGGTTTTGTAATTTTTCACTGAAATAACTTGAAATATGAGTATTTTTATTGATGTATTTTGCAACATAGTATTTTCGATTGAAATGGATAAATTTCTTAATAAATACTTTGTTTCGTTTCAATGATTCCACAAATAAAATTGTTTAAGTCATTTTAGTGGAAACGACAAAAAATTTAGTTCATTGCTTATTCTACACAAATAATATTATTGAAACCATAAAAGATCAAAAGTATATCAACTATTTGTTTTCAATTCATATAGTTAGTACCATCTAATATAACGCCCTCAATTTACGTTACGTAAAATAAACAATTTTTTTAAAATGTAAGATAATCTCCATAAATATACATAATTCAATTCTTTATCATGGGAACAAATACATATAGGATCTCTCATGTATACACAATATACAGACCAAGTTTATAAACATCAAAGTGCAGCAGAAACGAGGATCTTGCCTGTAGCGTTCAGAGCACTCTAGAATACAAACACAGTATAATTCAAAGACCGTGAGTCTTTGAAGTAACGTAAACTCACCCAGAGAATATATCACCTATCTGCCGAATCAGACTCTGATATTCTTATCTGAAAAATGTAGAAATATCGTGTAGTAAGTTTGACAACTCAGTGAGCAAATAATTTCTCATATGACCTCTTAGATTAGTATATGGATGTACTTATATTTTAAAATATGTCACATAGAAAATACAATTCAGAAGTACATTCATATGAGATCCGTATTTCAAATATTCTCAAATCAAAGGATATTCAGATATCCAAAACCATATGCTGTACGGTATAATCATTAAACAAATATTGTTATGCTCAGCTGTATAAGCTATAGTAAAATATTAAAATTTGGAGATAAAATCATCACTTTTAATGCATATGCCTCACTCAGCAATCTGGTCAATGCAATAAAAATATAACTCATTTGCTATACGCATAGTGACCTCGACCCTATTCACAATAAGTGATCAGGGAATGTAAGTACATCACCCTCCTGCCTCCTCATATTACCACTGTCACCCGGTTGGAGCGGCCCTCCTCCGACTCACTCAGGCTAATAGGGCGTCCCCTATTCGGTACCGTCACAAGCCATATAATCAGCCGATATTTAACAATACATATAATTATATGTAAAATTATCAAGCAACTCGCCATGAACTTTACGCTTGTCATTCAATCTCATTTATAATATGGCATGCATCATTTTCACAAGTATATAGCTTTACAAATCAATGCATCGTGTACATAATATTCACTTTATCAAATAATGATAAATACATTTAGAACCACATATTCAATGAATTCTAAAATCCATTTCTAAAACCATACTCTTCTTGAACCATGTGTCAGTTCGTAAGTATAATAGATATTTTAACATATTTCATAAACTTATAATAGTATAAATAATTTATAAATAGAAACAATAATATATTTATAGTTCAAGAAGAACATGGGGCAAGTCATATAAAGAATTATCTACTCACAAGGTAGGGCTCCTGGTAGCACAGCCCTAAAATATACTTTTCCAAGCTGAATTTGATCAATTAGACCTCAAAAACGTGTTCGGAGGGTCCAAAAACTTAAAAAATGACTCCGGAAATTTGGTCACTATTTACTCGCCAGAAAACACTATTTACTCGCGCGGAAAATATTATTCACCCGCCGGAAATCACTATTCACAATGAACAAAAAGTTGTCAGATAGCTGAAAAGTTAATATCCTAAGGTTTAACTAGATACTAAATCCATCTACGGTGTCAGAATTTCAATTAGAGTTCTCTAAGTAAGAGTTTTAAAATTTACCTTTTTCTAAAATTTTCTACTTCAGATCTACGGTGATTCAACGGATAATTTAAAAAATTGATCGGTCAAAACTATAGTATTCTTTGTCTTGAATCCAATAGCACCTTCAGTTTTGAGATTGGAAGCTAACAGGTACTCCAAATCTAGAGAGAAAGTTGAAAGTTACTATTCACTCACTATTCACTTACCATTTAACTTCTTCGTTTTTTTCTCCGAAATTTTACAGACGGCCGTTCTCCTTCCCCTTTATCTCCATTTTATTGTTTTTTTAATAATTATAATTATTATTTAATAATTAATAATAGGATTTTCTTTTATATAAATTCATATAAATTCCGTTTTCATCCTAAAATATCCCAAAAATTTCTAAAAATTTACATTCTCATAAATCTTTAGTTAAACTCTTAAATCATGATTTTTCTTGATAAAAATTATAATAAAACAAATCTCAAATTAAATATCTTTGTACATATGAAAAGAAAGAATATTTCTAAAAATACAACAAAAATTCATTAAATACCAATATAATTATTTCAAGTAAAATAATAATTATTTTAATTAAAAATAGATTTACTTTTAGCAAAATATAATCATTTATGGGATGTTACATTCTTCCCCCTTAAGAAATTCGGTCCACGAATTTCAGCCCATCCTACCACATGTAGAGAATAAAATCAAGGCATAATTCGAAGTTACCAACCTTATTACTCAAATAATTTGAGATATATTTTATGTATAACATCTTTACTTTTTAAAATGTCTCTTTACTTGAGTGATTTTGTTATATAACTTATCCATAGGGATTTATTTCATCCATAAGTTTTTCACTTGTCGATCAACAATAAACATCAATTGTATCCATAGTTAAGCCAAATTTTTGTCCAATTGAATTTCTTGGAATTAGGTAACATAAGAAGAATCTAATATATACTTCTTTCCAAACCTCATTACCTCTGTCATTGATAATTCCTTCAAAAATATGTGGTCACCAACTGATAATTTATAGTGCTCAACATGCATGATTCCTTTAGACTTTTGGCCTGTATTGAATTATCATTTTTTTAATCAATTTCACTTTATATCCTCAAACTCGCATGGATATATCTATGGATCGATATTAGAAAGCACACTCATAAAAGAACATATTTACATCCATATTGGAGTAACTATCTTTTTTGATTTTAGACTTCTATCAAGTCATCTTTAATTCTCACATGTCAACATCATCTCATGAATATCATCATCTTAATCTATCATTTATTTTTATCCTAAAATTCATTAATCAATATGTTAAACATATGTAACAATAAATCCATCAATCCTTTTATAACATTTATGTACTATTGGCACATGTCTAATACTTCTACTTACCTCATCACAGTAACTCTATACCTTCTTATTAACACCAATAAATTCATTATAAAAAATTTCAAACATTTCTCTATCATATTCAAAAGCGCCTCATTTTAACTTATGTCAATCCCATTTAATTCACCCAATCATTTCAAGAATATTTTTCCTAACAATTACTCATACATGAATTTTCAATTGCAACATAATTTACATCCTACATATTAGACTCAATTTAGTATAATAAAAACCTTTAACACAAATATCTTAATTACTTACATTATTTCCGGACATGATTCTCATAGTATTCTCCATATTTCCAAATTAAGAGTTTAAAGATTAATTTAAATCCTACTTCCCATATTTTATTCCTCAAGAATTTCAACACCATTAATTCTCTTGATTACATTCGTCAAAACACCATAAGGCCATCATCCGTCCACTCCTTTCAAAATCTCTATTACTTTAACCTACTAACCAATTGGACACCATAATAACTAAGTTTCAAAGAAAAGAAATTAACATTCCTTATAATATGGAAAAAAAATCTTGCATTTAATACCAAATATTAATGTAGAACAATGCAGCAGAAAATGTAGAATACTTAATAGAGCATGGTGCCAAAATAGGAAGTTAGAAATTTGGACAAAGCATTGAAATAAAATTAAAATCGGTGGCCGTAAATCTTGACAATCTGTAAAACAAAAATCTAGCTGTTATATCGGCAAAAATCGGTGGCCGCAAGATTTGAATATACGTACCAAAATCTACTTTAAATCTGTTGGTATTCGGTGAAAAAATAGCACATGAAAAAGAAGCATCTTTGAACTTATAAAAGTTTGTGAAAATCAAAGAATACGTAGTTAACTGGTAGGATGTAGTTGATTGCTTCAAAATAAATATAATCAATCAACTGTAAAATAATCAGTTCAAATTAAAAATTTTCAAAATAGTTAGTCGACTTAATAATACCAATAGTCGACTGGTAAGAATATTGAGAAAATAAAATAAATTATTTGATTGTTCCTCTTTAACAACTAACTTATTTTCATTTTAACTATATTTTTTTTTTCAATTATGCCTATCACTTACAATTTCCCTACAAGAATCAAGACATCAATGCTTCATCAAGGACAACAAGGAAAAGACAAATTTCTGGTGATATCTTAACCTTATTCTCTTTATATGCCTAATATGAGTGACTATCACAACTACTGTACATATACATGCTTGCCGTTATTTTTTGAAAATTTCACCTTTAATTTATTTTATATCCACCAATCACTCACATAGCTATTTTAATTATACTTATCCTATTTGTATATCTATCATAAGTATGTCATTATCTGAGTTCTATAAATACACACATTAGTATCTTTATCTTCTCATACTCAAAGTTAGGGTGTGTGCAGCTATGGAGGGAATTGCATTCTGTCATCCTGGAAAAGATAGAGAGTATGTGAAAGTTGCACAAAACCTGGGTATGGTACTGGTCAGGAAAAAAATTCATTTAGTCTATGGCGGAGGTAACTGTGGATTAATGGGGTGTGTGTCTACAGCTGCCCATGTAGGAGGATGTCAAGTTCTATGTATTATTCCTACAGCTCTAGCTGCATCTAACATCGGAGGAAAGACAATTGGGGAAGAGTTTAGGGTAGCTTCCATGCATGAACGCATGGCTAGAATAATGAGTAATGCTGATACTTTCATTGCCTTACCAGGTGGTTTTGGTACTTTAGAAGAAATTTTTCAAATAGTCTCTTGGGCACAACTAAATATGCATCACAAACTAATAGGTTTGTTAAATATTAACCACTTCTTTAATGGTCTCTTATCTTTCATTGATCATGTTGTGGAACAAAAGTTCATCTTACACTCAGCATGACAAATTCTCATATCGGCTTCAAATGCTGAGGAGTTGATTGATGCTTTACAAGTATATATTCATGTACTTGATCCAACTATAGCTCAAATAGAATGGATGGCAGACAACCGCAGGAAGCGCAAATTGGATTTGGATCTTCATCTTTAGATGTAGTAAAACGTAGTTATTATTGTACCACTTTTACTTTCTTAGAGTCTATTTGGATACCATCTTTACCAACCATACTTTCTTAAAGTTGGTAAAACTATCTTTGAATGTTGCTTATGATCCTCTGAACTTTTGAAATATTCTAGTATATTATCAATAAATATAATGATCCAGAAATGACCTAATTACTATTCATTAAATCTATGAATGCAGTTAGGATATTTGTCAAATTAAATAACATAACCAAGAACTCATAATAAGTCTTAAATTTTTTTTTTCGTACATCCTCTTCTCTTATCCTCAATCAATGTTACTCATATCTCAAATCAATTTTTGAAAACAAATATTGAGTACCTTGTAATTGGTCAAACAGGTCTTGTAACTAACTTTTTTTTAAATTCAATCGATATCATTTTATATAGGGATATAGATACTAGTTGGGTTTCAAGAAGTAAATCAATATCAAATTCTATTTTTTGTTTCGGGGGTAATATAGGCAATTCTTCTGAAAACACATCAGGAAATTTTCTAACTACTGGAACCTGATCTATATTAGTATACTTTATATCAACATCTCTCACCACTACCAAATATTCTTAGCACTCATTTTTTGTAATAACTTATGGTCGCTAAAGTTGAAATTAAATTACTGGGTATTTGCTTCCATGATTGCTCACTACTTGTAACTCCTTTACTACCATCTTTTGCTATTGATGACATCTTCATACTGTATCAGCTAGATCGCACTTCAAAACACTTAAACAAATTCAATCTATTGTGACTTTATTGTTTAACATGCTTATGCAATATCTTAACAATCAATCATGAAAAACTTATGTCTATCCAAGAGCCCTTCACATCAATTATCCATTTTGCATACCTTAAATTTTAAATTTCCATGGGTAAACCTTCCTTTATCATAATGCTTATACATAGTTGTTGTTGTTTTAATTAAAACTCGCAAGTGCACGAATTTATTGGAGTATAGATTTAGTGGTATGCAAGGTCGATCCCACAGAGATTGCCAATTGAGAGAAAATTCTAATATAGATCCGAAATAAATACTTATAACCTAGTTCCCGATGTCTTGTTTTGTGAGAGGAATATTGAACAAATTACACAAAGAACTAATATACTGAAATTAAATGAAGATGCATTCAAAGTAAAGAAGCATGCTAAGGTTAGGGGATCCTCTCTTGGTATATCGAATAAAGATAAATTTAACTCTTTTGTTACTCAATTAGAATCCTTACACGAATGAAGTTCTAATTGGATGATATGTTAATTTAAGCTCAACTTTGTTTATACATGAATTATATTTACCTCCTCACTAATAATTAAACATTATTGTAAAATAGATTCAAGTATATATTGTGTCAATTGTCATGTTGTCTAAAATATATCAAGATTCACACTTCGCAAGATTAAAAATACAAAGATGCAAAAGATAACTTGTACTTAAAGTCAAGCGTACATTGTGCCAATCATTATATTGTCTACAATAAATCAAGATTGATTCAAGCATTTATTGTGCCAAAGATTGTCTACAATGTATCAAGATTCAAAGTTTACAAGATTAGAATGAAAATATGTACGAAGAAGAAACATAACAAGAGATAGGTGGCGAAGCCAACCATAAAAATAACAAGAAATTGGCGGTTAGATATCACCAGCCATTAAGAAATAATCACGAGAAAAGAAATGAGAAAGTAAATACAATATCAAAGATAAACATTAAGATTAAGAGTTAGATAAATTATTATTCTCATACCAAGAGTTTCACCCTTTCACCTTAGCATTAGGAGATTAGTTCTCCATAATTAAAGTAAGAAAGTAAAATGGTAGATGAAGGAACATGATAATATTACGGAAGAGAATGAAAAATACAAAATGTCTAAAGAGAGAATAACATTACAAGTACGTAGAATTCCAACAAAGCTTTTCCAAACTCTCTCCAAAGCTCCCCTAAAAACTCCTCTACTCACCCCTCAAGCCCTCTATTTATAGATACAATTAAGTGTGGTAGGTGTAGTAATTGTCAAAATTGTTAGGTAGAAAGTTGTACAAAGTTGACAATTTGGATTCCATCATGTGCATCGAAATTGAGCCTTGAATATTGTCTTGAAATCTGTCGAATTTGCTGACTCCTTCAACATGAAAGTTGTAGAAAATTTTGTTAGCTTTCTGTCAAGACAAATCGTGGACAAATTGGATACGTAATTTGTGACTTATGGTCAAAATACTAGAACAAAGTCGGGCTGAACTGCAGCAGTAGAAAGATTCTCTTCTAGACCAATTTTGGCCCTTCTAGTGTCTGAATTGTCTGACCACTTGAACATGAAAATTGTACCCAATTGTGTCCTCTTCACACCTACCAAATTTCATACAAATTGGATATGTATTTTCGGAGCTAAGGGCCAAGTACTACAGCAAGTTTGGGCTGGACTGCAACCAGCAAACATATTCTCAACATTGGGTGCTTTTCCTTGAATCTTTATGTTTTAGTTCTTTTGGAAATGTGATCATAAATCAAGAATAAATTTGTGCATATATCCATTAGGATGCGTGTCAAGAGACAATATAATAATGCTCCTTACTCAGCCATCCTTAATGAATTTATTTTATCTGCTTGATTTATAGACATCATTCCCAAAGAACCACAATTTAGCTCTGATTCCTCCAATTAAGTCCATTTTCTACTCTTCTCTCCATCTGTAAGAAAGACACAAAACTAAAGACAAGTAAGGGAGATTTATGCTTAATTATGGCAAAAGATAAGATGAAAATATTTAATTTATGAGTATAAAACTTACTCATCAATAGTATTATTGAAAACTAAACTGCCTTCGAATTTCTTATATCAACAAAATATATAATTGAAAATATTATCTTCATAGATTCTCCGCTCTCAAATTCAATCCAACCCACAACTTACCAAATCCATTTATATACATAGGTTCCAACTCATCCATCCAAAAAGAGATTTAATTCCAAAAAGAGATTTAAATCTATTTTCAAAACACTCACTTTATTCCAAATCATTATATTAAAGTTAACCATCTCGATCACATCATAACCCACTATCAATATTCATCATATTGTTTCACATAAGCAAATCAAACAATCAATTCAAACCTTCTTGACATCCAAACAAGCCATTCCCTTTGTGTTCAGATAGAATTTTCTTATTTTCAACTACTTTCCCAAGAGGGTTCTCTTTATCACTTTTCGTCAAAATAAGTTCAAAAGCTGAACTAGTAGTCCACACACAAAATGTACCATCTAGGACATACACATAGATGTTTAAATCTCACTTATCTAAGGAAAAGAGTTAGAAGGAAGAAAATGATGACACCCTATAGAATTCCACAATAGCATCGTGAGTATAAATATGTCTGCAGTTACATACCCATACTCAAAGTCCTACTACAGAATTCTTTGCTCTTTTAGCCACAGGAAAACCTAATACTCTGATATCAACTTGTAACGCCCCCAATTTACGTTACGTAAAATAATTTTTTTTTAAATGTAAGATAATCTCCATAAATATACATAATTTAATTCTTTATCATGAGAATAAATACATATAGGATCTCTCATGTATACACAATATACAGACCAAGTCTATAAACATCAAAGTGCAGCAGAAACGAAGATCTTGCATGTAGTGTTCAGAGCACTCTAGAATACAAACACAATATAATTCAAGGATCGTGAGTCTTGGAAGCAACGTAAACTCACCCAGATAAAAAATCACCTATCTGCCGAATCAAACTCTGATATTCTTATCTGAAAAATGTGGAAATATCGTGTAGTGAGTTTGACAACTTAGTGAGCAAATAATTCTTCCTATGATCTCTTAGGTCAGTATATGGATGTACTTATGTTTTAAAATATGTCACATAGAAAATACAATTCAGAAGTACATTCATATGAGATCCGTATTTCAAATATTCTCAAATCAAAGGATATTCAGATATTCAAAACTATATGCTGCATGGTATAATCATTAAATAAATGTTGTTATGTTCAGCTGTATAAGCTATAGTAAAATATTAAGATTTGGAGATAAAATCATCACTTTTAATGCACATGCCTCACTCGGCAATCTGGTCAATGCAATGAAAATATAACTCATTTGCTATACGCATAGTGATCTCGACCCTAGTCACAATAAGTGATCAGGGAATGTGAGTACATCACCCTCCTGCCTCTTCACATTACTACTGTCACCCGGTTAGAGCGGCCTTCCCCCGACTCACTCAGGCTAATAAGGCATCCCCTATTCGGTACCATCACAAGCCATACAACTAGCCGATATTTATCAATACATATAATTACATGTAAAATTATCAAACAACTCGCCATAAATTTTACGCTTGTCATATTTATCAAGCAACTCGCCATGAGCTTTATGCTTGTCATTCAATCTCATTTATAATATGCCATGCATCATTTTCATAAGTATATAGCTTTACAAATCAATGCATCGTGCACATAATATTCACTTTATCAAATAATGATAAATACATTTAGAACCACATATTCAATGAGTTTCAAAATCCATTTCTAAAACCATACTCTTCTTGAACTATGTGTCAGTTCGTAAGTATAACAGATATTTTAACACATTTCATAAACTTATAATAGTATAAATAATTTATAAATAGAAACAATAATACATTTATAGTTCAAGAAGAACATGGGGCATGTCATAGAAAGAATTATCTATTCACATGGTAAGGCTCCTGGTTGGACAACCAAAAAATGTACTTTTCAAGCTGAATTTGACCTCAAAAATGTGTCAGGAGGGTCCAAAGACTCAAGTCTCGTTTGGTAGATGGCAACGGAAGGAATGGGAATGGGAATGGGAATTGAGAATGGAATGGAAAGGAATAGATTCAAATGGAATGGAATGGAATGTTGTGATTAAAATTGCGTTTGGTAGGTCAATGGAATGGAATGGAATAAAAATTGCCAAAAAGACAAAAATACCCTCAAAAAATAAAATTATTATAGTAATATTATTTTAACTTAAAAAATTATTTTAAATATTATAAATAAAAAATAAAAAAAATTATTATTAATATAAAATTTTGAATTAAATTTTGTTAAATAATATTAAAATTTTTAATTTAAATATATATATTTTTAATTATAGAAATTTTTATAAATAAATAAAATAATGAAGGGTATTTCAGTCTTTTTGCTTTCCATTCCATCGCATTGTTCACTTTCCACCTGTTTTCGGAGGTAATGCTGATTACCTTAGAAGAGGTAATCAGCATTCCGTGGGACCCACAATTTTTACTACTTCTATCTACCAAACTAATGAATGGAATGGCCATTCCATTCCATTCCATTCTCATGCCTTTATTTCTCTCTACCAAACGGGACTTTAGAAAATGACTCCGGAAGCTTGGTCACTATTCACTCGTCAGAAAACACTATTTACTCGCGCGGAAAAAACTATTCATCCACCGAAAAATACTATTCTTGATGAACAAAAAATTGTCAGATAGTTGAAAAATTTCATATTCTAATGTTTAACTAGCTTCTGAATCCATCTACAGTGTCAGAATTTCAATTAGAAATCTCTAAATAAGAGTTTTAGAATTTACCTTTTTCTGATATTTTTTACTTCAGATCTACGGTGATTCAACGGTTAATTTGAAAATTAATCGGTCAAAACTGTAGTATTCTTCGTCTTGAATCCAATAGCACCTTCAGTTTTGAGATCGGAAGCCAATAGGTACTTCAAATCTAGAGAGAAAGTTGAAAATTACTATTTATTCACTATTTATTAACTATTCATCTTTCTCGTCTTTTTCTCTAAAATTTTGTAGACGGCCGTTCTCCTTCCCCCTTTCTCCATTTTATTGTTTTTTTTAATAATTATAATAATTATTTAATAATTAATAATATGATTTTTTTTTATATAAATTCATATAAATTCCGTTTTCATCCTAAAATATCTCAAAAATTTCTAAAAATTTACATTCTCATAAATCTTTAGTTAAACTCTTAAATCATGATTTTTTTTTGATAAAACTCGTAATAAAACAAATCTCAAATTAAATATCTTTATACATATTAAAAGAAAAAATATTTCTGAAAATATAACAAAAATTCATTAAAGATCAATATAATTATTTCAAGTAAAATAATAATTATTTTAATTAAAAATAGGTTTACTTTTAGCATACCATAATCATTTTTAAATAAATAAAAATATATTTATTTATAACAAAATATTATTATTTAAAAATAAAAATGATGGAATGTTACATGTAGTACTTAATTATTGAGGATATCAGCAAACATAGATCCACCATTAGGATTGGGGAAAGATATTTTTAATATTTATTAATTTAGCAAAATGAATCAATTACTTGGTGGGATTCGTTAGAGATTCATGAGAAATATTATATTAATAAAAGCAAATAAACATGAGAGAAATTAATTTGCACTATCTATTGAGTATTTTGCAATATTTAGAATAAATAATAATATAATAATATTCAATAGGATAAAAAATAACATGTTTTCTAACATATAAGTAGATGAGATAATATATGCAATAATCATATGTTAAGTAGAGAATAATTACTTATAATTGATAGAAATATAGGTATAATTTGATATTTATAAAAAATTTATAATATTGTACGTATTTATGAAAAATATGTAATATCGTATATGACTTTGTTATTTTACTTTTATCAGATCTTCTTTTAGGTATTGAAAATTATTTTTTTATATAAAATCTTTAAAATAAATATTTATAGAAGGATGTGTAAATTAAATTCATATAATTAAAAGAAATTAAAAATAATATTTTTTTTACAAATAATTAATTTAATATTTTTAGCCAAACATTATATTTTTGTATGCCTTAGACCAATAAAAATATACACGAGAGTATAAGACTTTCAAATTCAATTGCTAATGAGCACCACCACGTTTTCTCTTAAAAAAAAGTCATATGGAGACTTTAACTTGTAATTTTTATCATTCAGTTTTTTAAATAATTAAATTAAATTTAATTATTTGTATTTACCTGAAATTTTAATTATAATTAAAATACTTCAACTTCAAATTAACAAATTTAATCATATCATTATTTTATTAGTAAAAGATAAAAAACTTACATTATCAGACTTAACAAACAATATGGGATTTTTTTATTTTATTTAATCATATCAAATGTCAAATAACAACTCATAAAGTCTGTGAGGAGAAAGTTTTTATATGTGATTGATATTGTTATAAATTATAATAAATTTATTGGTGGAGTTTTAATCAACAACTTATACTATTCAAAAAGTGCTAATTGTCAGAGTTGATGGCGTGGCAATAGCGTAACCGTTGATATTTTCAAAGTATCAATAGACGGCTTAGATTGCTTGAGTGGGACATGAGAGGATTCTGATTTCTGAAGCTGTCAAAACCCTAAACCCTGGCAATCTCACTGTGCGTCCTTGTCTTGCGAACAGCCATGGGCTACTTCGACCTGAACATACCGTACCCGGAACCCTCTCCGGCCGGCAAGGCCACCCTGGAAAGAAACCGAACAAAGATAGTGGTCAAGGCTATGGAGTTAGGTTACACGGGAATCGCTTATAACCGCACGATCAAAGGCGTGATGTCTGATCTCCACCGTTGCTGCATCCCTCTGCTCACTGTTTCGTCTCTCCTCAAGGTTGCTCCTTCTCTTTCACTGTCCGTTAGGCTCCACCGTGACCTTCTCGGAATCCCATCGACCGCCCCATTCCGTCAGTATACCCGATTGACTGTTTGCGTGGACAACTCCTCGCAGGCTCAGGCCCTCAATTCAGGAAATCCCATTTTGAAGACCTACGATTTGGTGGCCGTAAGGCCATTGAATCAGACTGCGTTTGATCAGGCGTGCGAGAGAATGGAGGTTTGTCAAATTTCGTATGTTTTCTACTTCATAATCCTGAGGCAGTCTAAATAGATAATTCCTTTTTCTTTTTCCCTTCCCAATTATTGTAGTAGCTTCAGGATACTTGATGAATGTAGCACTTGGCATTTTATTAGTTTTAGTCTCTCAGTTCAGTTGCTAAAAGTTCTGGGCCGAGGAGAGATAATGAAATATCAGATATAATGCTATTGGCTCTCTAGTATCAACTGAAGATCCTGGAAGCGAAACGTTGATGTTTAGAATCATTGCAGGTAGATATCATTTCGATCAATTTTTCTGAAAAGTTGCCCTTTAGATTGAAGCAGCCTATGGTTAAAGTAGCTGCTGAGGTTTGTTCTTGACTGTATCTTTTAATCATTTTATTTTTGGGAGAGAGAGAGGAGCATGTGAAATTTTTTACAGGATCTAAATGAATATATGGCTTATTGATATGCAGAGAGGAGTTTTTTTCGAAGTCACATACTCTGGTCTTGTCACAGATATTCAAATAAGGAGGCAGTTGATATCCAATGTCAAGGTAATAGCAACTCCCCTAAATTTTTAGTTTATTCCATCTAGTGAATGCCCTGTAACATTTGTGTTACTTGATTGTTTACTTATTTGGTTTTGGACCATAATTATCCCTGTGATGACTTATTGTCATTTTGAAGTATAACTTTCCTGCTGGTGGCTTTAAAATATGGAATTATGTTGCCCTCGGACGTAGGATTCCTAATATGTGCAAAATATCATTTACTTATGCAGCTTTGAACTGGATGACAATGTCAAAAATTATTTATACTCTTTATTAATGCCAAAGAATGGTGTAACACTGGTTGCTTCGAAAGCTGATTTCTGTGAATTAGTTAGATGTTACCTTTTTGGTGTTTTTGTAAATTGAATAAGCCATGATTGTAATTTTCTTCCAATTTAAGAGGCTAGAGCCTAGAAGTACTTTTCCAAATATATTAGCATGTTCAAGTTCTAATATAGGAATTTAAATTATATGTTCAGTTCTTGCTCAAATTATTGAGACATGAGCAAACTGATAATCTGATTAAACATATAGTTATTGGTGGATTGGACTCGAGGAAGAAGCATCATATTGTCAAGTGCTGCTCCTTCTGTGAATGAACTTAGAGGGCCTAATGATGTTGCAAATTTGTCGTTATTACTGGGTCACTCTAAGGAGAGAGCTAAAGCAGCTATTTCTAAAAACTGTAGGTATGACAGCTTGCTAAAATTAACAAGTGTTTGGTTCTGCTCTACCAGTGTTTAAGATAATATTGAATATCATTCCAAATGGTTTACAGGACTCTTGTGGCCAATGCTTTAAGGAAAAAGAAATATTTCAAGGAGGCAATAAGAGTAGAAGTTATATCATCAGATGCATTACCTCACTCTAAAGAAGCTTGGTATAAAGAGCTAATTAAATGGGATCCCATCTCCAGTGGTGAAGGTGATATGCTGTTGGAAGACATGGCGAAGTCCTTTTCTGCCTCCTGCAAAACTTCAAAAACTACAAAAGCCATTGACTTTACTTCAGTGATTGACAGCAGTCCATCTCATGGTTTTCAAGTCAAGGATTTCTTATCTGCAACTGCAAGTAATTATGTCCCTCTCTCACCAGATAACAATGAAAACTTCCCGCCTATTACTGAAAAAGTAAATCAGTCAACAGGAATGTTTACCAACTTGACTGAGCAGCCCAACATGCTTGATTTTTGTCCTGGACCAGATGAAGGATTATCTGATGCTCCAACAACACATCAAGTGGCCAGCTGTGACAATGTCACAATGATTAATTATACAAGTCAAAGTTCTGAAGCTTTCAGTTTCAGTGAGAAATTAAAGACTCCAACAAGTGACACAAAGTTAACCCTTTTAGAAACAAATGCACATGATTTGCAATCAAATCATTGCATCTCAAGTAGTGCATTGGATGGTGTAATATCAGATGACAATGAGAAGCTGCACGCATCTTCAGCAGATACAAAACTAGAGAATACACATAATATTGATGATAAAGCAAATGTCTTCACCCCATCTATGGAAAATAGCATTCCTAACCTTGCATACGAAAATCATAAGAATGATAAGAGCACTGATGTCAATTTGAATGCACAATTTGCTAAAATGCACGAAACTTCACCAAAGGAGGATAGAAAACTAGGAGAGCATACTGTCATGGAGACTAACAAATCTATTTTCAAAAATTTAAAGGTGGATGAGCCATTTAGCAAACATGAAACTGATGGAGTTGAACTTGGTGAGTTGCTACAGAAAACACCTCATGAGATGAAAACGGAAGATGAAGCCTCAATTATAACACATTTATCAACAGATGTGATGATGGAAGATCAAAAGCACGCTGAAGTGCCCATTGACTCTGATCGACATTCCTTGGTTCAGTCTATATCAGGTACTACTTCCATTGACTTAAATTTTCAATTTGGTTTTTGGAGCTATATGTTTGTTTTTAAACCCTTTCTCACACAATTTTATGGAATTTGATAAGTATCAATTTTTTTTTCAACAAGTGAATCTTATGCGCAGTTTTCTACTAGTTTCCTTCATATGCTGCCCTGGTTCATATGGACTTATGTGATCTTGCAATTGGAGAAAATTGATTTTTTGTTTTGGTTTTTCTCAATAATTACCTTTTTCCTTTAAAATTGATCATAGATAACTTCAAGTTTTTGTCAAATCTTTTTTTAAAAAACAAAATTGATTCAGTATCAGTGTTTTAAACATTGAAGTTGTTACAAATGGACAGTAGATCTGACTAGAAATGAGTTTCTTGATGTATAATGCACAATTGGTTCATTGTACTTCATTTCTTAATTGAGTTATTCTTCATAGAATCCCAGTTTTCCCTGTAATTAATCTAACCAGCATCTTGCATCTTGGAGTATATTCGTGACACAATTGTACTGATATAATTCACATTCCCATCATCTGAAGGTAGACCAAGAATGAAGCGGAGGGCAACAGGCCAGATGCTATTTCCTTTCAAGCGTTTGTTGAGTCCGATGCCTTCCAAGAAAGCTCAAAAAATAAAAAGCAGAACTAAGATGATATAATTGTGTTTCATTTTCCCTCTCTTTCCGATCATTATTGTTTCTTGGCATAGATGCAAGGTAGTTTTTTCTTTTCATAGCTTTCAATCCCAAAACGATAATCTATATAGTTATAAAAAAAATCTATGTCCACTTAAGTTGTGGCAAAATCATGCTATAATGATAGAAGGGAGGTTTCCTTGTAAGTTCCAACCACTGCTGGGCCTCAGTGCACGAGCAGATTGGTATTGCTTGCCATGTGCCTATTAATTTTGGAATTGAAGCGGCCCCCATAGCGTTTTTGCGTAATCAACAGGAGTCATCATGATCATGAAAGAAAGCCTTTTCCAACACTGTAGGTTTTGCACGTTGTAGCTCCTAGCTCGTGATCATGCCATCCATTATCTATATATAATCCTTTATTGTTTCTCCCTTTTTTGGGGGGGGGGGGGGGTTGGGGTTCCCATAACATAGATAAAAAGTAAATAAGGGTCTCGATTAAATTCCAAATGCAAAATATTTATAAATTATATTTTGTTCGGTTTATTTATTTTCTTTTAATGGACGAGATTTAATAAAGGCGTTGTATTGGGACACAAATAGTTATTGGATTCTACGGTTATATTTGTTTGCGCTTTTGGATATTAAAAAGCCTCCGACAAACCTAGCGGCTAACACACAGCCGGGCGACAAAGATGAATAGGGCCGTCCTCCGTTATAGCCTGTAGCTGACTAATGAGATTAATATGGATTAAAGAACTCATTATATTTTATCTGCCCAAAAGGAAAAAATTATCAACTTAAGCACTTGTTTTGGTAATATGTACGACTACTAATTGATAATTAGTGAGTAGTAGAAAATGAAACAATGTGTGGGTTAAACTAAATATTGGGCTCCTAACTCACAGAAGAATCTTGTATCAAGTTGGCAATGAAAAGAAGGCTGCTTTGCTTGCTAGAACATAAAGATCAAATAAGTGATTTTAAACATTTTCGGAAACCCAAATTGGCCAAAAAGATTTTAGACATGTTGACGTGGAAAGATCTATACTTTACATTTTTTTTTTACCAAAGACAAAGATATTGTTGGGGGACAAGCAGAGGTTAAATTATATAATAATATTAAAAGGATGATAACATTTATTTTTGGAATTAAAAATTGAGGACACCAAATGTTAATATGTTCATTTTCATAAATTAAATTCGTAAAAAGTGATTTCATCACACGTGAAGAGACGGTTTATTCACTTTAATAAATTCAACTTATTTTAGTAGTTTTTTTATTTATTTAAAATAATTAGAACTTGAAACCTGTATAGTCGAATATGCAGTGCCCGACGATTAAATTCCTGGGATTTGTTATAGTTTTGTAATTACTTTTGACTTTTGAGATATGCTTTTGGGGTGGAAGTGGTGATCCAAAGAAATAATTGAAGTTCGAAGTTCGGGTGATGAAGCTATTAGTGACCTTGTAATTTGGGTATTTCATAGCAGCAAAGTGAAATTTCGCAGACAGATTTGAGATAACTTCAAATTGAATGGCTATCTTCTTGACTTGCTGCTCACTGTGTTAATTGTAATCCCATTTCAGGTTCTTGCACTTGTGATCAATGTCAGCTGTCATTGACCTCAAATAAAGCGAAGCAATGAAACGAAAAGACATGATTTTGACTGCTTCAACGAAAGTGCATTATCCAAAACTCAGACCTGCTAAGACGTACTTGGCTTGTGCCTCCCCAATCTTCCTCGCTTTTTGACTCTTTTCGAGTCCTTTTCAGAACATTAGCACCCCAACTTTCAATCTTCACAGTTGCAATTGAACCACCCCATTATTCTCATAGTTGACAGAATTTACTCTCTCGGCAACATTAGAATGTGCTATGCTACTAAAGGTCAAGAGTGGCATCTTTTTGTCAAATCAGAACGCTTATCTTGTTCAGGATATATCTATTTTCTTTTTTCCATAAACGCATCAACAAAAGGGATATTCAGAATTATAAAAACATCATAAGAAACCCAGAGTAACACTCGCTAAAATTTTGATTCAGTAATAGTATAATACATTGCTGCTGGTGCAGATCGGGTCTATTAAGGGGCAGTCAAAAACTTCACCCTATATCAAAGTCTAAATTGCACGGGATCACATCCATGACTTAAAAACCTATATTTACATACTTACATCACCTACTTTCATCTCAAGTGCACCACAATACTTAAAAAGAGGAAAGCAAACAAATTTACTAGCAACACTCAGCACGCACTTTATTCTTAATACATCAGAGAAAAGGAGGAATTGCCTTGAGGCTCCTGAACAAGATTTGCAGCAACTAAGGCTTCAAAGAAATTGACCCAATTTTCATCTTCCTCATCTTCTTCTCCACCACCACCAATGTGACTCCACTGAGCCGGAGGGTTCTTTTCAATTTCTTCATTTCGAGCAAATCGTCCTCTGACGCGTGGCCTGCTGTCTGCCAAAGTCTTCCTACACGCATACTGCTTCCCACAACAAAAACAAGCTCATATTTTTACCCAGATAACATCAACATTAGAGCTATATATAGTTCACTATGATGGAGCAATATATATAAAGTATAGTTAAGATTTTGACAGTAATGGGGACGTGAGAAGAATTTCAAGACCTGTTGCAACTTGTAACACACTAACAGTTACAATCATTTATCTTTTCTGCGGCCAGCAGGGTATTATCGTGCAAAGAGTATGGGGAACACATTCTGGTCAATATATATATATATATATATATATATATATATATATATATAGCGTATTGAATTTTTAAATCAGAATTTGTCAAAGAGATTATCTTTTTACTGTATGCTTCACTTTTACTTCAACCTTGCATATGATTTCAACCTGTGTTCACGATAATCAGTACGCGAGTGGTTTTGCTCTCCACAAAAACTTTTTTCCTTCGTTGGTGGCTTGGGGTTCTTTTAAATTCCTCACTTTTCTCTCTTTTTTTTTTCCACTTAAAAAATGAAAAACTTTTTATACTGTCATTAAATATATATTTTACCGTATAAAAAGTGTGGCACAAAATTATTTAAAAAAAAAAAAGCTATAAATGAAAAAAGAAGGACTAAACCTTAATTTTCTTGGTGAAGTTCCTCTGGTTTCTCTTGCTTCTATATCTCTCAATCCTCACCTTCTTCTCCTCCGGGCTATAAGGATAGGCTCTACTCATTCCTTCTATAATCATACTGCTTTCGCTTGACAATGGACTTTCTGACCGGCGATTACTATTATGTTGCATTACATTAATGCTGTCATTGCTCTGCTCCAACATGATCAGAACAAAAACATTATTAATTAATTAACATTAATATTGAACACAAAAAAAAAAAAAGGCTGAGAAGCAGCCGATCATGCTCCTTAATTATCAGCTAGCCAAGTATGGGAGCACCTGCAAATCATCAGTACTGCAAACTCTCCACACCGAACCCATCTCCGAGTCCAAAAACAACTCGGCAAATTGAGGAGAAACGGGGTGGTGGACCCCATTCTTTTGCAGCGAATGGCTGCTAATGCTCCTCTGCATCATACTAGACCCTTGACCTCCGTAACTCGCCAGAGAACTTGGCGACCCACACCCACTACTGCAGCTGTTGTGGCTTACCTCTGAGTTGAGTTGCGTGTCCAGTTGGTCGGGCACGAGGTTTTGGTGACAAGCAGTGGGGAGCATTGGTGGAGCAGAGGGAAGAGAGGCATCTGGCGACGGCAGATAGCCGAGGAAGTCGGCGGCGCGTGAGAATTTGGTGATGGAGTGTGGATACATGGAGCGTGCTGGAATGGGAGAGTGAGTGTAGAAAGCAGCAACCCAGAAGAAGTAGGAGCAAGAGACTGAGAACGTAATGTATGTAAATGAAGGAGAATGTGGTTAGTATATAATAGATAAAGAAAGGAAGTATTTGATCGTGGTTACGGACAAGAGATTTAAAAAATGTGATGTGTTTTTGATTTAGTTAAATTTTTTTATATTTAAATAGACGTTTAATAATTTTTTAATTTTTAAAAAATGAATGCTCTGTCAATTTACTTTCTTGAAAAAAAAAATTTCAGTTTATTATTTTATAATTTAATTTACTTACGTTTTTGTATTCAACTTCCATTAATAGATTTCTTTATGTTGACCTTGAGTGTTTTTCTTAATGATATGTTTAAAGGGGGAAGGTGACACTCTAAACAATGTTAATTTTTCACTAATCATTGAAAAATAATTTTTTTAATTAATACATTTTTCTTACAAGTTTTTAAAAATAATATTTTGATCAATATAATATTTATACTTTAAATTTCGTTAGATGACTAGATAGTTTTTTTTTTTATAAGAAGAGAAGAATTGTAAAAGTATCACATCATCTCTGTTAACCTAACATGTCACAAAACACATTATATATATATATTGACATTATCAACTTTTTAACTATATAAACAAAAATTGAATGAAAAAATAAAAATAATATAACATTAAATTTTGAAGTAGTAAACTATGATAAATTTTTTTATTTTTTATAAAATAAATTAATATTACACTCATATTTAAAGGAAAAAAAATAAAATTTTAATCTATTATATTATATTTTATGAGAGTGGCTATAAAAAAAAAAAGGTAACAAGAGAGAGAGAGAGAGAAGAGACGGGGCCAAGGCAAGAGCTGGAGGATGACGTGGATGATGCGTCATACTTTGAGAGTGGAGAGGGAAGCGTTGACCTGATTATTTCCACTCGGACGAGCCCTAGGCCGTTGCAACTGGGGTGTGTTTTTAAACCCCAAAACTATTTTAAAAAAACTACGAAGCTAAACAAAGGAAGGAAACTTAAAATATTAAATAGCTTATCAAACGAACTGTTTTACAATTTGAACTTCTGCAAAATTCGAAAAATGCTCAACCTATGGCTTCATTTATTTAATTTAATGTAAAAAGAGATTTTTGGAGAGTGGGTATATATGTTGAGCTGTAACTGGAGAGAGTAGACACAAATGTTCTGCAATTCTTCTCGATCATTCTGAAAACCAACTCGGATTCTCAGTAAGCTCTAACAATGGTCAAAGATGGATTGAAGTAATGGAAGTAGGCACTTTCCCCTACGTGGTCCTAAGTTTGTGCCAGTATCTATTGCTTCCAAAAGGTTATCAAATGGAATCGAACCCCACCACTAACTCCATACAGAGAGTGCATGTGACACACTCATGCGATACAGATTATAGCAGCTATGTATAATTAGTAAATATAATTAAGCTGAGATCAGAAGATTGTAAATATATGGGTCCTTGACAATTAGCTCCTTAATCATCATTAGGTTGAGACCCAGCATCCCTACCTAGGTCGTTAGGAAGAAAGAATTAAGACTGATTCACACCAAAGGTAACTTCATCATAATCATCGTTAGATCATATATGGCACAATAATTATCCATCAGGTAGTGCGCCGCCTTAGACAGCTACTTTGGTGCGTGTTATTCCCAAAGCAAGAAAAGCTTATTACTAATTATTAAAAATAATCATTTGCTTTTTAGTTCCTACTCGTCCAAACTAGTTCTTTAAGCCCCTCTGAAATTATGAAGCAAAGTATAATTAATTTACTACAACGTGATCATGTTTGCAATATGAAACCAAACCCATATCCACTTCTACAAATTTTGCAGATGATCACTTCTGTTCGCTTCATATTGGGCTGGCATTGGAATGAAACATTTAAGGAGTCATAGTGTGGGCTGTTACTAAGTATGTTGGGGTATTTAATTTGCCTCTAGTGGGTATTTAGGCGAAGCTCGGTTCATGATATGTCTGTGCTTTCCATTTTAGTGTAAAACGAAAGGTGGGTACAGGTACACCTAAATGAGGTTGGCCAAGAGTTGGGTTTCTGAGATCTTATTCAACACTTCGGGCATTACATGGTTAACAAAAAAATCTTCTTCAATGATGTGCACATTGAATTTTTGTTTCCCCTCAACTGAGAATATACATGACTCGAGAGAGAGAGAGAGAGGGGGGGGGGGTCCCCATTATCATCTTCAATCAAAGTAGGTCCTATAGAATCGTCTATATCACCTCAAAGAGTAGCATCGATTGCCACCAAAGAGTTGAATAGAATTGTATGCATTAATTGGTACCAAAAGGAACTAACTGGCTGTGAATTGTCAAGAATTGGTTGGTAAATAACTAGGTCGAACAAAGCCTGAGCCAATGGGCAACCACAACATGGATGTGTAGTCCAAGAACAATTAGATTACGCAGTTAGGGCACTTGATTGCGTTTCCTGGGTGCCATGTTACACTTACACCAACTTTGATTTATCTCTTTCACTCCTCACAACTGCACTGCATCTTTTTTCCCCAGATTGGCTTCCGTGTAGAGTACCTGCAACATTTAAATTAAATAAAAGTTTGTTTCTTATTACAACTCCCTGAAGTTTATCTTAATTAAATAATGTTAGAAGATGAAAAGGAAGGCGTGTTTGAGTAATGAGCTGAGCTTGTGGTGTAACTAGAGAGGAATAATGCATGCGCCTAAAATCCTATTACTCAATAATGTGGTGCCGTCCATGTGTGGAACGCGAGAAATATATGGGAGTGGGGTGGGTTTTGCTAAGATGGAAAGCTGAACTGTTGCCAATGAATGCAAGACAACGAAACTGGTTATGTCCCTACAAGACCCCCACTTTGTAGAGGTTTTGTGGTTTCTTTTCAAGCGTAAACATTATTCTCCACTGCAATCACTCCTCTTTTGACCTTGTGCCCACTGTACTGTATATCAGTTTCAATTCTATGACATAGATTGACAACGATATATCAATACACTATAATGAAATAAAGATGGTAATTGCGATTGAATTCGTCGCTCTTGTACAACACTTTTCTAATCAATGGTGGAGGTTATGATTCTCTGATCATCATTTAAGGAAATGTTGTAAAAACACGTTGTAATTGGAGGAGAAAGAGTAACATCAACTCATTTTATTCTCCGGAACAATGCGTGTAGTGTAACATTGACCTTTCTAATGTCAAGTTCTTATTCTTCTAAATGCGTGACTATGTATAGATAGATATATACCTTTGTCACTTAAATCAATGACGTCTATTCCAGTGATTGAGATTGGAAAAGAATATGAGAGAAAGCGATAGATCGAAGAAATGGAAAATGGAAAATTAAACCATTTTAACCCGTGAGCTATCTCTTTCTCACTCGTCATTTGTTAGTAACTATAATGGGTTTGCATCATCTTCGCAGCAAAAAATTTTATCCTGAAATCTGACTAATCTCCTTGGTTTGTCGATATACGATTTGGCAAGCCAAAAGATGCCTTCAATTTGATCCTTGTCCACATTTTTAAAGATCCAATATTGAGATGTCGTGTCAAATTGAACCTCTACAGTGATGGTCATTTTTGGTTGAAAGCACTCGTGTAGCTAGCTAGGTAGCTACCCTAAACTCGAGAAATTGGTGGAAGTTTGACAAATAATTGTGACAAACAAAGCTTGGCAAGGATTGACAGGCATTAGGTCCTTAATTTGCATGTGCAAGTGCACATTCGTCTTACTTCTCTGGAAGACAGTTAGGCTTCAAATCAACAATCATATAATAAGACAACATCGTGGAATGTGGACTGAAAAAGGACCTTGGCCAGTAGTATGTAATGCTTGGATCACATAATCGCAAGCACCCTTTGCACCAACGGGTCGCTGCATACTTATTTGTGCTGTCATATTGTAATCAATACAGGTCTTATTCTACGTTTTGCAATTTATACGTTGCATAGGTACGTTAATTTCAACCAAATAATTTTCAGATTCTCATTATGTTGGTATTCAATATTTCCCATCTTTAGCAGTAAGTCGCCATTTTCAACCATTCTGTGCCATATTAGCTGGAACAATTACCCATGAATTCGTTTCTGATCCCAACGGTAGAATAAATTATTGTCAGTAGCCCCAACAAGCAAGATTCGTCGCATCTCTTAGTTGGAAGAAACTTCACTACCTATTCCACTGTTGAGTGGAAGGTGGTTGGATATAATATCCGTGTGATGCTTTCTGTTCTATGAGAGTTCATTCTATTCTGCAGACTGTCTTTTATATACACACTGTTACAATTTGATGTGGGTATAGCAGCTAGGACGCCTGTAATTCACTTAAACCCTTGAGCTTATTTAATTGCTGTTTTCACTTCTTATAAACTTCCTTCAATTAGTTAATCTAAATATGATTCGCTAACGTTGTTTTGAGGCCCGAATGTCTTAAAGCCTAAAGGCCCAGCCCGATCAATCGAAATCGTCTTATTCCCAAGAGAGCCGAAAGGATTATAGCCCAGAAAAGAAAGTTCTAGCAAAAAGGCATTACATTAGCCATTATATTTCAGGAGAAACCCAAGCAGCGCCGCAGGAAGAATTTGGGGAGGTAGCTGCCAATGGCAGCTTCCTCCCCCCCTCTCCTCCCCTTTTTTCTTCTTTCATTATTCTTTTATTTTCTTCCAGTAGAAAAGTTTTCCTCTTCCATTTGGGAAGTTTTCTTCTTCCATTAGGGAAGCTTTTTTTCCTCTTCTAAGAGAGGTGTTGGAGCTTCAAGATTTTGCATTTCGTTATCCAAGTATGCAACTTTGATGTATGAGCAACGATAATTTTACGTGGAGGAAGAAATTGAAGAGATCTAACCTTCAGAGAAGGTTGGGAGGTGTGTTGCCTCTCCTAGAAGCATCTCTTTTTCTTTCTATTTGTTAGATGTTGTATTGTTGTATATTTAGGATTTTGAAATGTAAATTTGGGTAATCTAGTGGAGGTGAGGTGTGTTGCCTTTACATTCTCTGGTTTGTAAGACCTGGTATTTTGTATTCTGTATTGTCAGAAGCTGCGGGGTTAAATTGTTCGACTTAATTTACCTGCCTTTATCTTCTGTAATTTGGCTTATGCCTGTTGTAATCAATAGTGGTTTTCCACTTGTCCAAAAAAAAAAAAGCAAAAAGGCATTAGAATGAACAAAAACATAGCCATGAATACATTGCTGGGATATAAGTGTACTGGAAATTTCTTATGTACTATTTGTCGGCGCAACAAACAAATCAAAAGCAAGTGAAGTAGGTATGATCAATAAGTAAGCTTCATATGATATACGTGTTGAATTATTAAGACGTTAGCTGGCATTATGGGTTATCATTATGGGTGTATGGGTTGCCATGCTTGGGAGCTGTATACAGATTCCAAGCATAGGTCTCATTTCTATATATATCTTGTATGCATTGCTACTTTATACATAATAAAAAAATAGAGATCTTATGTATAATCTTCATGGTATCAGAGCGTTTTGATCTAGTGATTGGAAATGCTTGAGAGTTTACATGATTAGTCTATTTTTCACAACTCTTCAACGTGCTGCAAGTCAAGCTTCAAAGCTGCAGCTCAATCTCAAAAAACACAGACGCAGAGTTTTGCACCTGCCTCTTCAATGCATAGACAACGTCCATGGCGGTTACAGTCTTGCGGCGAGCATGCTCGGTGTAGGTAACGGCTTCGCGAATCACGTTCTCCAGGAAAATCTTGAGCACCCCACGAGTCTCCTCGTAGATCAATTCGCTGATACGCTTGACTCCACCACGCCTTGCGAGACGGCGAATCGCGGGCTTGGTAATTCCCTGGATGTTATCCCTCAGAACCTTACGGTGGCATTTTTACTCCTCCCTTTCCGAGCCCCTTCCTTCCTTTTCCTCTTCCGGACATGGTTGCTCTTCTCTACTTTTTGAATCACCCACAAGACACAGTCAAATCGGCGAGCCACAGCCATATACGTCCATCCCTCTCTCGAAGCTCTTGGTCATGGGGTTGGGATTAGTTGTCGGGCTTAGGTTGATTTGCATGGGAGCTTTCAGCTCTTGAGCAGAGAAATGAAGCCATCCCGCTAAAATTAGTAGTTTAAAAGCAAAAGCTGACAAGGCCTTTGGACTCACCTGGCTACTAGCACTGCTTCCTCTTGCCCATTGCCTTGCGCCATCTCTTTCTCTACATTCTCACTAAGAGTGATAAGTTTCTATTCATCTTTTTTTTTTTGCATTCCTCATTACAAAAAAAAAAGAGTGAAAAAATTGAATTATCTGGTTATAAGTCTTTACCAGTAATTGTCCAATCAGAAAGAGTTTTTAATGCAGGGATCATTCTTACAGAGGCCAATTATGACATATGGTCTCAATTAATAGAAATGTAAATTGTTGAAAGAGACAATATCTCTTATATACATGGCAAAATGAAGCCACCTGCAGAATCAGAAGACATATATGAGAAATGGTATGCTGACAACCATAAAGTTAAATGCTGGTTATTAATGTCTATGTCTCATAAAATCATGAAACGCTATATTCGTGTGCCTACTGCCCGTAAAATTTGGGATGCACTTTCAAAGGCATTTTATGATGGAAATGATGAACTCCAAGGTTTTACTTTGAATCAGAAGGCTTTCTCAGCCAAATAACAAAGAAAAACCCTGTCTACTTATTATGGAGAACTCACAGAAATTTTTCAAGAGTTAGATCATCGAGATAAAGTGACCATGAAAAACTCAGAAGATCTCCAATCATACCGTAAGTCTATTGACCGACTACGGGTTCACATATTTCTTGCAGGATTGGATAATGTCTTTAACCAAATTCGAAGAGAGATTTTGTGTAGTACTCCAGTTCCAAACTTAGAGGAGCGTTACTCTTTAATCCGACGAGAAGCAGTACACCGTCTAACCTTGAATGAGGAAACACCTGGATCTTCTGCAATGATAGCCCTAAATCGATCTACCCAAAATCAACAAGATCGTTCACAACCCAATTATAAGACGACTAATGGTATAGACAAGTCTAGTTACAAATGCACACAATGCAATCAGATTGGTCATACTAAAAGTCGTTGCTTTGAGATAGTGGGATATCCGGACTGGTGGGATTCTAACAGTGCAAAGAAGGCCCCAAAAAGAATTGTCACAGCTGCAACAGTTGAATCAAAGATAGATGATGGTGTTGTTGGAAAAGTTACAGCCTTAGCAACAACAACAGATAATAGAGGTAAGGCATTTAATATTTCTGCACCTGTTTTTAATAATACATGGATAATTGATTCTGGTGCAACAGATCATATGACTTTTGATTCTAGACGTATCTCATCTCTTACTCATTCCTCTAAAAAATTTATTTCTACTGCTAATGACGCTTTAACTCCAGTAGCAGGGGAATGACCTATAACTCTCACAGACACTTTTAATTTAGATTCTGTCTTAGTTGTTCCATCTTTAAATTATAATAGTTTGTCTGATTCTCAGATAACACAAACTTTATCTTGTGTTGTAATCTTTTGGCCTGAATTTTGTGTGTTTAAGGACATTCAAACCAAAGAGACGATTGGTTATGGTACTAGGCAGGAGAAGTTATATTACTTAAATTTGATGCAAAAAAATTCTGACAAATTATAACAAGCATTGATGGTGACTGACACTAAGGGGAAGGGAAAAAGAAAGGAAATTAGTTTATGGCATCGACGTCTAGGACATACTTCCTTTGGATATCTGAAAAAATTATTTCCAAGTTTATTTGCAAAATTTGACATTTCTAATTTTAAATGTGATGTTTGTAAATTTGCAAAAATTTATCGTACTTCATTTCCTTTACGATTGAATAAAAGCCCACTTCCATTTTCGGTTATACACTCTGATGTTTGGGGACTATCCAAAATTTCTACTATGAGAGGATCACATTGGTTTGTTACATTTATTGATGACTGTACTAGGATGATATGCTTATGCTTGATGAAAACCAAAGGTGAAATGAGCTCATTATTTCAAAAGTTTCATAAAATGATTGAAACACAGTACAATGCAAAGGTTCAAATTATTCACAGTGATAATGGTGGAGAATATTGTAGTACAGAATTTCAACAGTATCTAGAAGCACATGGCATAATCCATCAAACTATTTGTTCTGACACACCCTAACAGAATGGAGTTGCAGAACGCAAGAATAGACACTTACTAGAAGTTGTTCGAGCATCATTGATCGATACTCATATGCCATTGTCATATTGGGGAGAAGCAATTACATCCGCAGTATACTTAATTAATAGAGTGCCCTCCAGCTCTATTAGTTTTCAGACACCATTCCAAACTCTTACAGAAGCAGTTGTTACCCCAGGTATGCCTAGTCTACCTCCACATATCTTTAGTTGTGTAGTCTTTGTACACCTTCATAAGCATCAATGCAACAAGTTGACTCCGCGAGCATTGCGGTGTGTTTTTGTTGGATATGCTGCTCATCAAAAGGGATATCGATGCTATCACAATGGATGTTATTTTTCATGAAGAATCCATATATTTTTCTAAGCCTGAATCTTAAGGGGAGAAACAAAAAGAAATTCAAACTCTAGACTATGATATCTTAGACATGAACTATGATTTTCCTACTAAATCAATTAAACAGGAGGTGAGCAACTTTGATATAAGTGGTGATTCACAAGTTGGGCCAGTTAATGAAAAAATGAGTGTTTTAGATTCAAGAAGTATAACATTGGACCAAAGTGGTGATATGTTCTCAATAAATGAAGAAGTAAATCCAAATTCTTCTGTATTCGACCATCATGTTGGTCAGTCTGAAGACGAAATGCTACCTCTGGCTGACATACCATACCAATCACCTCCTGAAAATGTTCTTGAACCACATAGAAGGCATCTCCCACAACGTCATACTCGAGGTATACCTAAGCCTACATATGAACCTGAGCTTTCTAGTAAAGTCAAATATCCCATGAATCATTATGTATCTAAGCATGATTTGTCTGAATCAAATAAGTCATTTGTGAATCAATTATCTTGTGTATCTATTCCTAACAGTGTGCAGGAAGCCTTAGTTGACCCCAGATAGAAAGCAGCTATGAATGATGAAATGAAATCCCTACAGAAGAATGAAACTTGGGAACTTGTTGATCTTCCATCAGAAAAGAAAACAGTAGGATGTCGATGAATATATACTGTGAAGTACAAAGCTGATGGATCAATTGAACGCTTTAAAGCAAAACTTGTAGCAAAAGGATATACTCAGACATATGGGATTGACTACACATAAACTTTTGCACTTGTAGCTAAAATCAATACAATTCGAGTCCTGTTGTCTTTAGCTGCAAATTTAGATTGGCCATTACAACAGTTCGATGTGAAGAATGCATTTCTACATGGCGAACTATCTGAAAAAGTGTACATAGATCTCCCACTAGGGTGTATGATAGCAGAAAGAAAAAAACAAAAGGTGTGCAAGTTGAAGAAATTATTATATGGATTAAAACAATCTTCTAAAGCTTGGTTCGGACGATTTACAAAATCTATGACAACTTTTGGCTACAAACAAAGCAACTCAGACCATACATTATTTTTGAAGAAGTAGCATGAAAAAATTATCGCGCTCATTATATATGTGGATGACATGATCATCACAGGTAATGATCCAGATGAAATGAAAGTTTTGCAGAAATACTTGTCCAAAGAATTTGAAATGAAAGACCTGGGCCCCTTAAAATACTTTCTGGGAATTGAAGTATCTCAATGTAAAGGAATCTTTCTATCTCAAAAGAAGTATGCCATAGATTTACTCCATGAAACTGGTATGACAGTTTGCCAATCAGCTAACACTCCAATAGAAGAAGGTCTGAAGTTGTGTATTAAGTCAAACTAATTACCTGTTGACAAGGGGAGATATCAAAGACTGGTTGGAAGATTGATGTACTTAGCCCACACAAGATCAGACCTTGCCTATGCATTGAGTATCGTCAGTCTGTTCATGCATAATCCTGGTGAGCAACACATGATAGCAGTTATGCGTATTCTGAGGTATTTGAAATCTGTACTAGGAAAGGGAATTCTATTATCTAAAAATACAAACAAACAAACAAAATATAGAGGTATATACAGATGCTGATTGGGTTGGAGCAATTGATAATAGGCGGTCAACCTCAGGATACTTTACTTTTGTAGGTGAAAATTTAGTTACATGGAGAAGTAAGAAACAAAATGTTGTCGCATGCTCAAGCGCAGAAGCAGAATATAGAGCAATGGCATTAGGAATTTGTGAAGCACTATGGTTGAGATTGCTCTTGCAAGACTTGGAATACTCTTCAAAACAACCAATTCAACTATATTGTGACAATAAAGCAGCATGTGATATAGCTCACAATCCAGTATAACATGATCGTACAAAACATGTTGAGGTGGATATATTTTTCATTAAAGAAAAGTTAGATGCAAAGATCATGGAGTTACCCAAGATTAAATCAAAAGATCAACTAGCTGATATCCTCACCAAAGCAATATCTTATCGAGAATTCTAAAAAATTTTAGACAAGTTGGGCATGTATGATATTTATGCACCAACTTGAGTGGGAGTGTTGAATTATTAAGACGATAGCTGGCATTATGGGTTATCAGTATGGGATTAAGATGTTAGTTGGCATTATGGGTTATCATTATGGGTGTATGGGTTGCCATGCTTGGGATCTGTATACAGATCCCAAGCATGGGTCTCATTCTTATATATACCTTATATGCATTGCTACTTCATATATAATAAAAAAAGCAGAGATCTTATGTATAATCTGGTTAACGCTGCTATTGATCTGGTTACCCTAGGGAAAGCATTTAGAATACTCGTGGCTTCAGTAGCTTCCCCGAAAGCAAAAACAGAGCAACCTCTACTTCTTGCTTTGCTTATACGTGCGTATGGTACCTCCACCCACATGGCTATTCATCATCAGTTGTAAGGAAGCCAAGTCAGACTCATCCAGATCCTTCATTAATGGCTCAGACGTTAGCTTTTCATGTCGATGATATTATCATTGATTCAGAGGGTCCGTGAGAATAGGGAGATCAGGTGGAAGGGTTGGTTTTGATTGCACCCCACCAACCAACTTCCTTTGCGTAACTAGGGCTTGGGGGGGGGGGGGGAAGGGTTATCTTAATAGTTGCAACCTATAGTCTTCGCTAGTCTTGTGGTATAATTAAGCAGAGGAAAGTATCAGAACCTCTTCATGTGTAAATGTCAGAGAAGGGGTAAGGCAGTGAAGTAAAGCACACGTAGCACAGACATAGCATGTGTCCCAAGCAACAATTCCAGCACTCCCTCAGTATTGAAACTTGAGAAAAAATCCGTTTAACTTTCACATTATTGATGCCCTTATTGCATGTGAATTGGAGCAATGCTCATATGACTTTATGGTAGCAAATGTTAAAAGAAAGCAAGGCAGGAGAGTAAAGCTATCCATAGATGTACGTAGTTACTCTATACATATATATAACAAAAAAAATAATGGAAGGGAATGAAATTATAGGAACCAACCGGCAAGTGCCTCATCCCTGTCAGTTGTAACTTACACCACCCTATACTAATTAAGCCCCACTATCTTTTCCAATATTTTTGAATCATCAACTTTCTATATATGTGCTTTTTATTAAGTTTTTTTTTTTACCTTTAAAACTTCAAACTTATTTATTATGTGATCGAGTCATAAATTTATGGGTTATCAATACTCAATTTAACTTATTTAATCTATCACTGTAAATTATAATTTTTCATCTCAAACTAGGCACCCAGTTTGTAAAGAGTTAAACAATAGTACGCCACACTTTCCTACCTTCATTTTTTAGTGTAATTATTTTTATTTGATTTATCAAAAATAACACATTATACTATACAAGATCCAGAATAATTATCAAAGTTTTATATTTTCAATGATATCACAGAATTTTTATGCGTTTTTTGGGCAGAAATATACATGCCATGCCAGTCAAGTGAATAGATGGATGAATTTGCAATTAAAGAATTTAGTTCTGTTTATTAAAAATAATTTATAAATTAATTTAAAATTTATAAATTATATATTATTTGAAATAGTATATAATTTATAAAATTTTCAGTTAATTTAAATTATTTAAATAAATTTATTTATTAAATATTTTTAATTTTATCAAATAAATTTATAAATTAATCAAATAAATTTATAAATTAATCAAATAAATTATAAATTAATTTATTAAATTTATCAAACACATTCTTAAATCTTGGGATAGGACTGGATAACGTGCAAGGCATTTTTGCCCTTCCCCTCAAAACAGTAATAATGCACGCTAAAAAAACGCTTGTGGATAGAGGGACTGGATATGCTATTTTCAGCATAAAAAATGTTTCAAAAACGATATTTTATTAAGCGCTTCTTCTTTTTATAACGGTCGGCTACTACGAGAAACGGACCATTTTGACGCTGTTATCCTCACCATGTCTTGTGTGCTCGTCATCAATTGCCGTCCTTTCTTAACGCCTACTAACGATTTCAATTTCCCCACTTTTTTTTCTTCTAATTTTCTTTATTGTTCTCTAGTTGCCTCACCTTTTCTTGAAGATACCTACGTCTAAGTTTTGAGTCACTTCCATTTCATCACAATAAGCTCGTTTGAATGCTGGCAATTTTGCTGATTTCAATTCCATCGCTGATTTTTCACTTCCGATTCATCATTTCTATCCACCATTGGATTGTTTCTATCCTTATCACATTCACTCTTCCAATGCTTTATCTCTCTCTCTCTCACAAACACGCAGAAACTGGCGGATCACACAATGCTTGATTTATGACAATATAGGTCACTGAGAATCGTTTCTTACTGATCAGGGCGCTTTGAACTGTTTCTGAAAAGAAGTGATTGAGATTGCGAGTACAGTGTAGTGCAATGGAATTCTCTCAGCAGAGAAGGGGAGGATTGGTATCACTATCTCCGTCACAGACTCCACGGTCGAGCGATAAGTCAGCGCGAGATCTGCGATCTTCAGACTTTAACTCGAGTGTTCATAAGTATGATAAAGACAAGGGAGTCAATGTGCAGGTTCTTGTTCGTTGCAGGTAAGTCAAATTCTGAACTGAGTTACCGACTTCATTCTGTTGCCTTTGGTTTCACTTCATAAAATTTTGTGGTTGGTTTTCTATTTTTAGGCCATTGAGTGAGGATGAAATGAGGCTACATACACCGGTTGTGATTTCATGTAACGAGGGTAGAAGGGAAGTTTCAGCGGTGCAGAATATTGCCAATAAGCAGATCGACCGAACCTTCGCTTTTGACAAGGTTTTTGTATATCTTGGTCACTCCTGATAGTTTTATCTTTGTGGCTCCCTAATACTCTGTTTGACTGGACAAAAAGTGCGCCGAGAAATGTATAGGAAATATATGATCTTTTCATACTGCTATCAGCAAAGTTCAAGGAAGTGAATGGTTGTTCTGATGGAGGGTCAGTTTAGGAGAGAGAATTTCTGCTTCCAGATTTTCAGAACTGAATTTGAAATCATTCATTTTCTTTCCGCTCTCTTATATCGTCCTCTGTCAAACATAATAATAAAGTATTTACTCGTTTTCTGTTCTTTTAAGTTTGGTTGCCCCATGCAGTCATCGCTAATTTGGTTTTATTTGGTCTAGGTCTTTGGTCCTACGTCCCACCAGAAAGAACTATATGATCAGGCAGTGTCTCCTATTGTGAATGAAGTACTTGAGGGCTATAACTGCACAATTTTTGCATATGGTCAGACAGGGACGGGGAAGACATATACAATGGAAGGGGGTGCTAGAAAGAAGGTTATTCATTTCTCCTTATTTACTCTCTCTCTCTCTCTCTCTCTCTCTCTCTATATATATATATATATATATATATATATATATATCATTGCTTTGTATTGAATCTATTTTCTCTGTATGTCCTTCATGTAGAACGGAGAATTTCCAAGTGATGCTGGTGTAATCCCAAGAGCTGTCAAACAGATTTTTGATATATTAGAAGATCAGAATGCTGAGTATAACATGAAAGTCACATTTTTAGAGCTTTACAATGAGGAGATAACAGATCTTTTGGCCCCAGAGGAAACTGCAAAATTCGTGGATGACAAATCTAAGAAACCTATAGCTCTTATGGAAGATGGGAAGGGGGGTGTTTTTGTCAGAGGTTTGGAAGAAGAGATTGTTTGCACTGCAAATGAAATTTACAAGATATTGGAAAAGGGTTCTGCAAAAAGGCGTACAGCTGAGACTCTTCTTAACAAACAAAGCAGTCGTTCTCACTCAATATTTTCTGTCACAATTCACATTAAGGAGTGTACTCCAGAGAGTGAAGAAATGATTAAATGTGGGAAGCTAAATCTTGTGGACCTCGCTGGCTCTGAGAATATTTCACGTTCTGGTGCAAGAGAGGTATCAAATTGTTAATCCAGCTTTGGTTTGGTCAATGTTCATTAAATGTCAGTAATTGAGACTACTTCTTTTGTAATCGTTTATTCTGACTGGAAGCTTAATGGTATTGTGAGATATTAGCGTAACCCCCTTCGGCCCTTCACTACGTTAAAAACACATAAGGAAGTTTTTGTTTTCACTGCTGGCCTTACCTCTGTCTTGTATTGTAGCATTTGACTAAAAGGAGCAAAATGCCATAGCTTTTAAGCTTGACTTAGAAAATATTACTTGTAGGGTAGAGCAAGGGAGGCTGGAGAGATAAATAAAAGCTTGCTTACGCTGGGTCGAGTGATTAATGCTCTAGTGGAGCACTCGGGTCATGTTCCGTATAGGTATGGGTAGCATTGATTAATCTAGTTAATTCCCATTGGTCTTTTGGCTGTGTTTACAAACCTGGAGAGTGAATTCGTGTTTAAAATATCTCTCTGTATATCAGGGACAGCAAATTAACAAGGCTGTTGAGAGATTCCTTGGGAGGTAAAACCAAGACTTGCATTATTGCCACAATATCGCCTTCCATTCATTGTCTGGAAGAAACTCTCAGTACCTTGGATTATGCACATCGCGCCAAAAATATCAAGAACAAACCAGAGGTAAGTTTTATATTAGCTCCTCCTTTTTGGTCAACCTCATGGTTATTTTATCAGAGTTGTATATCTAATGGTTTGAAGTTGGTCATTTTTTCAGATTAATCAGAAAATGATGAAATCTGCAGTCATTAAGGATTTGTATTCTGAAATTGACAGACTGAAGCAAGGTTGTTGACCGTTTTCAGATTAATATTTTTCCTTTGACAGTTCAGTTCTGAAATGCATTTTTATTATTAACGTTACACAGAGGTGTATGCTGCAAGAGAGAAGAATGGAATCTATATACCACGTGATCGCTATCTTCATGAAGAAGCAGAGAAGAAGGTTCGCTTACCAGTATTTTAATATGAACTGGAAATACTTTTATGCTCTTGAAACATTGCTATCCATATTTCATATTCTCTGTAGGCTATGGCTGAAAAGATGGAACGCATGGAACTTGAAGCAGATTCTAAGGATAAGGTATATACTATCATCATCAGTTCCCATATAGTTCTTATGATTGCTTAGCCATTGAAACAAGACTTGTCATGGCTTGAAAGCAGCAACTGATGGAGCTTCAACGACTCTACAATTCTCAGCAAATTTTGACCACTGAATTGAGTGATAAACTTGAAAAAACTGAGGTAATGAAAAAGAGAAGCGGTAACCATAACTAACTGCTTCATCTTTTTTGTTGTGAACCGATCTTTTTCAACAATTACACTTAACTCTGGCATCTGTAACCTCAGAAAACTCTAGAAGAAACCGAATGGTCATTAATTGACCTTGAGGAAAGGCACAAACAAGCAAATGCAACAATCAAGGAAAAGGAATTGTTTATATCAAATCTTTTGAAGTCTGGTTAGTGCAGTGTAATCTTACTTAAAATTTTTCTCAAGCAGATTTCTGTTTGGGAATTCCCTTTCCCATATTTTTTCTGGGTTGGACGGTTGTTTGTTCAGGATTCTTACTCAAGTGATGCCAATGTATTATTCTAATTGGTTTTTGCCTGAATGACAATATTTCATGAACTTTTTCTAGTCAGCACTTTATTCTAAATATGTCTCACCCAATCACCCTATAATTTTTCATGTCCTTTCCAGAGAAAGCACTTGTGGAGCGTGCACTTGAGCTACGAGCAGAGCTCGAGAATGCTATATCAGATGTGTCATATCTGTTTGCTAAAATTGGTTAGTATTATTCTCTATTGGCTTTTGTTTTGCGGTTTCAATAGGAGGGATCTTAACTGCCTTTGACATCAGGTCATTTTTGCTCAAAAATTGCTTTTTCCATCCACAGAGCGAAAGGATGAAATTGAAGAAGGAAATAAAATACTTATTCAGAACTTTCAGTCTCAGTTAGTTCAACAGCTTGAAGTTTTGCACAAGACAGTTGCAGTATCCATAATGCAGCAAGAGCAGCAATTGAAGGACATGGAGGGAGATATGCAGTCTTTTGTATCAACAAAGGCAGAGGTGAGTTTCCAACGGAAGGAATTATGTTTGTTCTCTAAACCTAATTTGTCAGACATACAAACCTTATTTGCTTTGTTTTGCTTCTGAAGGCTACTGAAGAACTTCGAGTAAGGATAGGAAAATTAAAAAACATGCATGGATCTGGCATTAAAGCTTTGGATAATTTAGCTGAGGACCTTAAGCAAAATAATAAGTTAATTTTTGAAGACTTAAATTCTGAAGCAGCCAAGCATTCATCTGCCTTAGAGGATGTAAGTGTCTCATACTTATAATCGATTCTACTTTAGCTTTCTTGCTATGTTTAACTTTATTAATGCGTTTCAGCTTTTCAAAGAAATTGCCTTGGAAGCTGATTCGGTACTTAAAGATCTTCAAAGTCGTCTCCACAATCAAGAGGCCAAGTTAACTACTTACGCTCATCAACAACAAGAGGTGGGTGATTTTTAGATCGGTGGTTGAACATCTAGGTTAGAATTGCTAAATTTTCTGCTATTGTTTGCAGGCACATGCCAGAGCAGTGGAGACTACACGTGCAGTATCTAAAATAACAGTGAACTTCTTCCAGACATTAGATAGGCACGCATCTAATCTGACCCAAATTGGGGAAGAAGCTCAAGTTGTCAGTGATAAGAAATTGTGTGAACTTGAAAAGAAGTTTGAGGTGACTTTGTGCTCTAAATGAGAATTGCATAACTAAAGATTTATGATAATCCTTTTGATTTTTAACTTCGATGCTTGTCACTCTTTCCGCTGTTTAGGAGTGTACTGCTAATGAAGAACAGCAACTATTAGAGAAAGTGGCAGAAATGCTAGCAAATTCAAATGCGAGAAAGAAAAAGCTGGTAGCTATTGCTTTTGGACATGCAAAGTTAATTTGTTTCCTGTAGTGCTTTCTTAAGACCTGAATAATCTTATCCTTTTTTTCTTGTTCTTAGGTTCAAATGGCAGTTAATGATCTGCGGGAGAGTGCAAACAGTAGAACCAGTAAACTGCGGCATGAAACATTAACCATGCAGGATTCCACTTCTTCGGTCAAAGCAGAATGGAGAGTTCACATGGAAAAAACAGAATCCAACTATTATGAGGATACTTCTGCTGTAGAATCTGGAAAGAATACCCTCGAAGAGGTTCTTCAGAACTGGTATGGATGTGCTACGAGGATGCTTATTTCGCCTCAATTCTATTTTCTTCTGTCCAAACTTAAGGTAGAACGAATTACTGCAGCCTCAACAAGGCAAAAGTAGGTGCACAACAGTGGAGAAATGCTCAAGAGTCTTTGCTTAGTCTAGAGAAGACAAATGCTGCTTCTGTGGATACTATTGTTAAGTAAGTTTTATAACCCACTAAGACCAAAGCTATTAAAACACACTTTGAAGTTCACTTATTTTTAAATTTCTTTTTGTTAGGGGAGGATTGGAAGCTAATCAACTCCTACGTGCTCGATTCTCAAGTGCTGTGTCAGCAACACTTGAAGATGCGGAAATAGCGAACAAGGATATCAATTCATCCATTAATAGTCAGTATTTAGCTCATTCTTATATATTTAAAATGGTCTTGGTAGTTCATTACCATAAATATCAATTGACAAGTCAAAACACTTGCAGATTCATTGCAACTTGATCATGATGCTTGTGGGAATCTGAGCTCTATGATTATTCCATGCTGTGGCGATATAAGAGAATTGAAGGGTGGCCATTACCACAAAATTGAGATAACCGAAAATGCAGGGAAATGTCTTCTTAACGAATATATGGTAAGAGACTTTAAGAACCTTTCTGTACAGAATATAAAACGCTAAGTGTGGTTTAATCCGATGATTGGAATTGTCCTAGGAAGCTAGAGTGATAAAGACACCTTCAAAGACTTGATCCTGATCTTTTCAGCCAAGAAATGGGCGTTATCTTGAATTACCGTATTCTAATTTCTAATATTCTTGGATTATCCCTTATGATACAGGTGGATGAACCATCTTGTTCAACACCAAGGAAGAGACCCTTCAAGTTACCCAGCGTTTCATCCATAGAAGAACTAAGAAGCCCGTCATTTGAGGAACTATTGAAGTCATTCTGGGATGTAAAATCTCCAAAACAGGGAAACGGAGATGTCAAGTATATTGGGCCATATGAAGCTGCTCAATCATTAAGAGATTCCCGAGTTCCTCTCACCGCTATTAACTAGAACGGCGAAACTGTGTATATAGAATATTGCTCGAGTTAAGTAATTCTATAGCATGACATGTTCTTGTTTTGCAGGAAAGAGAGAAAGAAAAGGATAATCATATTATCCTAGTTTTGCTTCCGCATTGGATTTTAAGTGTTGAATCGTATCATATTAATTTTTTTTTTGGGGTTGGGTTGAATTTCTGGCCTTCCTGGGCATCATGTCATGTGACGATTACACTCGGATCGGATGTCGGCTTTGTTTGGCAATTGTGTAATATAAAGAGATTAGAGTCACTTCTCTACATTTTAGGATATTTAAAAAATTATAGGGTCTGTTTGTTTTATTTTTTAAAAATTATTTTTTATTTTTAAAATAAAAAAGCTTGTTTAATAATTATTTATTATTATTATTTCCAAAATAAATTTAAAAAATAAATTATTTAAAAAAAAAAAAAATTATTTTTGTTTTTTATTTTTATTTTTATAATACAAAAAAATAAAAAAAAATATTTTTAAAATAATTTATCAAATAATTTTTTTTTATTTTTATTCTGCACAACAATTTTAAATACAACAATTTTAAACACAACAATTTTTAAATATAATTTTTAAAAATAAAAAAATAAAAAAATCAAACAAACTCATACTTTTTTCAATTGATATTGAAAAAGGCAACTACTCAACCCCTACCAAAGTATATTGTTTATGTTTTTAATTATGACGGTAACATTACTTACAATTATGAGTACTAATTATTTGTTGTCTACGTTTTTCAATTGATTTCTCAATCAAGTAGTAATTATTGTGCATATTCAATTTTTACTTTTTAGTAAATAAAAAATAATAATATGCACAAATAAATATTTTTTTAAACAAACTCCACTTCCTTTCCATTAATTTATTTGGTTAAAAAACTAGTAAACTAAATGATATTAAAAATAAACCTACTTAAGCACACGGCTAACCCATCCAAACTATGCTTGAATATCATCTAGTGCATAATTTAATTGTTGATCGCACGCACGTTTAAATGGCTTCATCCAAAAGGCTGGGCAGTCTCACCCGGCTTCACTAGTTACATAACACAAACCTATCCATCCAGATGGAGAGAGAGAGAGAGAGAGAACAAAGAAGGTATCAAAAGATAAATGCAAGCACACACACAAGGCATCAAGTAAGAACGGAAATTTCAAATTGCCTAATAAGATTTTTCAGTCTCGATAATAAGATTTCCCATAACGGTTGCGTAAAAACTCAAAATAGAAAAAGAAAACCAGTTCAGGTCTCGATAAGCAAGCCCCAGTCCTCTGTTCTTTCAGAGCAGCCAAGCATAAGAGTTGTTTATTCGACTCGAGAGTAATTCCTATTTCCTCCTGTTTATTCTTCGGCTAGGGAACACAAAAGCTTATTGGAAGTGTTAGTATCATGATTTTAACTGGAAAATATATACAGATGATATAAAAAAATAATGATGCAATACAACAACGCCAAATTCACCTCCTCAATCCATTTCAATGTACACAAGGAGCTATACTTGAATTCTTAGAATGAAACCCGAAAGGAGTTACTTATGGGATGTGAAGCCATAAAGAAATCCACCTAATCCAACCACTTTCATAATCTTCAAAAAGGTCACATTCTATTCCATTACTTCCCCGTAAATAAATATACAAAGACACTGCACCTGCAATATTTACAAGCACGGCTAGAACCAGGTTGATTGAGCTTCAGCGGGTAGCCTATAGCCTGCAGAAACATATTTGAGTCAAAAGTACCATTCATTCACAAATAACTAGAATTTCCTTACAAATAAAGAGGACATTAAGAGAAGGCAACTAAATATCTATAACTTCGTGTCAACCATGTTGCGTCCTTAGATCCTGTAGGGAGACGGTTCACAAGGTAGAAAATAGAAAGTAATAACGCCAGCAAGGACGAATGAACAAATTAAAAAAACAAGATTATGCAAAAAATCAAATAGACAATGTTATCTCCGTAATGTTCTTTTTTCAAAGTTCACTGCTAAAAACACAATAGCAATCCTCTACAAGGTAGAGCGCTCTTGATCGAACTCTCAGGTCTAAGTAAACCAACTTTTTGTCATAAAGTCAACAACATTGATCAAGCATGAAAGAGCAAAATTTTAACTTCTAGGAAAAACCTAGTAAGCCTCTCTTAGGTCTCTGTCTCACCCCTAATCTCTTTTTGATAAAAATATCCTTGGTCTCGTTTAATCAATTTTTCATCATAAAATCAGCAACATTGAACAAACATGAAGGAACTTCAACTTAATTCTCATTTCCTCCCTTAGTTAATAAGTGATTTGTATGTTCTATCAAAAAAAAAAAAGTAATTTGTATGGTTCTTCCACATTACAAATCATCATAAAGATAAGGAATAAAGCTAACAGCGTTATGACAACAAAATTTTACTGTGACAGGAAGTATGCCATTGCTAGGGAATGATTACACCAGAAATTCTAAAACCTAGATAGGCTTCAAGACCAAAAAATGATGGCAGAGACAAATTTATATGCCTATAGAAAACTTTCACAAGCAACCAAACATGAAAGTGCAATTGCAATCAGGATACTGCCGTTATGTATGTTAAGAATTACCTGAAAATTCTTCACAATAAACTTGCACTTAATAAGCCAACAGACCTTTCTCTCCCCCAAAGGATTCATCATCACAAACCTCATTTGTAGAATTTTCTTAACATTGCAACTTATTCTCTCGAGTAGGATTTAAACCAAGAGCCTCCTCCCAAGCCAGTGAATTACTTCTACAAACATTGCCTAGTTGAGATGCATTATCGAAGTCAACCTTGTCATCCACATTTAGCCTCAAATCATTTGACAGAGGTTCCATTCCTTTTTCATCATCAATGCATGATGGTTCCACATTGAGATCTGAGCATAAATCATATCCACTCTGCTCTCGAGATGCATTGTAAGCAACAGTTACTGTTCCTTGATCAGATGGATCTGTAGCATCTTTTCTCTGCCTTTTCCATTTCTTTGTGGACGAAGTGCCATCATCCTCAAAATCTTCTTCTTCTCTTTCTCTATGTAAATAAACCCACAATTTTCTTTCCCCATCAAATTGTACACAAGGATCGCGTTCATAATGCAATCGATCCAAGGCCCCACTAACTACTTGATTAATTTGTGCATCAGAGACATCTTCAACAATATATTGAGAATCTCTAATTAATGTACAAACATCTGCTCTAGTGCCAATACTTCCAGGCAACCTGGCAGCTGCATCTCTGACAAGACAAAGAATTGTAACATGTGGTGGTCGATCACGTTTTAACATAAAATGGTCTCGGGCTTTTGAGGTTGGCTTACCACCACACCTTCTCAAGGGTGCAACAATGGATTTTTTACCATCAGCTGCAGTATACGAAAAGGCTCTGTCAGGAATTGAGTACCTCAGAACTTCCTCCTTGCGAAAATAAGTAATCACTTCCTCAGAACTTGGGCTTATGGTGTTGAGACTCTTTTGGGCTCTAAGGTCTCTAAACCTCTCTTTTTCGTCAAGGTTAATTTGCATCAATGCCAAAGGTGGTGAAGGAAGACTTCCTATTTGTTGAAGTGTTTCTTGACCACATTTCAGCCAATTGGCGAAGGAATCAACCAACTTGACAAGCATCTTACGAGGAAGACCCCAAGTTTCAGGAGAAGTCACCTCCTCAATGGCATCATGGTTGGAAGAGTTATGAGAAATTGGACCTGCCCATGACCAACTTCTCCTAGATTTTTCATACACTGCTAAAACCTTCCAACCCTTTGCTCCTAATGGTGCTGTTTTAGAAGAAAATATCTTCAGAACACCTCTGACCAAATCCTGCAGAGGTTCTTGGGTCTCAAGGATACAAGGATCACCAGGGTTTGAACTTACATGATTAACAATATCTTGAACAGTAAGGGAAGGCATATTCAGTTCATTAGCATGTTCACAATTGGCAGTCACCTTTTCGTTAAAAAGAGAACCATTGACACTGCCTTCCAGTGCTTTGTTCTGCTCTTCTCTAGGTTTCCCCACCTCTAAGCTGTCCTCTGCAAGTGGGCTAATCATTGCCACACGGACTGCTGAAAGAAGATGAATAATGGAAAATGAGAATCCAGTATGAACAGTAGGTGTGATCAAAGTAAATGGCTTTTTCTGTGGCTTAGTTTCTAGCTCCATATCTATTTCCATATTAGTGACAGGCAGTTCAGAATTTTCCATATCTGAACGAACTGTTTCAGTCTCCTTTTTTTTCAACTTTCTCTTCAAGGAAGATAAATCATCAATCTGGGGGAGAATGTTACGCAGAAGATTGGCATCCTCATCTCTTCCTTCCCAATCATCCACATCAACCTTCACTTTCCGCTTCTTTGTTGCCGAGTTGCACCCCAGTAATGGTGCCTTAGATCTTTCGTGTTGATCACTCTTATTTGCATTATATTTCTGCCCTTTTCTCCCATACCTATTCTGTCCAGTTCCATTATCATCTCCCAGCAACCTTGTTTCAAGTGAGTCATCCTCCTTATCACTAATATGATCAAGCAAGTATTTTGACCTGAGAATGGAATAATCAAGGCCAGTTCTACCTTTCTTCTTTGGCTCAGCATTATATGCATTTACTGAGGGCAGGTCAAACCTTTCAACAGATTTCCCTTGGATTCGGCCATTCTTGCCTAACTTGTAGACTTCTCTCCAATCATCATCACCATCATTAAGCTTATTTGAGCTAGAAGGAAAGCTCTCTTCCAAAAGTTTACCATTAGAATTAAGCATACAACCACCACTGCATATTTTACCCTTCTGCTTTCCTTTTGAAAGGTGATTTTCTACACCAGGTTTATGTCCCTGCACTCCAAAGCCACCCCTCCTTTTGATTTGTATTCCATGTTCCTTCAGATCTTTCCTGACAAAGTTGGCCTTCTCAAGATCTCGGTAAGACTTCAATGTGGACATGCAAGAATCATCAGTGGTACCCATCGAGTAAGAAAACTTGCACTGCAACAAAGGATTGATGTCCTCATCATCATTTAATTGCTCTGATGAGTCTGATTCAGTTTCTTCACTTCTAAGAAGTATCCTGTTACCCCTCAAAGCCACAGTATCTTGTCCTCCATTCTGTATAAAAGTCTCTCTGATATTCTCTTGCAATAATTTTGTTCTCAAGTGAGAGGGTAAACATCTATCACTGACCTGCGGTGCGGGCGATCTATAAGCATTGTAATTGAGATCAGGAGAATCCCTCCCTGTCTTCCATTTTTTGCTCCTTAATTTCCAATCAGCATATTTAAAAGATGAATCCATGGTGAATTCCTCTCCTGCTGTTTTGTCAGCGTCAAAAAGTTCATTGTGATCAGATAAATCCACCAGATTTCCTTTGAGTGGTGACAGTGAGACCCCAAGTTTAAACTTCCTTTGATCCCCAACTACAAATTGTTGAGCATTTCTGGGGCACTTAGGTTTTCTAGGAATATCATACGAACCTCTAGTAGAAGATGGCTTTGCTGTGAACATCTTCATATCTGAAGATTGCTTTGCATTCCTAGAGTACGCATGTAGATTAGCCTTTGAAGACAAAGATAGATCCATCAAACTGTCAGTATCTATTTTGGAACCTCTCAAAAACTCACGCCTCCTTCCCACACTCAGAACACCAGAATTGTCCATCAGGTGGTTATATGATACACAATCTCGTTGGCCCAGTTCGTAAGTAATTTCCTCAGCACTGCCACTTTTCCTCAGTTGATCCCTCATCCCTAGATTTGACCCTGAGTTGTATCCCACTGACTTATTCCTTCCTGGAAGTGCAGTCTCAGAACTATTTAGAACAGCATTCATTTCCAAAGCATGGTAGATTAAAGGAAAAGGTTCCGACAGGTCATTTGCTAAAGGTGTCTTTAAACCAGCCAACTTGAGTGTACCCTTTGGGTTTAGCTTTCCATACTTTTCAGGTTCCATAATCATTAGTTGTCCTCCTGAGTGGAATTGTAAACCTGAACTTGCCCCATGGGAAGCATAACGACACTTTTTCTGCAAAATTTTCCTATCCTTGATCTTTCTATTCCAGATACCTTCACCAGACACTTCATCAGATGATTCAACCTCCAAATCTTCCATCTTCTCATACATCAAACTCTTTTGATTTCTCATAATGTTCAAAACTCGAAGCCTTTCTTCAATACTGCATCCCCAACAATTAATCCAAGCATCCCTTATCTGGCAAAGATTCATAACCATGATGTTTTGACGCTTCCTCAATAAATGATAGTGTTGTCTCTTCTGAAGAAAATTCAAACCCTCCTTGTAGAGGGCAACTCTTGGGTCACACAATCCACCCTTCAGCATATCAAACAACTTCTTAATGGGACTCCCAAAATGGAAGTTACAACCAGTAAAAAGCTCTTTCAAAGTTGTAGCAGAAGTCACTTGTTCCATGTCAGGCAGATACATGGCAAGTTCAAACCGCTCCCCCTCACTCAAGCATTCATTCCACACTTCCACCGATAGTATATCTTCAAGACCGGGAAGATCATACAATTCCAATGGAACGCTGCAAGTCTGATTCCCAATTTGACAAAACTCTGCCCCAGTTTCACCCAATTCCAGCAAATCAAAGTCATCGGACCCTGCCCCCGAGTCTGCATCGTCAAACTCATCATCGTCATCAGATTCCAGAGCAGGGTTTCCCTGAAGCTCATCTTCATCACTAGACATTGTCTCCCTACTTTGCGGTGAAACCTCCGAGTCAAGCCTGGACACCTTAAAGTTGTTCTTCTCAATTGCCATGAAATTAATATAACACCAAACTGCCGCCAAAACTCATTCACAAGAGACCTACACATCAAATAACCCAATTTTAAAAATTTGAACCCCGCCAAATATAACTCAATCAAAACCCTAAAATAAGCAAGACCACAATTAAAACTGACTAAGCATTCTGGACTTTTTGAAAAACAAAAATTTCCAATCGAAAAACACGTAAAAGAAAAAATTTGAATTCAAATAATTCAAAAAAAAATGTAGAGAGATTTGAGCGCAAAATACCTCAGTCGCGAAAGGAAAAACTCCTATAATAAAATTGAGGAGCAGAACACGAAGTCCCATACATGGTAGATTAATGAAGATAGGAAAGTTCGACGGTGGCGGAATGAGATAGAGGATGAAATGCGGTGGTGCCTGAGCGAATCTCATAAACCCTAGGTAGACGAGGCGTTGAAATTACATAGTGAGAGAGATAAAAGGGCGAGGCAGAATGCATCGCAGGGTACGAAGAAGACTTGCACAGAAAGGCAGCGTCTGATGGAAAGGAAGAGTAGGCGAGCGAAGATGACGAAACAGAAGAGAGAACAGAGAGAGAAATAGAAGAGGAATGAGCGCAGAGGTTGGAGAAAGAAAAAGAAGGGGGGAAAGGGTTCGGTGTTAATAGGAGTGGAGACGAGAGAGATAGAAGGCGACTGTGCCTGTGAGTGAGGCCACAGAGAGACCGTTGCGAGTTGCTTCCCAATCTGGGCCCTACTCCATTTCTTTCCAAGTTCACGACCGTTGGATCCGCCTCATGTGATCCAGTTTAACCGCTTCAGCCTCGAGGTCTCTTTGTTCGACGTCGTTTTAGCCAGCTCCCCTTCCCCACTTCCTTCCCGTTGCTTTCTCATTCATATTCCCGAACGCGTTGATCCGCGGGTCGGATTAACCCGTCGATTTAATTGTCAACGGTAAACACCAACTACATTCTTTTTATAAATTTTAATTTAAAAGTAAAACGTCAGTCGTTTTTCCAAATATGGCATCGTCTTAATAAAAAGAAAATAATTCACTTTACCTAATTTCTCTTCCCTTTAGTTCCATGATATGGTTAGATGTGCGATTTTCTCGCCTAATCTTGCAGGGCTTCAAAACCTTATCACCTATCTCACTTCGTGCCATGTTTTGTTTAGTAATATTATTATGGCCCGAAGTCCTCAATTCAATAAGCTTACTACATTTTAATTCCCCTAATTTTCTTGAATGAAGCTTGAGACTTTCCGTGTGGCAAATGATTCTAATTATAGATTCATTCCGGTAAGTTTCTTTGGAAGCAAGCATTTGATATTGTTAGATTTTGATATTTTTTAATTCAAGGAAGAGTGTTAGTTTTTGAGGTCTTTTTTAATCATTTTAAAATAATATTTTTTTTAATGTTTGATAAGTAGTAAATATACTTTAAATAAAAAAATATATTTTTAGAATTAAAATTTACGTCTTAAGTATTTTATCCGGACTAGAATTTATTATTTTAGTTACTTATATATATAACTTTAAAAAATTAAAATAGTAACCTTTGATGCCAATATTTTCTTCTTTGCTTTACATTAATGTTTTTCTATGTCATTCTTATTCCTTTGTGTGAAGAAAAAAACCAAAAAAGTTATTCTCCGTAGAATACCAAGGTAAATATTGGGGCAAGATAGACTTATGAGGTGGGAAAGTTATATTGAAGACACCTTTTTAAAAATTCACTAGATAATGAAAGAGACAAGAACAGAAGAAAAAACACTCACAACAAGAATGAGAGTAAAAATTATCTATCATATCCTCACTGTAAAAAGACAAACCATCCTTAGCAAAAATATTATAGGTTCCACCAACAACTGTGGCGAAGAAGATCACATAGAAAAGGTATCCAAAGTTCAACAGCAACGTGAAGAAGTCAAAGTTGTTGATTAAGATTAGAAAGAACATTTGTTAGTGACAACATGCTTTGACAACAAAAACACCTAAAAAAGATGGCTTATTAATTGTCGCTGTATCGTGGCTCATGATACTAGACTCTTCAAAGAGTTTGATGAATTCTACACAACTAAAGTGAAGATTGATAATGGAAAATATGTAAATATTAAAGAAAAGAACGATGTTGTCATTAAATACTTTAAGGTACAAAATTTATATTAAATATTTTTTTTGTACTTAAAATATGTTAAAATTTATTAAGTGTTGGACAAATGTTATAAACATATTACACCTATTTTTAATATATGTCATGTATTATATTTGATCAATCATTACAGTTAAAATATAGGACAAGAACTTTCAAATTGAATGAAAGAAAATTGTCATGCATAGTGTTAAAAAAAAATCAATTAATGAAGTCTTTAATGAAATTTATGAAGCTTCAATTGAATCCTCAATAAGAAAATTTGGTTAGAAAGTTCCAATGCAAGAGGAGCTAAATATGATTGAGAAGAATGTTGTTTTAAAAAAGGATACTTATGCCAAGCAATTAGAAATTTTACAAGCTTCTGGTAGTGACGATATCAAGTACAAAAATGTCAAGTTTAATAAAATTAGAAGAAAGTTTGGTGAAGTAAATCTAATACATTGCAAATTAGAAGACCAAATTGTTGATACACTGACCTAGGCTATCCCCAATAGCAAATTCAAAGTGCGAAAATCAAATCTTGAAACCTTGAGTAAAAATATCAAGGAGGAGTGTTAGATTTTCAGATTTTTTACTTCAATAAGAAATGCTAGTTTTTATTTATTTATATTTTTTAGTAATTTTAAAATGATCTATTTTTATATTTGATAAGTAATAAATCTACAATAGATGAGAAAACCTTTATCTTTAGGATTAGAATTTATGTTTCAAGTATTTTATTACAATTATAATTTATTATTTTAGTTGCCTATATATATATATATATATATATATGACTTTAGAAAAGTAAAATAATTACCCTTTGATGCTATTATCTTCTTCTTTGCTTTACCTTAATATTTTGCCTTGTCATTCTTGTTTCTTTGTGTAAAAAAAAAAAAAAACTAACAAAGTCATACTTCGCTGGATATCAAGGTAAAACAACCCAAAAGATATGTTTTCAGTAGGCATTATAAATGTACTATTTTTTATTTTACTATTTTCTCTATTTTTTAGGGAACTTAACTGAAATATGGTGCCAGAGTAAAATATTACCTAATAAATTTATTATCCAAGAGTGAAAAAATTTGTTTTCAAATCCTATGGAAAACAAGTTTGGATGTAAGATGGGGAGTTTCTTCCCTCACTACAACCAACATTGAGTGGTAATGAGAAGTACATGGTTCTTTTAAAACTATGGCAATTGTGGGGGCTTGGTATGGAGATTTATATAAAGATTATACTTCACTCGTTGACTATCTCCATGCGTGAGAGAACTATAATTTTATGGTGTCAAAGAACTTTTCATAAAAAAAAATGTCCTGCAATATGGATAATTTAGAATACTGAGACAAATCCATCAATTAATAAAAATGTTTAAAGATTCATCAAGAGAAGACTTAGGCCTATGTTGCCTCTAATTGCAAACCTTAGTTTCTCCTTTTTACCATTGTTAATGTCGCTGATATCTGTGCATTCTACTGTGTTAGTTCTACACTTACCAAATTACTGAAGAAGCTTTGCCTAAAATTCAACCTCAACCTTAATTCAACGGCTCCTATTAATGATGTAGAAACTTGTTACGGATCATTTTTGTATTTGCACAAGAGGGAAAAGTGAAGCAAAGTTATTAGCCAGATCTAGGTTAGAGCAGCAAATTTAGCACTTTTTTGGTTAACCTTATTCACTAAGCTTGTGAGGTTGTTCTGTGTTTGCTTGGAAGAACATTGCATCAATTGGAGTATCCCCATTATTCTTCTATGACGTGGTGTCTTCTTGTTTGTAGAAAATATGGAAATATAGCAAATTATTTAACAACTATTTTTTGAAGTGACTGCTTATCTGAACTCTTATCGTTTTTGTTTGCTTTGTCACCAAGAAGAACGGTTGAGAAAGGTCCGTGGACAAGGACGAATTTGCATTGCCGAATTTATAATGATTAAGGGCGGATTATTAACGTGCTTCTTTATTCAAAATAATTATCAAAATTGCTTATCCTCAGTTTTCAACATACTATAAGCTAATGAGACATGCAATTAACAGTTTTTTACATTAACGACTTTCTTATTACTATCACAGAGGTTGTGCATGCATGGTAATGCTTTAAATTTTACCAAAAAAAGAGTGCAATTGTGAAGGTTTTGATTGAAGAGAAAGGTGGTCAAACAAAATTGTCTTTGACACCACTCTAAAGTTGGTCTAACCACTGACCTCAATAAAATATAGCCATGAAGCTCTTCAAGTTTTGGCTTTCATGGAAACTAGAGATAATCGCATCATCACCTAATTAACTTTTAATACCATTCCTCCTCCCTATATAAATGTTATGCAATTAAGCTCGAACTATCACCAGTCATAACAATTGCAGAATCGCCCTTCCTTTTCTCTAATAGTCTGTGGAGACGAAAATGGGTGTTTCTCATATCTCACCGTTTGCATTTTCAGCACTTTTCTCAGTTATCACCACTTTGTGCACCATTCCTGAACTTGCACTAGCAGGCGTAACAAGGTGCTACCATTTTGATGTACACATCTCGCAGACTCAGCAACTCTATTTTCACACCAATCTATAGCCTATGTTTCACTAATAGGACACTTGAATTTCACATATTTTGCTGATTCTTTTTATGAACTTCCCTGACGATTTTGGTGATTTCATAGATCAAGCTGCAAAATGTAACACGTTTGTGCCACACCAAGAGCATTGTGACAGTGAATGGCCAGTTCCCTGGGTCTGGCATTGTAGCGACTTGCCTTCTCATCAAAGTGGCTAACCATGTCCAGAACAACATGTCCATTCACTGGTAATATGCTATCTATTTGCATACAAACACACATATTATACCTTTTTTGTTTTTGTTTTTGGGTGTAACAGAGGGCACAACCCAAAGAAGATAACAAAAACAAGGAAGCTTGAGAACAATATGCTTAATATTTGTTAAAATGTTAAAGCGGCTTTGGGCAATTTTTATAAAAAGTTGACTTAATTTGTGTTTTTGAGGCAGGCATGGCATTCGACAACTTCAAACAGGATGGGCTGATGGACCTGCATATGTGACTCAGTGTCCTATTCAAACAGGCCAATCCTATGTTTATAACTATATTATTGTTGGCCAGAGAGGCACACTGTTTTGGCATGCCCACTTGTCATGGTTAAGAGCTACTGTTTATGGTCCCATTGTCATACTTCCTAAGCTTGGTGTTCCATACCCATTTGCCAAACCTTATAAGGAAGTTCCCATCATATTTGGTAATTGTTCAATCATTTGGTGAACTGAAAGTTTAATTTTTGTTGGACTCACACTATTTGTATATACATTTAGTTTATAAAAGTTTCTATAAAATCTTTAATAACATGCCATAGAGTATATTCAATAAAAAATAACCATTCTATTAAAAATATAATTCTTATAAATCAACTTACATTTTCTGCCAGTACAAGGACATATTAATATAATTATGAATAATTAACTTTTAATATTTCAGGAGAAAGGTGGAATGAAAATCTTGAGGCAGTTATTAGCCAAGCCCTGCAAACTAGTGGAGGGCCAAATATCTCTGATGCCTATACCATCAATGGACTTCCAGGACCATTATATAATTGTTCTGCCAAAGGTATCCATTCTCTGGTGAAAATTTATAGACATTATTGCATTATTTGAAGATAAGCTAGTATTAAGAAGGAAAAAATCAATCATTTATCATTGATGAATGAAAGAAAAAGATCCCAAATGTCAATATTAACCAAATAACTTCAAGCCTCTTATTATTCTTTGAGTGGTGGTTTTGACAGATACGTTCAAGCTGAAAGTGAAGCCTGGAAAAACTTACCTTCTCCATTTGATCAATGCTGCACTTAATGACGAGCTGTTCTTCAGTATTGCAAACCACACAGTGACAATTGTTGAAGCAGATGCTGTTTATGTTAAACTATTTAGACTGACACACTTCTTATTGCGCTTGGACAGACCACAAATGTTCTTCTCAACACCAAATCTCACTTCCCCAAAGCTACATTTCTCATGACCGCTAGGCCATATGTGACTGGACTTGGCAATTTTGACAACTCCACAGTTGTTGGCATCCTAGAATATGCTCTTCCATCAGACAAGCTCTATTCCACTGCCTCAATTAAGAAGCTACCACTCTTCAAACCAGTCCTCCCACCTCTCAATGACACTTCTTTTGCTACCAGTTTCAGTAATAAGTTTCGTAGCTTAGCAAATCCACAATTCCCAGCTAACGTGCCCCAGAAGGTGGATAAGCGCTTTCTGTTCACAGTAGGCCTTGGTACAACCCAGTGCCAACACAACCAAACTTGCCAAGGGCCTAATGGAACAATGTTTGCAGCTTCCATTAATAACATATCTTTTGCACTCCTAACCAAGGTGCTGTTTCAATCCCACTTCTTTAGGCAATCCCATGGAGTTTACACATTTGACTTCCCAAACACACCCTTAATACCATTCAACTACACCGGCACCCCACCAAATAATACAATGGTTAGCAACGGGACAAAGTTAATGGTTCTTCCTTTTAACACAAGTGTGGGGCTTGTGATGCAAGACACTAGCATTCTTGGAGCTGAAAGCCATCCTCTTCACTTGCATGGGTTTAACTTTTTTGTCGTTGGTCAAGGTTTTGGAAACTTTGATCCAAATAAGGACCCAACAAACTTCAATCTTGTCGATCATGTGGAAAGAAACACTGTAGGAGTGCCATCTGGTGGGTGGGCCGCCATTCAATTTCGAGCAGATAATCTAGGTTGGTTGAGAGAGTCATCCCTTGCGAATATAATTTCTAACTTCTACATTGGACATTGAGATTATTTGAGATTCTTCGACATTAACGAACCCTTTGTTCTATTTGCTTAATCTCACAAAAGAATGAGATTATATGGCATAATTTAACTAAAACTGCTGATTTTCTGTATCATTTTGAATGTTCATCAGGAGTATGGTTCATGCATTGCCACTTGGAGATCCATACCAGGGGTTTGAAGATGACTTGGGTTGTCTTAGATGGAAAGCTCCCCAATCAAAAGCTGCTTCCGCTACCGGCAAATCTTTCCGAGTGTTAGAGAGTTTTTACTTTACTTGTTGGTTCACTCGAATCCCAAACTCATGCATGCTTCAATTTTTTTTGGACCAACCATTTGACATCGGCCAACCAATTTCTAATAATTATTGGTTAATTCATAGGAATTGAGCCAAAAAACGAGCTTTTCTTAATCTTGTGCTTTCGCATCTTTGTAACTAACATTTATTTTACCATGTTAAAAGGTTTGTAATATACTTTCATTTCAATGAGAAAGCTCATTACTGAGATTTTTATTTTTATATATCTTTTGTAATCAGTAGGATAAGAAAAGAAACTTCTTTTCAGATTCACAAGGTATAACGCCCACAGCCCTGAGACTATAAAAGAGTATCAGTTCAAATTCTCTGGTTGGAAGTCACTGCTTAGTGCCTGCAAGTTCCAAGTCCCAATCCTCGGGGAAGGCAAATTGGAAATAGCTCAAACTTTCAAAACTCATATAAATTGCATGTCCAGTAGCGAGATAGAGTAGTTGTATGGTGAAAATAATGAGGCACGTAAAACCACCAGTTTTACAACGTTACAAACCAGGCAGAGAAGATAGAGATTAAAGGGTACAAAATATGAAGAAATATTTACAACTCCAATCATCAAATTAGAAGTATCAGCACCACATTATTTATAAATTACAATGAAAAGCCTTGACTGCCTAACTGGAGCAAGGGCTGTGACGGATTGAAATTCCATTCTTCAAGAACTCTAGGAATTCATCATGTGTTCATTGATTGGAACATAGCTTTCATACTGAAATCTGTAGACAAAACCAACAAAGTAGTAGTTATCTGAATGGCATAACTACACGCACGCAGAGAGATAGAGAGAGGTACCTTTCAGAAAATATTTGTCTCTAGATCCAGTAGCGAAGGATCAACATTTTTGGCTTCCTTTTCATCCCCGAAGAGAGGAGCATCAAGCTTAGGAGGGTTCTAGTAACATATGAATAGTTTACTCATCAAACACTATGACAATATGAAAGTTTGAAAGCAGAGGTTGAAGGACAATATTATAGAAATAGGGAAGTTTGTGCTACTATAGATTGTTATAGGTTACCATGCAACGAACAAGGGCCCAATTGACACCTCGGAAGAATGGGTGACGCTTAATTTCATTTGCTCCTTCCTGCGACCCCAATCTATTTTTGTGATCTCTTTGCAATAACTGGTACATCAACTGCTTTGCATGGAGACTTACCTGCATAATAACACAACATTATCATACAATTTGAGTGCACGGAATTTGTAAACATCAATTGTGAACAATATGTTGTGCAGGAGAAAATCTCACCGGTTTACTTTTGGGAAATTTAAGATCCTTGTGAAGAATATTTGCAAATGTTTTTTGCCTTGTCTTTCCCCTGAATGGTGTATATCCATAAATCATTTCATATAGAAGAATACCTTTAAAAAAAAAGCAATGTAGTCAATCACTGTGATATGAAAAGGTTCAAATATGTCTATATCATTCTGAGGGATGTTACATTGTAAGTGAAAGAGACCAGCTAACTATCATGAGGCCATTGATTTCCATAAACCACTAATGTTTTAACATGGGAAAGATGAAACAGTTTCAATTTCTGTTCTCCAACTTCTGAAATCAGATTAATGGACAATTTTAAGAATAAAGAAAATAGGTTCAGCCGCTCAGTTAATATGAAACTACAGCATACCAAAAAAAAGAAGTTAGAATCCCATGTTTAATTCAATTGAGGCAAAAAGTGCTGACTGATAGAACTGCTAACTCTCCATTTATCTATGAAAACATAAATGTCCCTACATAAACATATAAATACGCTCAATTTTTTTTATTTGGTTGATATTTAAAAGTTGATTCATTTTCCTTCATTTGTTAGAATAATTAACAATTACCAAGAGCCCACCAATCCACAGCACTAGTATGGCCTGAACCTGTTATAATTTCCTGCACGAAGTATTGAACTATCAATTACAACAAATTTTAAGAAATGTATATAAGAATTCAGAGAAGTTCCAATAGCATGAATGAATGCAATAAAGTCCACTGTATATACACATCCTCACCCCTAAACCTTGAAGATTAATTATAAAAAAAAACTAGTCTCCTATAAGGACAGGAATACTCATGTCCATTGGCAAGCTTATCAGGAATGATTGGACAAAAACTTTAAGTCTTCTCCTCTACCTTCTTTGGTGTTTATTTATTTCTTATCTTGCATCAAGTCTATACTACAAGATCCCTTATAGTTCGAACAGATTCAGCTTGATCTTTCAAATTACAGAGTGAATACACATCAACTACTCAGGCATGCTTGTATAAAACATTTAACCTTAAGCTTGTTATCTTTTGCTAAGTAAACAATTGAAACTTAATTTTGGGATTTGAAGGTTTCTCGTGTATAGCTTACAATGTGGCATATCATGAGCTATAGACAGTAAAAATGTTTTGATTTATTAACTGGTAAGGATTTACACAGTAGAAAATGATTTTTGTCAATAGCTATTATTATGCATGAGCAGGATGAACATAACAAATCCACAGTGTAAGATAATATGCACACACGCAATATCTCTATAATAATAGTTGCAGTCACTACTAAAATAAGCATCTGAAACACGCATATCTTGAATCACCAAATTATTTTGGTAGTCAATAATAATATGTCCAGAAATAACAAACCGGAGCTATGTACTCCTCTGTGCCAACAAAAGAATTTGATGCTCTCATAGGTTCAGCCATAAATATTGGAGTCTGTTGACCTTTCTTTTGTTTCTTCTTCTCATTTGTAGGTGGAATTAGAAGCTGCAAAAAGTGAAATTAGACATCGACAAATTGTTTCAGTAGTAAAATTTTTTGCTTCTACTTTAATTAAAAACTGCATTATCCGAAGTTCTTGTCCCCAAATACCTGCGGTTGGCAAGATGTTAAACACGACAAATCAAAATCTGTCAGAGACACATGCCCATTGCTTTGGAGTAACACATTTTCTGGCTTCAAATCCCGATATATTATACCTGCAAATTCTCACCAAATAATATAATTAAATTAAATTTTGATCTAGCAAGATTTTTAAGAGGCAAGATTTCTTGCAAGGATGGAATTTTGTTTTAAGAAGAAAGGTTCATAGAATTGTCAGAAGGGCAAAGTTTGATGCCTAAAATTTGCCAAAAAAAGAAACTCTAGTTCATCTTTAGATAGTTGCAGGTTGATGAGTTTCTTGAAGAGTCCTCAGAGAGATGTTGTCCAATAAACATTCCTAAGTTGTAAGGCAGTTGCATGAGTTAAAAGAGAAGGTAACAACAAAAATTATCGTCCTGTGACATGACATACATAAAAGCAATAACGAATGAGAACGCACCTTGACAATGGAGGTACTCCAATGCAACCACTACCTCAACAGCATAAAATCTATAATCATCAAGACCTTTATGTTAGTTAAAGGAAACTACAGAAACTCAAGTTGCAGACATTGTTGAACGATTCTCAGCATTAAAAGTGGGTATTGACAACTGTTTAATAAAGTCCATAACAATAGACCAAATTTTTCCTTTTAAGAAAAAGTTTGTTACAAATCAAATTTATTAGAAAGAACTTCTACTTGCAGTTTACGGCATTTATGCGCATAAGGGCAGATAAGTGGGAATACATGAAAGAATAGGGCAAGAGTTCTAATATTATACATACAGGTAAAACAGACAGAATATGCCTTGGTTCATAAGAGTGAGAGGGAGATCAAGAATGATCTGGATGTAAGTATTAAGGATAGATTTAGAGGGGAAAGGAATAGAAGAAAGTCTGGCGTTGGAGAAGAAAGAATGACAAAAGTGTATACATATTGAAAGCCCTAACTTCAAGGATGGTTGTTACTGTTGTGGGCATATAAGAAGATAATTTAAAGTTCAGCAGAAAAACATTGATCTGAACAATCAATGCAGCTTGTTAGACTGAGTTACAGAACTATTTGAATAGTTTTGACTTTTGAGGTATCGAAGTCAGTTCAAAAATTTAGAAATCAGAATCAAGAGTAACTGAAGTATTCTCCGAAGAAAAAATGATTTAGGCCCTCAGAAACTCGGTAGGATTTAGACTCATTGACACACTTTATCAAAGTAAAACACATATGTCCTATATACCATGATGCAAAAACCAATCCTAGTCAAAACACGTACAATCACTATTCTCCAACCTCTAACCAAACACCAATTTTGATTATTTTCAAACCCTAAACTAGTGATATATATGCAATTACACATTAATATTTTGCTTTCAATAGTAGCATAATTACCTTGCTGCATCTTCCTTGAGAACTTTTGTTGGCTGTCGGTCCAGAAGCAGGAACAATTCTCCACCAGGACAATAATCAGTAATCAGACAAACATGTGTTTTGGTCTGCAAATTAATATATTGTCAAAGAATTTATAAACTCACAATATAGTAAAGCAGCCATGTTAGCATCCTTGCTAGCCTGTAACTGCTGAAGTGAATGTACTAGAAAATAAAGGCATCAAGCTAGGTAGGCCCAGACAAGGAATATAAAAAATAAATGTCCGAAGTCATTTTTGTTTATGTTAAAGAGCTTGATACATATTTGCACTTCGTTATCATAGGCTTCCCTGAGAGGAGGTATAATAGATTAGTTCCTGAGGCTCCTACCAGTTCCTCTAGTCATTAGTAATTATTAAGTCCTTTTTTTTTCTTGGGGAGAAATGCTGGAGCTTCAAACCTGAAAGGAAGCATACAATGCGGGTAGAAAAGGATGGTCCAACATGTCGAGGATTTCTCTCTCCGTGCAAGCTCTATGCACCTGTAGAAAGTGTAGAAAGGGTAAAAAGCCGCTATAATTTAATTAATTATAAAACTGGAATAAATCTTGTAACTAAGACCACAGTTTTCCTACCATGTCCATAAGGGATAACTAGAGCTAGATAAAGAATAAAATAATGCATGGCCAACGTATACAGATATTGTCAAAAGTGAACTACTTGGCTTAAATGATTTAGTGCATTCGGATATTGAGAAGTCATAATTGACTTGAATTAAAGTGATGGAAACTAAAGTGCATAGCCAAAAACGCAAAGCGAATGAAGCAGATACAATATAGAAGAACTTTCACAGGAACATATCTAGTTGGGAGGAGGTGACAACTAGACCCAAACTTTGCATTAAAAAGGAACAATCAGACATGTTAAATACTGACCATAAAAAAAAGGGCACGTTAAATGATGATGATATTTAGTACCTTGTTGCGATTGAGCATAACACCTTTATCCATAGCCTTCATAGCAAAATAATGACCAGTTCCACATAGCTCCACCAAATGCACACTGAAGCCAGTGAACAAGTCATAATAATGTCACTGCCACAGAAGTTCGGTTTTGAAAATTAATGGTGCAAATAAACTTGCTATTACCCAAATCGGAGAAGAAATTTTCATTAATATTATACAATGTGAGCTCTCTGAAATTTTTAGCTAAACTAGATACTAATTCATGTACTAATCTATTAAAGATACAAAAATTCCATTAGAGAAATATTATACTTACTAGTAAAAGTCATCCATCCATACTTGGAATCTTAGCCTTTTCTTGTAATGGTTAAAAATAGCCTTACAAAACACGACTTATAAAAGTAACAAATAATGTTATTATACAACTCGTAATTTGTGTTTTCTCAAGGCATAAAGTCTTCAAAAAACATGTAAGTTCTTATGTGTTTGATGCAGTTGAAACCCGCCGTGCTGGAAGACATTTGAAATATTATGCGAGTGTCGTTACAAGTTTTCATTCTCACCCCCTACGTTAATTATAATCCATTTCACCAGGCGGTTAATTTAACTCTCTTGCTGCCAACTCAAGCTCACCTAAAATGTTGGGAAATGGAAACGAGAGAGAGAAGAATAACCTGCCAGTATCTCCAGACCCCAAAGGTTTTATTGGCCTAAAATGCTTTAAGCCTACCTGTTCTCCACTATCTAGGATCTGCAAGACCAAGATTTCATAAGCAACTAGCAAAACATAACTTGCATGAGATATAAAGAAGTGTTTAGGAAGAAAATCCAAATACTTTGGAGTTTGGACCATATTAAGCGCAAAAAGATCTAGCATGGTTTCATGTCATGTTAAATACAAAATTATAGATAATAGTATCATAACTTTTCAGAAAGCTAATGAAACTTCGAAAAATAAAAGACAAAAAGACAAATCAGCATAGATTTCAAATAAACCATGTTGAAATTTTTACCAATTCTCGTAGTTTATGGCCATAATTTGTACAAGTAATTCCTGAATCTTTTATTAGTTAATAGCAATAATTACAAAGACTAGTAAAAATTACATATCTTAAAATACCATAGTAATACCTTTTGGATAGCAATCCAAGCAGGGCTATCCTTCCTATGAGGTTTTGGTTGAACCACTTTTGAATGATTCATCCATAAATCTTCTGGTTTCTGCAAGTAGTCAAAATGTCATGTCACAAATTGAATTCAAAATTTTTTGAGAAGATAAAAGATAATTAGGATATATTACCAAATTTGCATCCGGAAGATCTCTCACTGCCTCATCCACATTTTCTGCAGTTTGTTTGACCTGAGAGATAAACTTATTATAACTCAGAGAAAATACAAAACAAAATAAATAAATAAATAAATAAATATTTTGTTATAAATAATGACAACAAATATTATACGTAAAATGTTCTATGGTTATAAAAGAAACATAATATTTTCAATGGAAAAACTTTGAAATTTAAAGCCTCTAATTGGATATGTAATTAAGTTGATGCCCAAAGTTAGTTCAATATCTCAATATTTGCTAAACTAAAGAAGAACTTGGAAAGAGGCCAAACCAAATGTTCACCCTCCTTAGCAGTATCTTCTGCAATACTGTTGTGAAGAGGTTCCACATGTTGACTACCATCAAGTTGAACACCAATAAAATACTGTACTTCTCCCTGTTAAACCATGAAGGAAAAGAGAAAAAAAAACTAAATTTGAGAATGAATGTTTCCTCTTTGCTCTGTAGAAATTATAGATGGAATATGATAGCAACCTAAAACAAATTCATTTAGAAGATATTAGAAGATATAACAACTCCAGAGGAATATCAAAAACTATACCTTCTGATCACGCATAGGTTGCAGATGGAACAGGTTCCAGAACTTCTTGCCTGGTTTGAAATTCACAATGTTAAATTGCTATATTTCCTTTGCAGGCAAAGAGAGGAATTCTAAAACAAGAATACATATGAAAACGTAGTGAACTATATTTTGTCTACTAGTACCAAGTTACTGTCAATCATGACACAATTTCGGTATAATAGAATTCTTGTTTTTTTTTTAACAGAATAGTATTGTGAGACATTGAACATCTTGTAAACTTTTCCCATCATTTTAAACTCATTTAGATGGATATTCCAAGTTGCCATATGAAATGTTCCCGCAATAACTACAAAGTTATAATCTATAATGAATTAACCTATTGAAGTGGTTTTCTCTGTAGAATATCAAATAAGCTTACCACTCTTTGTATAATTAATTAGCTGCACGGTAACTTCTGTTTGGTTGTCAATTGCCTCTCTAATTTTTCTCACAGTTGCTGGATCAGTTTCAGGTCCTTGCAGAAACCTGATATCACCAAATAGCTAATACGATAAATACAAATGAATTTCAATGTTAAAGAAACATCGTGATTTCAGGCAGAGTAAGTCGGTGAACCAAATTCTACATAAGATTGTCACATGTTCACTTAGAAAAAAAAACATTTTAACTTAATTAAGAACATGTGATAGTCTTTCGACTAGATCAAATATTTACTCTTTCAAATATATGAATATTTTGAAAAAAATATTTTTTTGAGACCACGAAGAGTATTTTCCTCTCAATTGGATGGAATCTTTCGGGAGGGGTGCACGACAGGTCCTCAAGTTGGTGTTTCTAAAAATCAAACATTTATCATTTTCTGAAATTAAAAAAGCCACTACTATTGGACTAGTCCACGTTGATAATATTTTGAAATCCTTAGGAAGGGATTTAAATGCATATCATTAGCTTCCACCTATCATTAGGATAATTGACGTGTAATAACTTAAGTTTAGTTTCATGAAGATTTTGGTGATTTCCCTTTGCATATATCCCGTATGCATCATGACCCTTCTTTCCCAGAATTTTCCACTGCTCCATCATGGAAGCATTTACACTCCAATAACGGAAGCCTGAAGGGAAGTTTGAAGCACCAATTCAAATTACCAAGTAACATCAACTTCAGTTAGATTTATGCGGAAGTATTACATATGTGCCAGTGTTTTGATATTCATTCCCATGCTAATGAAAGACTAATTCCAAGCATACCTGCAATTTCTGCCCAAAATTTCTTCACGACTGTACTCTGTAAGCTCTAGGAAGCTATCAGATGCAAAGATCTGCAAAGAAAAAAGAAAAAGAAAAATACAAACGTTGTCTTGAGACATCTTCCTAGCCAGTACACAAATCCAATACAGAAGCAATACTGTCAGTGTAATATAATAGTTATGAAGAATCTTACAATGGGATTGTCAGGCAGTCTTGGATCAGTAATGACAAAGTTCTTCTCAATACGTTCAAGAGTGGTTGCAAGATCAAGACCCTTTCGCTTTTCCTTTTGCGTTACTTTGTCATCAATACTATCAGGTCTCTCATCATCCTCACTCCCAGAGCTGTCTTCAACAACTTCATTGTCAAAGCTTTCATCATTGGACTGACTTTTCCTGATGAACCTGAAGCAAAGATAACATAGGATTATAAACAAACTGCAGATTTAACAGTAAAATTGTAAAGATGAATATAGAAAGAGACGAATATAACATCACTTGATGAGGACTAACCATACCCCAAGAAAGAACGGCGACGAGAATTTTTCTGTTTCTTTTCAGGCAGCTCACTAATTCGGTGCATTGAATTTGTATTTTCCCCATGTGGTTTTGGCCTAAATGTAGCCACGCTCTCCGATTTTCTCCTTGACAAATTTTCTGCTCTCTGTTCATCTTCACCACCTCCCGATTTTCTGATCAACGGACGGTTTGCTGATTCACTGAGTGCCCGGGGCCGCTTCACGGCCTCCACCAACTCAGATACTGAAGTGGCAGCCTTCTCTTTCTGACGAGCTGCAGTACACAAGCTGTTAGTGTAGTTAAGATTGTGACAAGAATGTCTTTTCTAGTTCTGCTCGGTCCGAAAATTAGTTTGAAACATGGTTAGTGTGGCATCATGATGGTTTCCTATTTCTTAGATACAGTTGCTGCTAGTTTTGGACTACCAGTGCTGTAAAATTAACCCAGAAAAAAAGTTCTCATTCAGATTAGACTTTCATTGCTAAATTGATGATAAATCTGTCTTTTGGTTGAAAGCAATTTGGATTGATTTTAATCTAGTCTTGGCATTTCCTTTTTTATGACAAAGGGAATCAGGCAAACATTATAGATTCAGAAATCTTCAAGTACACAGCTTCCTTCACTCTTCAAGACGTAGGTTATGTTCCCTTAGTCTTGTCAGAGCTTAGGAATTAGGAAAAATGTCACGAACGTCCTTTGGATCATAAACAACATTCTATATATGCATATCCATTCCTTGCAGAAAGATTCAATATTTTCCCAGAAATTCACTAACAGATCGTCACATAAGGTGATATACTACTTCCGGTGGCAATTTTTTCCATGGATCCGCAGGGACTACCCTGCATAGCAATGGGCATGGGAGAATTTCTTTCACTAAGCATGGGAATGGGTAAAATTCTCTTCACTCTATTTATTCAATTTTTTTAGTCTATATGAGTCTATGTTAATAATTATATATTTATAATAAAAAATTTTAATATATATTTAATTTTAAATATGTATTTAACTTTAATACTATACTATTTAAATTTTACTTAATTATTATAAAAAATTAGAAGCATGAGATATTTGCATACCCCATACGTCGGTGGAGAACAAAAATGAAAAAAAAATTATTTTCCACAATGGACAATGAAGGAGGAGAGCAGGCTGCCTCTGCACTACCCCATTGTCATTCCTACTGTTACTGGCCTTATAGTTTCGTAAATTTAATAATACTACTTGTACTTACCTTATACAAATTAAGATACTGCTGTTTCAAGTATGATTTTACTTTTGTTTATTATTTAAAATTCATCAATTTTATTAAATTATTGTTACTTCACAGAAAATTTTGAAATATGATCATTAAGTGTTTAATAATCAGATACACAAGCTGTTTCTATTGGTCCATGTTTATATGGTTGGAATTCAATTGGGTTCGAAAATACCCGTTATTCTTCGGATAACAGAATAATGTAGATAAGCATACGACAGTAGCAGTGAAATATAGAGATGTGTCCAGTACCATCATATCGAATCAAGGACTCGGGCAATCCATTGGGACGTAACATCTTCTCCTTGGACCCCTCAGTATGCTTGCTAACCTCCACTAGCATTCTGCCAGAATCACCCGCACAACAAAGACAAGACACAGGTAAGCGTCCCACAATATTAAGTTGATAATTTTTCGCCCCAATTCCCCAATCACCAATAATTTAAAATCGTTCGGTTCTACTTAAGCTGCTGTCCCATCACATCAATCAATGTCAAGGTTTGAATCTTGGTTAGAAGCCAGTGACAAAGATGCAAAGAGAGGCCCATTTGGCTCAAAATATAAGAGCATATTTCCACAACATTATAGGCTCAATAATGGGATTCTTGATTTCATATACCTACCGACTCTACCCAACCATTTTTTCTACTCAGACCCTCGATATTTGGGGCATTTTCGTTCCCTCCGAGAAGCAAGTTCTATAATCTTACACATCTATATAAGCAAATCCATCCCTGGCAGTTTTCTACTTCAGAAAACATGATACGCTAAGCGCTAATTAACCAGGAAACCATGGTCCCTGGATGCGCACTACATTGAAGTGACATATCATATGCTTTGGTTTGTCTGTGTACCTATGAGATATCTACCACATCCATTGCACAATATAAATAATTAATTTTCCAAAAGATGTGTAATTATCGTTACTTGTCATTGTCATATAGGGGTGAACTCGCCCCACATATATCCCCCCTCTTAGTGTATGCATCGAACACGTTGTGTGCCATGTGTAAAAGGGTCAATTTTTTGTCATTATAAGGTCCCAACCATCCCCCCAAATTAAGATTTAGATCAAAATAAACAATTATTAAGAGAAATTCAACTAACCCAATAAATTTGAGGACTTTCCCATCGTCGTCCTTGATGGGTGAAATAGTAAGAAGGTTCCAAAATGGTGTCCCATCTTTCTTGTAATTCAGTAATCTTCCACAGTAACTCGTCCCAGCTTGCAACGCTTCCCTTATCTTTGCCACGTCTGCTGGATCCGTATCCGCTCCCTGTAAAAAACGACTGGGCCCCACTCCGACCCGCAATTTAAAATTTGTTATTACCGTTTCTTGTAACATTATTACAGCTAAAATTATCGTTATTTTTTTTTCTCCCTTTTTATGATGACAAAAGGAAATCACATTACCAATTCCTCCCAACGACCTCCTTCGAAGTATAACCCGTCATCTTAAAGAATCCGGCACTCGCATACATGATCGGGTAATCGGGTTTGGTAGCATCCGAGACCACGAAAGTTTGTTGGAACACCGACAAAGCGTCCTTCAAGTCCTCGGAAACTCTTGGAATTCCTCGTAATTCCTTGCCCCCGTCGTCCGACGAATCGCCGGAGCTTCTGACCGAGTTGTTCGAGTTCCTTCTCGAAGTACCCGTGAGTTTGGCACTCGATTCCTCCCCGCCCGACTTTCTAACAGCCACTCCTTGCGGCTTTCCGGTGTCCGTGTCAGTTTTCAGCACCAAACCCCACTCGGCAGCTCTCTGCGCCGCCGCTCCGATTTCTCCTGAAACATGCACGGTGGCGGGCGATTTCTGGACTGACTCACCGCCGTCGTTGAGAATAGAGGAAAGTGTCTGCTGGCCGATCGGTGACGACGATTGTGTGGGTGGATTGGAGTCCCTGAGGGCCATCCATGAAGTGTTGGTAATCTCATCGGCAAGACCAGAGTTGGAGGAGGATAGCTCGTGGCTGCTGGATGGCTCTATCCAACTTGTCCACTTGGGCTGCGAACGGAACGTCGTGTTTGTTGGGTTCTCGGTTGAGTAGGAGGAAGGGTTGAAGACTTCCAGCGAACCACGAGGGTCTCTAGGAAATGGCGGGATTAGAGATGATTGCTTTGGTGATTTATCTGGCTGTTCCATCTTTCCCTGTAACAATATGGTAATGTCATCAGAATGTGAGTATTATCAATAGAAGTTAGTCAGGTCTCTGCAAAACTGATACTTACAGAACATGTGGGCAAGAAAGATCAAATTTTTTATCTCATATCTTTGTTCTTATTGAAGACACTCTGCCCCGCATATTGTTTTGAATCTCAGTTATTATATAAAATAAATATGGAATTGATAATCATTAATCAACTGTGGAATTCAATTCAGATTGTCGTCTGCGTACTTCAAGTTCAAGACTAGCATTCTATCAGAGTATGGAGTATATGGACTAATCAAACGAACCCAAAACTTGGATTTCTGGAACAAATAGTGGGGTATTGTTAGTAATTGTAATGGGGACTCTGAAGAGCGATGTGACGCCATGGGAAAAACTTCTACATGTCCACAGACCACAGAAAATAGATGAGTTACCTAGGGCTTATTTGGTCATTTCAACTATGTTGTCATTGAGCTAACTTAATGCCCCTTATAATTGGGTCACTGCGAGATATTTCGAGTGCCTTACATTTTTCAGGGTAGTTTTGTCCACTGCAAGTGGGATCAGGGTAGTTGGCTGGAGAAGTAACAGGGAGACATCAATTAATACATTAAAACTGCGACCAAGACAATGCGTGGATTTTTTGCTAATTATGACAGAAAAGTAACAGCAATCTGCTGTCCCTGAGGGTAAGATAAATCTGAATAGGAAAACACGTACCAGAAAAGAAATTGAAGAAGAAAATTGTCTCTGATAATTGATGGAAGCTCTGCAAAATGCAGAGTAGCTCTTGAGTTAAGTCAAGGAGAATGGTAATTGATACAACAAAGAACGTAAGCATAGAGCAGAAATATTGAAAGAGAAATTTACCAGCAGCCTCGTTTGGTTGCTGGCGACTTTGTAGGTAACCTAAAAAATTGTAATAACCACTTCCTTAACTTGCTTTTTAAGTTATCAAGAATCAATCCTGTGGAAAGCTTGTCGTCTGAGCTCAGTATAGGGACAGTTGGAAAAGTATGAGTGCAGTTCAAAAGTGAATTTCTATGAAGAATCAAGTTGGGTAATAATTGAAAATATGCTGGAGTATAAATTATAATGTAAAATTAGAGTTGAAAATACCTGAAGAGGTGCTGTCTGTGCCGAGTCTGGAAAATGTAATAAGGAAACTGGTTGTGCTGATCAAATTGAAGGGATTTGGTGTTTTTCTGCTTCTTGTTCAGAAAAAGCGCACATGGGAGACTAGAAGAGACAGTAGTATAGGAAGAGAAAGTGAGAGATGATGTTGTTCTAGAAATAACTTTTAAAGGCAGAAAGGGTGGAAGCGAAAAAAAAGGAAATTATGAAGGGACAATCATAGTCGAAAAGATTTGGCTTCCCATCCCTGTGCACCGAAACTTTACATGGCTCTTGTTGCACGTAAACCTATACCCTTCGAATCATTTAAGATTAACACATAAGAATGTTAGTTTAAGAAAACCAAATAGAGGGTTTCTTATGATGCTTCGCTCCCTCTTACCTCCAACGATTTCTGCTCTCAGTAATTGACAGTCTGGAAATGGGTTGGCAAGCAGGAAAAGCTACAAAAGCAGAGAGAATGTGTACGTTGATCTGTGTAGCCTCTACCGACCAGTGGTTCCCAGGACAATACTCTGTCTGTGTCTGTGTCTGCGTAGTTGAACTATATAGCTGAGGATAAAAACAAAATCAGACAACCAAAAAATCGTAAAAACATATTTACCAGTCAAAAAATATGAAAGTTCAGTATATCTAATATCCTGCACACAAGTCACAACGGCAACTGCAGAAAAGCATAGTCACAAAAAGAGGGTTGGGAAATGGACACATGACACCATGCTGGACGATATAATAACCACATATTATCATCAACAGCAACAGCGATAAATTTTCCAATGGAGTTGGATGGATTGGTGGACGGTGTTTACCTATTTAAAGGGGCTGGGCTGATGGTGCTTAAAATGACTGGAGCGACGTGGTTTCTTCGATCAACTTGTTCCACTTCATGATGTGAAGGATACGTGGGATAGAATTAGCTTTCGCTCAAATATCAACCATTTTACAAACAACTTGGAAAATTGCACGAGAGAAAAAGTAAAAAAGAGAAACCTGCAGGAACTCAACGTACAGAATTAAAATTTATTTTGTGACGTAGTTTTAGGGAGCCTTCCCTTTTCATTTCTCATACTCGTGCATATCCCAGCCCTATAGACACATATATATATATATAGTCGTAAGTTGATAGTAACTATATATGTATAATATATGTTATGCGGGCATCGTAGAGTTTCTTTCTGCTCTTCACGATGTGAAGTTGATACTTCACTTGAATCATAGCAATCAAGCATTAATTATATATAGACTACTCTGAAAATTTCACCGGCCACCAATTGTGCTATGTTATAAACCACCTACATATATATTAATGAGTTGATATTTGGTACACCGTCGGTGGATAATTTTTTATCCACCAACAGTCTCTAAATTATGACACGTATTAAAAATAATTTTAAAAAATATTAACTTTACTATATGTCACAATTTTGATATCGTTGGTGGACAAAAAATTATCCACTAACGATAGACCAAATCATTTTTCATATATTAATATACATAAATTATAAGAATTTTTTTTTCCTCTTTAATATTACAAAAATTTCAACAAAAAATAAAAAAAAACGTTATTTATTAGCTGTTTATGAGAAATGATTTTAAATTGTCTGACATGGAGACAATAGTCTCATTTAGTGGTGTGCAAATAACAGTCATTTCCGTTAACGAGGTGGATACCGGATAGTTTCAGGCAGAAGCGAGTTAAATTACAAATTTATAAGACGGAAATGAGGCTTATCTAACAAAAAACGAAAGGGGGAAGAAAGGGAAACCACTGAAAGAGAGAGTAGCCCCAGAGAATCGAGATGGTCCAGGTCCCATACCCCATCCCATGTGAACTGCTTTCCTAAATTTATCTTATCTGTTCCCTCTTGTCCCGGGTGAGGGTCACGTCAACACCGCCACACCGTATTCTTGTATAAATTTAACAATTAAAATTAATTTAAAAATCTTGGCTTGTAGGCAAGTATGGGAATTGGACCCTGATCTATAAGATAACTTTGTTTGGAAATTGAAACGAAAAGGGGTTCTGTCCTTCACACCTTCCCTTCCCTTGGAGTATTTTCGCACGGGGTTCCCCTATCTATCCCTTGTGCTAAAATTGTATACTTTTATTCCTCCTGTACTTGCTGTTGGTAATTTGATCTTTTGGAGACAAGATCTTTACATTGTAATTCATTTTGATTCCCCGTGGCCCGTCACCCTTTGTTCAGTTCCATCAATAACGACTCAGAGAACCATAGAATTTAATGAGATTGTGTTGTCTCTTTTTTAATTATTTTTTTTTAAATTTTAATTAATTATGTTTTGATAAAATTTATTATAATTTTTTATACTATTAATTAATAATAATTAAGAGATATATTATTTTTAATTTTTAATTTGTTTAATTTTTAGAGATGTAAATTTGATTTGTAATTTTTTTTTATATTTTGTTAAATTTTTTATAAAACTCAGTTATCTTTGACTTCTAACTTTTATAAATGGGTTTAAATTAATTTAAGTTTCATTTCAGATATATTATTTCTAATCGGATTAACATTCTTATCCCTTAAATTAATTTGCACAACATGTTTCTATAATTACACTTTGTATGTTTCTGATCATATTATGTATAAGTCCGATTTAGATGAAGGGAGTAGGACAAGAAAGGAAGGACTATTTGGCAGCTTTTGACTTTAACACGTAAACGGAGACTGGAATGAAAGGCAAATAATGCATATTTTTAAAATAATTTTTTTTTTTTTAAAATATGGTTGCGAAAGAGGAGTAACTTTTTCTAAGCCTCCCAAGTTAATTTTGTCAAAACAGCGCGTACGTCTTTTTTTTTACAAATAAAATATTATTATTTAAATATAAAGTCAGATAAATAAATAAAAATAAAAATAAGATAAATAAATTTTAAAATTTTAAAAAATAAAATATACAAAAAAATAATACTAAGATTAGAATAAACAAAAATAACAAGTCTTTTAAATTTTCATATATCAAATATTATATTTTATTATATAAAAATATAATTATTATAATATATAAAAAAATATCATCAAAGAGATAATATATTTTTTAATTTTTTTAAAAATTAATCTTTTTTAAAACTTTTTTATTCATTATAAATATAGTATTGTAAATTTGATTTTATTTCACTTATATATAAATTTAAAATTATAAATTTAAACTTAATATTATAGATTTAAATGAACTAGATATGATATAAAATATGCAAGCTCTCAACCTCTTTTAGAAAAAAAAAAAAAATCTTTTGATTTAGAATTTTAGATAGATTGTGGGGATTCAGGATCAGCTTTTCCTTTTGGTCTGAAAATTTTCGGGCTTAGCTTTTTTTTTGGATTGGACTTAGTTATATAATATGGGCTGCTAGATAGAGAATTCAGGCCGCCACTGTGTGGCAATTTTCAACTAGTTTGGGTCTCTGTTACTCTTTCTGTTTGGGGCTTTCAGGCCGGTTTTTGTATGGCTCGTCCAAAAAATCTTCTCTGAGAAGCCCAGTCCAAAAAAAAACTTCGCTTAAAAGCCCTCCAAACCAAAAGAAAAAATAGTTACACTCTCTTCTCTCTCTCTCTCTCTCTCTCTCTCTCTCTCTGTGAATGATCCGCACAATTCTGAGTTTCGAGGTCCTCCTCACCACCACCACCACCACCTGAAAAGAATTGAAGACCTCACATTGGAACCAAATGTACTCTTCTTCCCAGCAACGCATGCTCCATACAGGCTCCAGAAGCACCTTCATTTGGTTCATTATAATCATGGCCATGCTATACATCCTCTACTCTTCCGACCTTCTCTTTAACAATAAGAACCAAGGTTGTTCCACCCATTTAGATGCCAGCCCTTCAAAACACCTTCAGATGAATAACACATCCTCAGCTACCATTCGAAGTGAAAAGAAAAAGGAGGATACACAAGAAGAAGATCAAGAGGAGGAGGAAGAAGAAACGAATAAAGAAGAAAAGAAGCCCGTAGCTCGATTACCCCCTCAGTTATCTCAAAGGCAGGACACGGAGCTTAAACACATTGTTTTTGGGATAGCAGCTTCATCCAATTTGTGGGATATCAGAAAAGAATACATAAAGATATGGTGGAAGCCTAACAAAACTAGAGGGGTAGTATGGTTGGATGAAAAAGTAAGGACTCGTAGAAACGAGGGGCTACCTGAGATCCGAATTTCTGAGGACACCTCAAAATTCAAGTATACAAATAGTCAGGGGCAGAGATCTGCATTGAGGATTTCGAGGGTAGTAACAGAGACATTAAAGCTTGGGTTGAAGGATGTAAGGTGGTTCGTGATGGGAGACGATGACACAGTGTTTGTGGTAAATAATGTAGTCCGAATTCTTTCCAAATACGATCACAGGCACTTCTATTATGTTGGGAGCTCATCGGAGAGTCATGTTCAGAATATATATTTCTCATATTCCATGGCATATGGTGGGGGAGGATTCGCTATAAGCTATCCATTGGCTAAGGAGCTGGCAAAGATGCAGGATCGTTGCATTCAGCGATATCCTGGTTTGTATGGCAGTGATGATAGAATTCAGGCTTGCATGGCAGAGCTAGGTGTGCCACTAACCAAGGAAACTGGGTTTCACCAGGTAACACTATTATTATTGGGAATACTTCCGTGGTTTTGATTGTATTATTTGAGGAGGGAATTGAAATTTGTGTACGTTGCTTATGCAGTATGATGTGTACGGAGACCTATTAGGCCTCCTGGGAGCACATCCAGTAACCCCACTAGTGACATTGCACCACATTGATGTAGTGGAACCGATATTCCCACACATGACCCGAGTACAAGCCCTACGACACTTAATGGCATCCGTCAAGATGGACTCAGCCAGCATAATGCAACAATCAATCTGCTATGACAAGAACAGATATTGGTCCATCTCTGTTTCATGGGGCTACGTGGTTCAAGTCCTGAGGGGAGTATTGTCCCCCAGAGAATTAGAGATGCCATCAAGAACCTTTCTCAATTGGTATAGAAGAGCTGATTACACCGGATATGCCTTCAACACAAGGCCTGTTTTTAAACAACCCTGTCAAAAACCCTTCATTTTCTACATAACCAAATCTCGATATGACCCAGACAGGAAACAAATTATTGGCACTTACACTAGTGACAAATCTAAATCCCCTTACTGCCGGTGGAAAATGGACACGCCTGAGAAAATCGATTCTATCATAGTTTCAAAAAGACCAGATCCTTTTCGCTGGCAAAAGGTAAGGATGCTCAGAAACTTAAATGAGATTGTTCCTTTTACTTTTGTGATAATATATACAATCGCATGTTTAAACTGTCGAAATAATAAACTTCCTTTGCAGTCACCAAGGAGGGACTGTTGCAGAGTGCTACCATCACGTAGAAGATCAACTATGTACATATGGGTAGGTAACTGTCGAGAGGGTGAGATTAGTCAAATATAGCACTGCGAGGTACATATTGTTTGAATTATCTGTTCATCATTCTTGTTTCCAATATATTTCAAGACGCACAGGAGCAAACATAAATTGAGATATTGTCATTGATCATGTAATCACAAGCTACAGTGTTTCCATCTTCTGCTTTTCTTTTCTTTTTTCTTCCTTTTCCACTATGTAAATTGAACAAAGCATATCAGCAATGGTAGTTGTTTTGGAATGTATTGTGCGTGACAAATTCATAATTGTTCCCCCAGTGTACCAGAAGACACCAAATTATCATACTTTCAAAGAAACACAGATTCAGATACTATTTCTATCTCATCTACTAAACGTCTCAAATTTGTCTGAAGTAAATTGACTGGAAAATTTGGTAGTCCTTCAGACTCTGTCTCTTTATTCATACAGAAGGAAAAAAAGAAAAAAAATACTTCAACTAGGGGCACTCACCAGATGCAAGTGAGTTTCATTGTCGCTTGACAGATTTTGAGAAACTGAGGGGATTGGTGTTGCAGACACTGCAAGAACGGCGAGTTCAATACGAGTATTGTTAACCAGTGGTGTATTAATCTGACGTATAGCTGTAATTCTACCATCCCTGATTATCACATTCACTGTTTTCAGAAGTTCAAACAAAGATGTTATTAGCAAATCGAAGGTAGTTCCAAAAGAACAGTTATTTTCTTTTAGAATTATATAATGCTCCTTTTGCTCTTCAAGAAAATGGAGGAAAGAGAACAAGAATAAAGTGAGATTATGGACCATGAGTGTTAAGTTACTTAGCTGCATGCAGAAGGTATGTTACAGTAAATTGCCTCAGATCAGAATGCACAATATTATATATAGTTGTCTATCGAGCAAAAATCTGACCCCCAATAAGCAGAAAATTTAATTGCAAAAGAAGGGGGGAAAATGCATGCACTAAAAATTACGCTGAATAACGGGAATTGAAGCATCATGAGAAAAAGTTGCTGTGATTATGAGAGGCCCAAATCTTGAATAATCAAATGCCACTAATTAGCAATCATAATTTGAATACAACAAACATACTTGAAAGAAGAGAAAGCAAATTAAAACAAAAGAAAAAGAATAATACGAGGATAATGAACCAAGTTAGTCTTGTTGAAATTGGTACCTGGAGAACTATACCAACAGAGTATGCAAAAGCAAAGCAGAACAATCACAATAATTGCATGAACCCATTTGTCCGACGATCGTAACTGAGAAACCTCCCTCCTTCCACTGGTGGTCCGCGGATCGTAAAGTGGAAGGCCTCTCATATTATTATCGTCGGTTCTTCTTCGCTTTGTTTGTGGCTGCTCCGCGACACTGATGACTCGGTGCTCGCCTAAACAGCGAGAAGTCGAGGTTGAAGACCTCTGCTGCATTAGGTTGTGATCTCTCTCACGCAGACTCCAAGAGAAGAAGAAGAAAAAGAGAGCGAATCTTGGTTTTCTGCACCGAAGGAGTGGAAATTATGTAGTTCGGAGGCTGGTGAGTCGTTGTGTTCCTCGCTCGTTAGGCTGGCTGATTAACAACTTTTGGGCGGGAAAGTGTTTACGCGTGCCACGCACGTGAGTGGTTCCTTCAGGAATCGGCCAAGTTGAATACCAAATGATGCCTTGTCATATATGTTATAAAAATGTTTTTGAGTTCTTGTAAAATTAGAATCACCATTTACTGAATACTACCTTATATGAAACAATATCCAGTTAAAAATATAGTTATGCACGTGACCTCATAGTCGTCTATGTTTCGTAGCCTTAAAAGTTACAAATTAAGGAAAATCTTTTCCAATCCAATAGTAGTTGCGCATGTGAGTTACCAACAAAGTATAATTTTCTGACATCTCCCACCAAAAAATGCTGTTGTTCATATTAAATTCGCTTCTTTAGAGTAGTACTTCACTCTTCTCGCATATTTGAGGCCTCTCTTCTCTTTTTTTAAACTGGCCTTACTCTCCATTTTGGAAACAACAAAATTTGAGCTTTCAATGCTGATGCTTATACATAAATACTGACGTGGCCAGCTCATATTTATAGCCTGAACTACAGATAAAATTCATGGTGTTCGCAAATACTAATTTTTTTGTCTCTAAACTCCCACATAAACGGGAGAAGGGGAGACATTATGAGCAACCACCTATAACTGAGTCTGTCGATCCTGGCTGAAGAACTTTATTGAAGAAGATCAAGATGAAAGAAGTCATTTATTATAATTGAGAATATATTCTAACAAATGGGCAAGAGAAGAATCCTACAGAGGCATCTTAAATACAGGGAAGCCAGCTCACATGTACAGCGAGGAGGGACTAGAAGAAATTTTCTTTATGTGAAAATCGAAGATTGTAAAAGCGCCTGTTATCTCCTGTGAAGCAAAAATAGATAACAAGGCACGTTGCATATGAACAGATACGGGCACTGCATTTTCTTAGTCTCCAGATCTATCTGTGTCAGTCCCATTACCAACAATATGTCTATGATCATCATCCCTTCTTCTGGAGCTTTGTACTGGATGAATTTGGGGATCATATTTCTGGGAAGCAAGGTAATTTAATGCTGTAACCACATCAGTTATAACAGGCCGCATATTAGGCTGCTCTTGAACACACATAGCAGCAATAGCCAGAGCTTGGTACAAACCTCTCACAGGATATTGACCTTCAAGCAATGGGTCAACCATTTGTGAGAATCTTCTCCGGTCTTTGAATAAGGGCCTTGCCTGCAAACAAAATCACATGTATTATATGGTAATGATTTTTGTCAATTCACATAACTTGCTTATGAAGTGAACAATACTTTGTTTTTAATAATCAATCTACTCATTGAAATAGAATGTGTTCTGAGTGCATAAAAAGAGAAGATAGGAGCTCCTGAATGTTTCTGAGAGTTAGGGAGAATTACAGAACAGCATTAACCCATTAACAAACGAATTGAATTTAGGATTCAATGTCATGCTAGTCATTTTAGTGTTCTGTATCAGAATTACAAGGAAAATTAGCATTTCGGTGAACCACAGAAGTAAAGAAATAGAAAGAACTGCCAATGTTATCTTAGTTGTCTGTATTATACATTTTAAGACAATGCATGCACCACAAATCAGGGCTGCTAGCATCCTTGTATCAAGCCAAGGATCAAGTGATCCTGTAAAACAACGAATATAACCCCAAGCCACAGTACCCAACTACTTTCATCACCAAGACAAACTTTGAGAGCAATTTTACCAAAAGGAAAGGTTCTGCATTAGGCCACGAAGCATGAAATGCTGGAATAACAATCCACAACAACCATTGACACATCTGGTTACCAATAGTCCCAGTTTACTGAGAACACAAAAGAAGGAAAATAAGAACATGGAAACATCCAACCAGAACATGTGGTAGTCCAGTGACAAAACAAATGGAAAGATATTAAAAACAAAAACAAAATCTGCTTAACAGTATCACTTGTCTGTACTAGCTTCACTCTTTTAAATGTATGTTATTAGGACCCCTATCCCAACCTGTGAGGTTGGGCAAGTGGGCCAAGTGCTAAATCAAGGGGAGAGTAGGCCTAAGACATGGCTTGTCTACTCTAGGAGGACCAAGCAGCAGCAGAAGGCCTAGTTAGGATTGTGTTATGATGTGTAGTCAGTTATTTATTTCTATGTGGTAGTAGTTATTTATTTCCATGTGGTAGTTATTTACTTATGTGTGGTAGTTATCCTTGTGGTAGTTTTTGGAAGTGTATAAGTTAGTGTTTGAGTGGGGGGTTAAGGGGAGGACAGATGGTATGTTATTGCAGGCTGAGAATTGTCTTTCTCAGAAGAAAGCTTAGGCTTAGGGCTGGTTGAGAGATTAGTCCAACCAGAGTGTGTTTGGCTTGTTGTATTGTGTTGAACTTTGTTGAATGCAGTGTGAATTTCCTATCTAGATTTCTGGATTCCTAACATATGTTCTCACAAGGGTCAGGAATCACGGTATTGTGAGGTTATTTTCTTCTCTCTCTTACCTTTTTCTTTTTTTGGACGGGCTAATAAAACTTGTAATTTTCTTATACAGATGATAAAGTTTTAGAAGTGGAAAATTCATGAACAGACAATTTAATCAGCAAGCTTCAGAAAAATGTCTGGCCCAACAACTTTACAACAGACCACAAAAAATCAATATACAAGTAGGCTGGTCTTCTCTACAGTTGAGAAGTGCAAGCACACATTCTATAAACCCCATAGTTTAAATTATCCAACTAGGGTTCTTCAACTGAGTACCATCTATAATGCTCAACCTTTGTTTTATTTTGGCAGAATGGAATATGAAATAATCCATACCTGACCAAAACTAGCACCAAATATTTACTAGTAATTACACCTGCAATTCTATTCTCAGCCACAACATTATAACAATGACAATAACTACAAAAGTATATCAACTAACATGGATTCCAGCAGTAGAGCCAAATAAAAGAGCATTGACATACCCAAGCAACCAGATTTTGTTCTCTGGCAGACCTTGAGTAATCAATCGCCTTCCTGCCTGTGATGAGCTCCAAAAGAACAACCCCAAAGCTGTAAATATCTGACTTGAATGTCAATTGACCCGTCATTGCATAATCTGGAGCACAGTATCCATATGTGCCCATCACCCTTGTTGAAACATGGGTCTTATCACCGCTTGGGCCTACTTTTGCCAAGCCAAAATCAGATAACTTGGGATGATATCCCTCACCTAATAAAATGTTTGAGCATTTAAGGTCACGGTATATCACAGGGGGCTTCATTTTATCATGCAAATATTCCAAACCCTTAGCAGCACCAGCTGCTATTTTCATTCTTGTGTTCCAACCAAGTGCTTTCCTACCAGGCGGAAGATCTGGGGGAAAGGGAGGGGCAGAGAAGTCGAGATGAGCAACAATGATTAAAAAAGAAGAAGGTTGAAAGTATATTCTATCTGAAGAAAAATGAGATATTATCAGGATGTTAGTATATACCATGCAAATGGTTCTCCAAAGATCCCAATGGCATGTACTCATAAACCAATAGCCTCTGCTCTCCCTCAGCACAAAACCCAATCAATTTAACAAGATTAGGGTGGTCTGCCAGACTAAGTGTCAACACTTCAACAACAAATTCCCGAATTCCTTGAAGTCCATTAGGGTCAAGCTGCTTTATAGCTACAACCTGGATGAACAGTGGCAAATCTTAGTCTCACCAGAACTTGACAGAAACCATACATGAGAACATTAACATTATACCATGTGAAAGAGCATAAAATGCAACATATGAGAGTAAATGGACTAGGTCAATGCTTAAATAATTGTATCTTCGTTCATTTCTGAACTAACCTGGTTTATTCTCTCCAAGTGTCCCTTGTAAACCTTGCCAAACCCTCCTTCTCCCAAAAAGCAACCTGACCTAAAATTTCCTGTTGCGGCTGCTAGTTCATCAAAAGTAAATGTTTGTGCTCGGTAACCATCAACTTTTCCATCGTCCGAAACCTCCTCTTTTAAATTCAAATTCTTCACGTCCAGAGATAGTTGATCATCCTTAGAATTAGGTTCCTTCGTACCATTCACATTCAAATCAACTTTGACCGTACCTGTTACATATACAAAATAGACGCGAGGTAAAGAGATCAGAAAAAATGTCATTAGGCATGCGAGCAGAAATTACTTTATTCCAAGGTGACTGGAAAACCCCCAACCATCAAAGTTTAAAAGCAAACAAAGTGCAAAATGACAAGCCCGACTCTGGATTATGCATCGAACCTTTCCAACAACGCAAGCAACCAGAAGAAAGAAGAAATGAAGTATGGGCTAGATGAATCCTTCAAAATAGACAATCGACATTCAAAGTTTATCCTATAATTTCCGCTAGAGAGAGAGAGAGAGACTTCGAATATGAGAAACTACCAGAAGGGAACGTTACCGCTGACCGTCACTATTAATTTTGATATAGAACACAAATCAAACAAAAACCAAATTCACATTTTTTGTTTTCATTTGCGACAAAGGTATTTCCCGGGAAACAAACTACCAAAATGAAACAAAGGATGAGCATTTAATTTGAATAGGAAAAGGAAAAAGAAAACGAAGCTTCGCGAGACACGGTATACGATGACCCCGATGGAATGAACTTTGATCAGCTTAGGACATGCCCATATCCAGAATATCTAGAAAAAGATTACTCAGAAAAGGAGGAAAAACAAGAATCAACACGATCACAGAGAACGGGTTCATCTGCTTGCTCTCTAGCTCAGCAAAATGCGTTTCATCCGAACATTCTAGAGTCAAGATCAATGGCCAAATTTACCAGCCCCGGGGAGATTGTTCGGCTTCTCGCTCTGGCTATAGTTGATGCTCTGCGATTTTTTGCTCGATTTCCCTATACAACCAAAGCAACTCATGGTCTCTCTTAGCCTCAGGTTCACCAAGAAAACAGAGAACTAAGCATGAAAAGCGCAGATAAACGAGTGTTGCAAACAGAGAGGAGGAGAGAGAGACCCTTGTGCTATTCTTCTGGGGGTGGTTTAATATTTTCAGGGTTCACACGAGTTGGACACGAATTGTTAAAAAATGTTTCGCAGTCACTAATCAGAAGAAGCCACGAACAAGCAAGCGGAGTTTTCTGTCATTTCAAACATACGGGGGTGGGGAAAATAATCGGCTGCAGAGTCTGTTAAAATTCTCGAAAGCCATATCATCCGAGTAAGGGCTTTTTGGGTATTACAATCAAAAACTGCTACGATGACGTGGCGCATACTGATTGCCGTTCGACGATTTTGCATTGCAAGTGGATCTTTGTCCTTCGTATAACCCGGCGGTGGCGCACAAGTCACATGAAAGCTCTTCTCAACCGTCCGATGTGCTTCCCAGAAGAAAAGGAAAAGGTCAACGTCTCGCTTGATGACGCCGCATGTGGGACCCACCGGCCTACACGGCACCGCACTTCCACCGTAACGGAGCCGTCACCCAATTGATTAAGGTTACGGGGGTTTCAGGTGGAGTTGGCGGCACAGGATGAACGCTTTCATTTAGAACTCACCGAGTAATTTTATTTTGGTCGAACGCGGGGTGTCATAAATAGCAGGTGAATTTTTCTAAAATAGCAGTTGAATTTCGGGGATCCCATGTCACCAGCGTAATCATAATCTTCTTTGTCTCCTCTGCTCGAAGTCCAAACAAAACTTCTAGTGCACGAGTTTACTTTTCACACCCAGTTTTAAAATATTTTATTTCACGAAGGGAATTTAAGCTTCCCTATATAGTCCAACTTTTAATGGACCAACAATTTGATTTATATTATAGAAAATATTCCTTCAAATTAATTTGTTTTAAAATTCTGTTATTGACCTTTGCATTTAAAAAAACAAATAGTATTGAATTTGAAAGAATACCACGAGAATTACGTTGAGCTGTTATGTAAGGTAAACAAAAAATTATTTTCTAATTGACTTTTTTTTATATTATTTTATTTTAAAGTGATTATTTAGTCGGATCAAAATTTATACAAATAAAAATTTAAAATATTATTATTATTATTTATTTAAATTAAAAAATTTCAATTAAATTTAGTACAAATGATAATATTTTTGTGCAAACTTTTAATGAACTAATTTTTCTTTGTTTTAATACGATGAAGGTGTTTTATTTTGTAGTCGTGCCAAATTGAATTCTATTTTCCATGATCTCTCTCTCTCTTCTCTCTCGTTGACCAACTTAAACTTAAGAATCTGCCTTACTCTTATAGGCATGATTACATATCAGAAATTGTGACATTTAATATATTTGTTATATATGTATATTAATATTTGAAATATTTAAATATGGTAAAATGATATTATTTTAATTGATCCTTATTATAAATATTTTTGGTCTCATTAATTCGAATGTAGTTTTTATTATAATTTTTAATTTTCATACCGTATATAGAAAATAATGAAGATTATCTTGGGAGTGACAGAGGCAAAGCAATAGACGGTGGGGTGGGCGCACATAAACAGGAGAAAATGACGGGGAGAGTGATCTAGAAAGTTCGACTATTGAGGTAATTTACTCAAAAAGTAAAGGAATTGGGGCGAGTGGGGGAGCTGGAAAACAAGAATGAAGAAAAATAAGAAGAGTGAAAGTTAATACGGAGATATAGTACGCTTGATGCAACGACAAGAGCAAAGCATGTTATTACTTGGAATAAGGGGAGGGGATGGGAGGGGTGGAGGGGGTTTTCGTTTAATTAATAATAAATGTGAGAGTAAAGCAGGGTTTTGAAAGAGACGCTTGCAAAACACATTGGAAGTTGATTTTGGTACGCAACACGGCAAAAGTTTTTGAATAACTCAACGTCACATTACAATGTCCATACACATGTCGCTGAGTTTGAGGTCGGGCCTTCAAGTTTTTCTGTCCATCATCAATAATAACATTATTCCTAACTTACCTCTCAACTTTTATAATTGATTGTAACTGACAAACAAATGACTGTTTAAATTTTAAAATATGATAAAGAATTTAGCAGCTGTTTTAAAAGATAATTTTTCTAACTATTTTTATTTTGTAAATAAATTATTTTAAAAATAATAATAAAAATAAAAAACTTATTTTTATTTCTTTCTTTTATTCCCAAAATATTCAAAAATTAAAAATAATATATTTTTAAAAAAGCTTATAATTAATTTAAAAATAATTTTTTATTTTTAAAATAAAAAAATTATTTACTATTTTTTTACAAAATAAATTATTTTTAAAATAAAAAAATGAAAATAAAGAAGGTTTTTTTTGTTTAGAAATATTTAAAAATAAAAATTAATATTTCTTCAAAATAATTTACATTATTTTTATTTTTATTTTAAAGAATAATTTTTAAATATAATTTTTGAAAGCAAAAAAAAAATAAAGCCAAGCCCTTAATTTTTCGAATATATTATTATAACTCATGTAATTACAAGTTTGAAAAGATTAATTTTTTTTTCTTTAAATAATTTTTCTTTTGATAAATTGTACAAAAAAAATAATTCTCTAACTTCCATTTCTATAAAATTCATTACTGACAAAATATAATGCACATAGCATGCCATTTTGAAATTAAAGACAAATAGATATATATTTACTAAAAATTGCAATTATTCATGTACGAATTGATTGATTAAACAGTAACTAATTTCAATCTTTATAATTAAATTGATTTTGATTTTTATCCCTTAACATTTTGTTAATATTCATGTGGCGAACTATTTATGCGATACAATAAATTGCATTTATTACGTTTTGATACTAATTTAAATAATCAATTACTTAGCTAAATGATTTTCAATTCAACAAAAATATTCTACATTTCAATGAAAGGAAAGAAAAACAAGAGAGAAAAAAATTGAAATTTTACATTCATATTTTTGATTGTTTCAATAATTTCTCCAATCCTCTAGAAAAAAAAAAGTTGCACTTTTCAAAAGTTGCAAATCTTAAATAATAATTTCAAGTACCAAAAGAATAATATTAGTACGCCTAATATGGATAAAATCTTTGTCTATAATTTAATCGTATTGGCAGTAAGTGGGATCTTCCATTTTAATAACGAGAATGGTGCCTTCCGAGTTCCAATTTTATGGATGAAGCCATGAAGGCATATCCACCTCCACCTCCTCTTTTTTATATAAAATACTGAAAGGATATGGATATCCCTCTTGAACCGGTTACCGCGGCTGCCCATATCCCTGCTTGAAGAGGTAATTCTCGCACTCCAAATCAAGAAATTTTTTAGTAAATGCACATTTGTTTTTTCAATAAATTTAGTTTTGTTTAGTAAAACAATAAATTTGATATTTAAAAATTTGAAATGGCTGCCCCAAATCCAAACCCAAGAGAAGCAGATAATTTCAAAAGAGTGAATTGCATAGGAAAGGGAAATATTTAAATCCATTAAATTGCATGGCAGGTCTTTGGTAACGTCATTTATTTGAAGTTAATGCATTGACCCAGGCATCCGAAATCAAATTCAAATTCCAAAATTTTGGCAGTTAATACTAAATAGTTATTACAATGGCTCATTATGATTTTGCAGGATGAGGTTAAGGTTTCCAAAATGGCATAGTGCTTCCATTATCCATCAATCCCACAAAAGAGAGGATAGTGGGTATTTGGACGCAGAATCTGAATTTTGACCTTTTTCGCTGCATCGCCTGTTTTGTGAACAGATTCTCCACCGTCATTTTCATGGTTCTGGAAGCAGGGCTCACCAATTGAAAATAGCATGTGTACCACGTTGAGTCAAAAGTGGAACTGTTTTCTCCATAGGACTCCCATCCTCTTAATCATTTTGATGACCTTCGTGTGAAAGTTCCCGTACCATCTTGATTAAACTTACATGGGCTCATAATAGAGCAACTAAATTCTTTTTTTTTGGGGGGGCAAGTTGGTACGTGGTCAAACCTTTGATTACCAATAAGAATGTTGTTGCCCACGAAATCAATGTCCTAAAAGGTCTTTTAGGTAGAAATTAATGACATCTGGAAGTAGCTGTAAGGAATTAGGATTTGGGACACCCTAAGGAAGCTGAATTGAAGCGTCGGATGAATGGGTAGGAATGGCATAGGGCTAGGCAACATTAGGTCGGCTAATAAACCCAGTTAGCCTAGTTTGTCTTTAATTAGGTGACCCCCACTCGTGGTCCCAGAAAGAACCCTACTAGGGGCTGCGTCTAGCTTTAATGAATTTTTTCAAGAAAAAAGTTCCTTTAGATAACCAGTAATGCCCAACAAGTTCATGAGGTGACGTCTCGCGCATATCAAGAAACGCAATGTTTGGTGTTGGATGAACAAGAACAAGGGAGATCCGAGAGTTCAAATTTCCCCTCAACTTGTGGACAGCCAAAACACAACTTTGACTATTTAGCTAATTCATGAATATCGATGTTTCCTAGATAGCTCTACCGTAACTGTTGACATTTGACAACTGGACGTAAGGCACCATTTCAAGGCATTCCTTCCCCCCGCCCCCTCTATTCTTTTCCACCCCAATATCCATTAGATAGAGGGCATTTCAGAGGCCCATCTAGGTCTACACTCTACAGTGATGGTGACATGCACCTCAAGATGAACGGCCGTAGCTGCCAGTAACATATAGCGTAGGGGTTAGAACACCGGCAACATGACTGAATATAATCGCATTCTGATATTCAAATATAAGATCCCACATTTCTAAATGTTCAATATTTTTTTATAATATATCAATTTTACTTTTTGTTACCATTTTAACTATATTACCAAATATGATCATTTTAGATACCTTCATATACAATACTAACATGCCAAACAGCCCCATTGTGTTGGCTCAATGTGAGTGTTAATTGGGAATTCGGTTGATGGTCCGAGTCAGGGTAGAAAAGTAGAAACCATTGTTAAAGAAATCCCTAAATAGTATTTATCCCGTTGGCTTTCTGTAACATTCATCCCCCCGTAAAGATGCTAGGCCAGCATCAAAGTTGAACTTTCCAAGTTCACAATCACAAGTAGAATCTACAGTAATCGTCCTTAAGTTTCAAATTACATTACTAGTTTCTAATCACAGATATCCTCTACCACAAACCTCCATGCTTTATCCTAGAGGGCTAGTCTGATAAGAAGAACCTAGCGGCATTTACAGGAACCAAACAGTTCTTGGCGGCCGTTATAGTGGAACTTCACTAGAGTCATCCACATATACCGGGTCATTGCTGTGCATCTTCTTCTTTGGTGTCGAACCTGCGAGGAAAAATAGGACAAAAATTAACGCAGCACTTGTGTAATAAACATAAAAATATAGAATGAGTCACAGCACGTTGCAACATACACTATTCGTCTAACAAATTGTCCCCTAATACGAGGCCGCTGTTCTGCTAGTTTTTTCCTGCTGTAGTATCGAACCTGAAAGAAGATCAAATGAAAATCCAGGAAAAATAAAACGAGTAATTTTATGGGAACATGTCTAACTATCCTGTGTTCATTAATGATGAAGACTCTTGATTCTTTCAAATCATTAGCAGATAAAGAAAATACCGTTTGGATGCAAAAGGCATCTGATGGTTAAATGAAGCTAAAATGTTTAAATAAAAGCTGAAAATATCTCTATAAGCTATGAATTCAGCTGTATAATTTCTTAGTAAACCATGATCAGGGTATTATGACATCAACATCAGTATACTCAGCGACAAAATCCATAGGTTATAAAATATTCAGAACAAAGTTCAACAAGCAAACATATTATGGGCCCTGAAAGCAAAAGTGCATTACCCTCTTCTCAAAGCATCTTTCTTTTCTCTTTTGACGAAATTTGGTCAAGGCAGCCTCTCTTAATGCAATTCGTCCCTCATCTGACCCATCCCCACTGTTTTTCCTGTCAATGCCACCGACTCCAATGCTCCCAGCTGCCTTATTACCACTTTCAGCAGTTATCATTCTGGTTGTCAAGCTGGTGCAGCTACCATTTAGTCCATTGCTCCCATGATCACTCTCAGCTTCAATTCCATCCACACCAAAGTTTGCAGCATTACTTTCAACTGGTCCTTCAAACACATTTGACGAATGGAGTTGTAGTGTAGTGTTGTGGGCAATACGATTATAATGGTGAAGCTGACAATGATTGTGCTCGACTTGGAAACTTTGTTCAGAGCCTCCCACTTGAGCTTTAATTTTCCCTTCATTTTCTGACTGGGTAGAAATTTTCTTCTGAGTTGAAGAAATACTACAGTTTAGCATAGTTTGGAGAGCAGAAGAATTAAAAGATCCAACTCCTGTTATAGACTCTGGCTTCTTGTCAAAAGCTTCTCCTTTGGTAGTAAGATATATATTAGTTGAGGCCATGTCGCGGATGTTGTTGCTCCCATTAGACTGCTGATTTGGAGGAGTCACGTTTGAATGAGACGGAAAGTTGTGTGTTGTCTCCGTATATGGTGCAACTGAGCTATTATCTAATGGAGAACAGCTTCCTACATTTCCTGTTTGAGCCTGATAAAAAGTATAGACAACATTAGGCTTGCTCAATAATAGGGTTTTAGCACTACGTATATTGTCATCGGCATCTTCTTGCTGACCACTGAAAAATAACCACAACACACAGTCTATTGTCATTATTTTCTCAATATAGCATATGCAACCTTCTTTGGTAATTCAGTTATCTTTGCTGGATATGCAGATATACACATATGGTAACCAGATGAATGATGAAATACTGGGACTCTGAGAAAAATGGCAAATGAAATAAACAATAAGAAATCTTTCTCAATAATATAAAGTGTTTACTTTCTATGGACCATAGAATATCACCTGATAAGCAGAAGAAGCAGTGTTATATCTGCAAAATAGAAAAGAATGTTATTTTTAAATGTAAATAACAATATTATGCATATAATATTCACTCCTAGTATAAGGTCATTAAGGTATTTATGCTTGCAAATTTCTCTTACTTTGAGAATGCTGACAGATCTGAACGTTTTAAAACATTGCGCTCATCACCTGCCACAATTTTAGCATCTTGTACTCCTCCTAGCCTCTTCAAAGTTAGTTCAAGAGATGGATGCTGCTTAGAGCAACAGCTTGCTTTAGTTTGTGAGATGCCAGAAAAGCCATTGGTAATGTTCAAGTCTCTGCTTTCAGCCTGGGGACTGCTGCTACTAGTAACTGCATCAATGACATTCATAACCTGGTATTTCTGTGTCCTGGTTTTATAACTGTCGTATACCACTTGTCCTTTTCCAGAGACATTACTGTGTCCTTCATTGAGTTGCTTACCATCTATGTCAGACAGCTTATTCATCCTTTTACACATTGGATTGGTAGACAACTCCTCAGGTCGATGTTCTAGTTGCATATTTAAAGATATTGCCATCCCCAAGTCTTTGCCCATGGCAACATCATCTGGAAAGTAAATATGTGCTTTATTTGGGAAAAGAATGCAAAAGACATTGATAAGCAAAAGACAAATAACTACCACCAAGGCATACCAAGCAGTTCACTCTGTTTGTGGCACTCTTTTTCGGTCACATGCACACATGTACTACTAACATTTCTGGGCTTTGTATGCATCAGTTGGGCACATGTGCTATCAGGGGCATCAACCAACTGTTTATGAGCTGAAACTGGGTGAGGGCTGGCAACTTCAGCTGGACATTTAGTCCATGAACTCTACATAAGATAAGAACTTCAATAGGATTTTTGGGTTTCCAATAAAGATTTGCAAATGATCATTTCAACATGTGACTTTAAAGATGAATGGCGTAAATTATGAAATAACTGATCAGGCAAACATGCCATCATGCTATCCCCAGTTCACTAAAAATAGAAGAACAGTAATGACTGGATTTGTGAAATAATGCAAAAAGTATGTATAGCAAGATGGTCCATTGACAATTGTTGCAAATTGCAATAGCTACTTGTCATGGCAAGTAATTGGTACATAATACTTATGCTAAGATAAATCATATGTAAGTGGGATCTGATCAATAACAGGTGTTCATTATTCTTATCTTCCTTATTGCTCACTTGGACTGACTACAGTATGTGATAAATCAGACTCTTAAAACTCATTTGTTATCCGTTCCGAACTTCCCCAGACCCAGCATTTCCTTTCTCTTCAGCTATTATCAGTCTGTCCTACTACCAAGTCACACATGCTTCTAGGACCCATACACTCTTAGAGTCCAGAAATTTTAAACCCTACATTCCCATGATCGAATTTTAACATTCTCCAAGTCCAGAAATTTCAAGTACCCTTTGTCTTTCTTAGCTCCAACATTTGAAAATTTTCATTTATCATTAAACTCTATACATATTGATCTTCAATACTGAAACCCAGAAACCTGTCACTGAGGCTAGACAGATAAATGACAATAATGGTTCAGTAATAGTTTGTAGTCTTTCAAGTTGATTGGATTCACAAAGAGTAGGCTCGTCTACAAATCTAAAATTCAAATTCGCCTAGCTAGTGAACAGTGACATTTTAATTAATAAACAGTAGTAAATTTTGAATTTTGCATAATACCGTGAGTAATCAATGATATTGACCCAACAGACTACTACATCTAGTGTTTCCTTTTATCAAATAGAAAAAAGCATTGATTAACAGAGAACAATGAAGAAAATCTATACATGATTATGAGATACCTGAGTTCCACTTCCATTGTCACTTCCATCTCGAATACTCAAGCCTTTACTTCCAAAGTCATTCTCACCACTACTGTCACTATTGTTTCCACATACATCATTACTTCTGGACTTCGCAGATTTTCTGGTCTGTGTCCCACTTTCACTCCCACTACCACTTGACTGAGGAAGTGTATTAATACAAGTTCAGGAGTGATTAATTATTGAAGAATGGATTGGATATATATAAAAAAAAAAATAGATCCACAAGATCATAAAAACCAAGTAAATTACATGAATTCATGTCTATGGCTAATTTTGTAAGCATGTTTTCTAATTTTCTCAGTTGATCCTTACATCAGCTGGGAGCCAAGATCCACACTTGTTTGAGTACATGCACAAAACAGAAATTTAAGCAACTCACACTGTGGCATCTTCTCCATACATGCTGCCAAAGGTTTTTAAGTTCGTTCCTCCGAGTTGGTTTCACTAAAAAATCAACTGCACCCTTTGACAAACACTTAAAGACTATGCCCATAGAATCATGAGATGACATCACTGCATGCATTTCAACGAGTGCAGTAAAACAAAACACCGGATGAGCAATATCATGAAATTAGTATACTTACATTTGATACAAAGTATTATTTTGAAATGGCACTTACTAATTACTGGGATATTCTTGAGAGTTTTGTGGCTCATGATCTTGCCCAAAAGACATATTCCAGATAAAACAGGCATAGCTACCTCTGTTAGGATAAGATCAATACGATTGCCTGGATCTTCTAATATTTTCCATGCTTGAAGACCATTGGAAACAGCAGTGACTGCAAGGACCATAGATTAAGTAAATAAATTTAATGAATTATGGCTTTCATCAGAGAGTTATTTATTTAGACTTGAGAGAGGCACTTATCCATCAAAATAAAACAGATATAAAGATGCAATTACGACCAACCAAACCCCAATTTGGCTGCTTATAAACAGATTTATATGCAAAAAGATTGTAATTATTCCCTATAATGGAAATTGAAAGCATAATAATCACAATTCATTTTGAAATTCTCCATCAAATATGCATGAACATCTCCAAAAAGTTACTGAGGATCACAAAGGACTCCCAAGGTCGGATGCTTATATTGGGTTCTCCTTAGTGGATTGATAACTTAGAATAATGTAACTGTGAGAAAGAAACAGCATAATTAAATTGCATGATAAACACATAAGACATAGAATCCCTCAGACAAATTAATTACCTTCATAACAACAATTTCGTAACAGTGCACTCACAACATGACGTGTGGAATCATCATCTTCCACAAGCAGAACTGTTATTGATCTCAAAGGGAGAAACCGCTCCCATCGTATCGCCGACCCTTGAGGTTGTTTTTGTGACATCTGCAAACTCTCATGGATTTGAATTAGACCCCTCACCCCACTGTTTCCATCTTCAGTAACTTTATTACTTCTAACATCATCTTCAGTGGATGATCCAGAGCCTTGTCCTCCATTAACTACTCCATTATTGAGTCTGTTTGCGTCAGAAAACTTATGATTTTGATCTATTAGACCTCTTTGTCCAACAACAGTATTGCTCATTGGAACATCCAACTTCAACCACGTCCACGTTTAAAAATGAACATGCATAAGGAATTAACAAGACTATACTAGTGTGATACCCCAGTTATGTCTCATGAATTCTCTACATCTTAAGCACTTCAATGTCAACCTCTGCAAACAAAACTCTCACTCAGTCAGGTCAGTGCTTTTCTCAACATCACAAACCTGAAAGGTAAATGAGCATATACCTGGTGGTACTCCACCCCAGATGCAAACAAGTTATAAACATATCACGGGGAGAAGAAGGAGGAGGTAATAATACTAATTAAGATGGAACAATCAGTACTAATAGTTTATGCTAATTGTTAACAGATCATACATGGCAATCTAACCAGACACTTGATACAAACAGAAATGAGCAGGTTAAGATAGAAAACAATAAATCCATATCTCTAAAAAGAAACCAAAAACTCAAAAACAATAATCTCAAAGGAGATCCACTAAAATAAATCGAGAACCCATTTCTGGATCAAAGCTTCTTCTGCCAGTCCAAAACATTATTTTCCGTTCATACTAGTATAGTCAAATAGATATAACTAACCTAACTAATCATCCGCACAGAAATTGCTGAGAAAATATGACCGAACATGTACATGGTACGTGTTGATATTCTTAAGATATTATTTTACATTGAGACAGCGCAGACTTCAGAAACTTGAAAATGAAACCAGATATATACTCCCCAATAAAGTGATGTGCGGTATATACTTATATAAAGTTGGTAATGAGTATTCAAGTTATCTCAAACAAAGATAACACAAATTCCAGGAACTACAATCTATGTAGGTTTTATCTTAATAAATTTTTCCACATCAATATCTTCCATCCACCGAATATAGCTCCAAGATCCAATCAAGGACAAGTGAATGAAAAAGGAAAAATATTCATTGCAGAATATATATATATATATATATATATATATATATATATATATATATATATATATATATATATATCTACTTCCAAGAAATAGAACATAAAAAACGTACCTTGAGAGCTTCTCTGATAAGAACCAAAACGGCAACGCCATTTGAATCTCGAAGGAGAAACCTCAAACACAAAATAAACAATAAAAATATAATAATCTCCAAATCTAGTTTCAATATTAAGAGCTGCAAAGCTTATTTTAAATTTTCTTTTATCAGAGAAAAGAAAATCAGTAGCTCAGCAAATAAGTCTAAAAAATTTGTTTCATGCTCTTCTCATTAGAAAATTGTTGTGAAAAGCACTTGACTGGCAGAGAAATAGCGAAAGCTAAAAGGTTAGAGAGAGAGAAGGAGGGAGGGGAGAGGCAAGAAAGAGGGGGAGCAGAGAGAGAAAGAATGGGGTTGGGGAACTGGGGAAGAGAAGATATTATTCGGGGGAGAATGACGTGTAAGAAATGAAGGTGTGGAGTGGCTCGGAGTGCCATGTGGGAGCAGGGGTCACATGACGTGGATATTATCAGAGGCATTGGATGGTATGAGCTGGACAAAATCAAAAGCTGCATGGGTAGGGAGAGTGAGTCGAATCTAATACGATCTCCAAGATCTGGATGTCACCACGTGGCTCATTACAGCGCGCGTATAAAGGTTCTGCTTTAAAATCCCATGCGACGCCGTTGCTCTGCAAGTGCATTAATCTAGGGGCTTCGTAAATTGAACCTCCAATTTCAATTCTTGTTTTTCATCCAATTTTCCGTTTTAGGTGTAATCAAAGAAATGCCAAACCAAATGCGGCGTTGTAGATTTTGGTACGATATTTCCTTGTCTTTAAATTTGGATTCTAGGAGATTTATGGTTGTATTATTGTTAATAAAAAAATTATTTTAAGAAATAATTTACAGTACGAGGAATTGTTAACGAATTAATTATTCTTAACCAATACCAAATTTATTCATATCTTATACCAATCGGGGTTTGGTTTTTTTTTTTTAAACTGAAGATTGATTATTTTATTTCGTTAAAATAAAAAATTCAAAGGAATTTTTAATATATTAAAAAAATAATTTTATAAAATTTTAAAATACGTAATTAACTTTACGAAATATCACTAAAATTGTCAAAAATTAGTTTATTAGTAAGAAAATGAAAATACATCTACACCAATCTTTTACAATAATTTTGAAAGTATTGTTAAAATTCATACTTAATTTTGAAAAATAATGTTTATGAATAATTTGATATATAGTAGTAATTACTGAATACAATTATGATCTAACTATACTTTTATGAAACTATATTCGGTTTGTTTCTTCTGGTGACTTTTTTGAGTCCCAGGTCATAACGGATAGGATGTAAGTACGAGGTTAAGACATGAGAATGAGTGGAGACCGTACGCATATTGAATAGCATAATGGGGAGAAACATTTTGACGACGTCGTTTCGCAGAACTAGAAAGGAATGCGAGAATCGAGGACTCGAGGAGAGTGGGATTGAGAGAGCCGAGACTCTTCGGAGTTTGGGAGGGGGAGCGTGGTTTGGGTGTTTATCCAGAACAATCCCGAGAGAGAGAGAGAGAGAGATGGCATTATTGCGATCAGTGGTGGTGAAAGCTGATCAAGGACCATCTTTGTTCTTCAGCTTAACACAGAGATTAGTCAATCGTGCCCAAACCCTGAGCGCGCGGGCATTCTCGTCCGCCATATCACCGCCGTCCAAGGCTGTTGTATACGAGCTCCACGGTCCACCCGACACAGTCACCAGGTTCATAGATCTGCCACCTGTTGAAGTTAAAGAAAATGATGTGTGCGTCAAGATGCTGGCTGCTCCTATCAATCCCTCTGATATCAATAGGATAGAAGGTTTACCATTTTGCTAATTCTCTGTTCTTTTTCTTTCAATAATGTTTCGTGTTTGTTGGGGCTGAGTGAAATTTTGAATTGAAATCAAATAATGTTTACATTTTGGGTTCTTGTAGGTGTATATCCTGTGAGGCCGCAACTGCCAGCTATTGGTGGGTATGAAGGCATCGGAGAGGTGCATTCAGTGGGCTCTGCAGTTACAAGTCTATCTCCTGGTGATTGGGTTATTCCTTCTCCACCCTCTTTTGGTGCGTCCCTCATACGATCATTAGTGGGCATAGTTCCTAAAATTCTCTAAATTGTACCTTCCTTTTATTTTTTATTTTTTGCGTGCTTGTGCGCGCCTAACTCAAGTTTTTATTCTTTTAAGTGTTCTGATGTCATAGAATTCAAAATTAAATTCACAGAGCTCTGCTTATTCGCGGTTCCATTAAGTAGTAACTTCAAAGGGAGAATGGTTGAAAGTTCGTTACTTTATGTCTTTATCTAATTGTAAGATGTGAGCATTAACCAGTCTAGAAAACATTCCTGATTTAACTTTTCTCAATTCATGCATAGTTGCACCCAAAGTTAGTGAAAATTGCATATTATGTTTCACGAAAAGCTGCAAATCATATTTTGTTTCTCTAATTGGAAGGTAGAAACATTCAATCGAATACTTTGCATCCTCCAATCTGATCAAAAGGTATTCTGGCACAGGGACATGGCAAACATACATTGTCAAAGATAAGAATGTATGGCATAAAATAAATAAGGATGTACCAATGGAATATGCTGCTACAATTACTGTCAATCCTTTGACTGCTCTAAGGATGCTTGAAGATTACATTACTTTGAATTCAGGTACTGTAGTTTGCTACAAGTTCCATAAATTTTCATTCAGTAGTTGATTAGTTTATGCCTGCTTGAACTTTGTATTCTGGACATTTACAGGAGATGCTATCGTGCAAAATGGGGCCACAAGCATGGTTGGGCGGTGCATCATTCAGCTTGCACAACTTCGTGGCATTCACAACATTAATATAATAAGGAACAGGTGCTGATTTGAAGATTCATTGTAGATTCTGTGAGCTTCTGAACGTCCATGTTTGGTTAAGCTTAACTAAATAGAGATTAATGTATATTGAGTGTTTATTATAATGACATTCCATTTTGTAAATAATAATAATCACAATAAAATAACATTTTCTTACTCCCTTTTTCCCCCTTCCAGCGGAAAAACATACTAACGAGGAATCTTATTTTTGCATGCCTAATCCTTTCTCTGCAGGGCTGGGATTGATGATGTAAAGGAAGAACTTAAGAAATTGGGAGCTGATGAGGTTTATACTGAGAGCCAACTGGAAGTGAAGAACGTCAAGAGTCTCCTGGTAGATATCTTTAAGTCTTGACTTATCATTGTTGATTTGGCTTATGGATCATGCTATGGCATGAATTTCAATTTATTTAGTTGAATGTCGATGATAGTTATTGGTTATTATCTTGTTTTTTACCCCCAAAAGCAGGCATGTGGGAAAGGGTAGTCTGAAAGTGTTTCTGTGTTTTTTTCACCTGCATTCCTGAGACTAATGGTGTGCTTTTTAAAGAGTGAAAATGAAAGGACTGACTGAATATTGTAACGAATCTTATATCATGTCTGGACAAATTGATTACCTCTTCCCCTCCTCTTTCATCCATTTCCACTCCTACCAAAGCAGCACACTTCTATCATTTTTAATTGGTTATTGCATACAAAGTTGGAATTAATATCTTTTTCCATTTCAAATAATTTATTTATGTTTTGACGTGCTAGGGTGATATACCTGAACCTGCTTTGGGATTTAACTGCGTTGGTGGCAATGCTGCTTCTCTGGTTCTCAAGTTTTTGAGGTATAACATGGGAAGTTGGGTAAAGAGTTGAAGCTTTCTCTGCTATCAAATTTTATTATTCTCCTGTGGGGGTTTAAATAATTTTATGCCTTGCAGACAGGGAGGAACTATGGTGACATATGGTGGAATGTCTAAAAAACCTATTACAGTGTCAACTTCATCATTCATATTTAAGGTTAGGCAGTAACTTCCACTCATATGCTTCACTCTCCTATTTGATTACTTTGGTTAATGACGACTAATAAATCAACTGTAGGTATGTTAAGTCAGTCAAATTATGTTAAAATTGCAAGTAAGAGGTTGTCGAGGAGCTTGCGCCTTCCACAAGTAGACATGATAGGGCATTAGTTGGAAGTGCTTGAAATTAAGAAAGAAGAAAAATTAAAGATAAGAGGTTGGTAAGATTTGTGAACATGGCTCCCGAATATTAAACAGATGATGTCTAGTGATGTATACTATGCATGATTGTGTAGAATTTAGGGTGTCAACGATCCTAGTGAGGTAGTCCAGGCCACCAAATACTTAGAGTTCACAAACCTGCTCAGAGGTCCACATTCTGAGTTTTGTTCAAGAATAAGATGGAACATCCCAGTTTAAAGTTTGCAACAACAACAACAAAATCATAGTTGTTTTCCACTTCTCTCCATAAGGTCTCTGGGCATGTAAGCTATGTTTGATCACCACAGCTGGCAATCAACATGATATATTTCATTGTTTGAGAAATGTGAAATTCCGCTTGGCAGTACTTATGATTGAAGTTGTGGAAATGACTGCAGGACAGTTATATAGAAATCAAGATGCCTATAGATCTGCATGATCAGGTTAAATTGAGATTGAAATTACCTAACAAAACTCCACTTGGCTTCTTAATTGACCAAATCACCAATTTTGTACCAAAAACAGAATCAAATACAGAAATGAGGGTTTCAGATAAATTTCATCTTTAAAGTTTAATATTATTTCAAGCAATCGGATTAGAAAATAAGTGAGGAAGCAAGACTAATAGTTATGTTGGACCCTGATTCTTGGGATCACTTTATGTGATAACTTCTTTATGCCTTAATGTTTTCAATATTACGTGCCTAGCCTATCTTCTAAGATAGAGTAGAATATTGCTCTGGTTTATAAGTTTTAAAATGTGGCTTAGAACTACATGTCTGCAGGAACTTTCCTTGAGGGGGTTCTGGTTGCAGAGGTGGATGACCACAGATAAAGCTGAACAGAGCAGAAAAATGATTGACCACCTTTTGGGTCTTGTGCGAGATGGAAAGTTGAAATATGAGTATGTCTTCTTCCTATCAAAGATAACCTCAGGGGGTTCAAATTGCACGTTGACTGTCAAATTTTATTATTTCCTTGAATCACTCTCACTACCTATTTCTCATTGGGTTAACAGATCGAGTTGATATATTGTTCACCATCTTTGCAGGATGGAACCGGTTCCCTTTGACAATTTCAAGACAGCATTGGATAAGGCTCTTGGCAAACATGGGAGCCAACCTAAGCAAGTGATCAGATTCTAAAGGATTCAGAAGTGTGAATGTTGATACTTGATATTATGTATTGAGTTGAGCCGGTTAGATAGTTGTCTTTTTGCTCGTAAATTAAAAGTTGGTGAGTTTTTCTTGTATTGTACTTCCCAAGATTTCAAGACCAGCAATTCTTGTCCGAGTGATGCTGGTTTAGGAAAGAAGAGTACCCTTCGAGAATATATTCTGATAACGCTGGTTTAGGAAAGAAGAGTACCCTTCGAGAATATATTCTGATAACCCTCTTGCACGCGGAAAGGAGGTCCGGTTCTGAGTCTACTTAGATAGTTGCTTGAAGCTGATATTGGGTAAGTTTTAGATGAATTCCTTGGTGAAGGGAGCTCAGTATTTTATCTCGTGGATTCCCATTTGTATAGAATACGAATAGAGTCATCTCTCTAATAAAATTGCTTCCTTGTGCCAGTTTTCAGTATAGCGGTCAGACAGGTGACCCTTTGACAGGTGATTGGGTTAAGTAGTCAACATATCTAATCTTGCAAATAAGAATTGAGGCTGGATGTGATACTTTGAAGTGAAATTTGACTTTTAGCACATCACAAAAATCTCAAGCGTTGAAAATATCACTGAAGTGCCTGTAAATTTTAACTGAGATTAGAACTAGCTATATGAAAAAAGTACCTAAAAATTCGTTCGAAGGAAACATGATGAGAACAAAGCCACTTGTATAAGAACCATAAAGCCACTATAATGTGGCTAAGGTATTTTTTTTCTATATTTTGATTTGAAAAATGATTTAATTTATTGTTGTATGAAATATGATAAAAATAATAATTTTTAAAATTATTTTTGTCACAACATTATATATTAATAAAAAATTATTTATTTATAGTGAATTAAATATTAACTTTTTAAATTTTTACAATAAGAAGCCGAGGGTAAATGCATGAACACCAAAATTATAATAAAAAGAAAACAGTCTCTCGGGACAACGGAAGAACCTATCTCCCTCATCACGCAGACTATACAGACTACAAAATCAGATACACCCCTTTTCTACCCAGCTCCAAGCTTCTTTATGAAATTCTATAGAACCACATGACAAAAGCAAAGGATCAATTTATGGAGACTATTCCAGCATCTTATCCGGGTTGAAGTTCAGTGACTCCCTCCATATGAGTTCCTTTATATCTTCTTCGTTCAAAGTTGTCTGTTCAAAGTCAAAAATGAAAGGAGTTGGGCAAGTGGGCTCCTCGTTGATCTCATGAAGACTTGACAAATATGGGTGATTCAGTGCTTCTTCCACTGCCCAAGCATAAATTAAAATTTTAGCTTCTTACGAGGACATGAATGAGAATAATAAAGAGGATATAAAATTCTTGTAAGTGTTTATGATACATGGACATTTTTTTATTACTCTGATTCAGAACCACGTTATTAGAATTTTTTTTTTCTTTTTAAAAGAAGAAAACTACTTCGATGTGTCTTAATTTTATAAAGGGATCCTGATAACAAACTCCTTGGGATTTTTTTTTTTCTCCAAAACATAAGGGCTTACCGGTTATGCGTTTGGACGGATCAAAAACCAACATTTTCTCGGCGAGATCAATTGCCAACGGCGACACATCAGGAAACCTGCATGCAAAGGGCTTCTTTTCTACATGTGGGAGCTGCTTCACATATTTCTTTGCATTATCACTTCGGAGGAATCCAAGATCCGAATCATCTGGTGAACCTAGTAACTGTTAAAGGAAAAGATCCTTGTAAGGAATCAGTTCAATCCATTTGGAATCTTCACTTACTACTATTATCCGCTTAATTCAGAAAATAATAATCCAAATATAAATTTTTCCGCCAAATTAGCAAGCCGCCACTATTGAAGAGAGAGAAGCGCCAAATTTACCTCAGTTATAAGCGCCAATTGCTGAACGTAATCTTTACCGGGAAATAGAGGTTCCCTTCTAATTATCTCCATCAAAATGCAACCCACGGACCATATATCAATAGCTGTAGTATATTCTGAACAATTCAACAGCAATTCTGGGGCCCTGTACCAACGAGTGACAACATATTCCGTCATAAAGTCAGTCTCAGAGGTAGTTCTGGCGAGCCCAAAGTCACAGATTTTGAGGTCACAGTTGGCATTGAGAAGTAGATTGCTTGGCTTTAGATCACGGTGCAGAACATTTGCAGAGTGTATGTACTTCAATCCTCTCAAGAGCTGATATAGGAAATACTGCAATGGCATTGAACATGCTAATTAATCTTCGCTCCATCACTATTATTTTTTTCGAAATTCAGTAAATTAATTGATAATTTTAAACTTTACACGAGTTTCAAAGAACAAGGACTTGTTTGCGAGATTCCAAAACTTACCTGACAATGCTCATCCGTGATAGCCTGGGTAGAACGTATGATCTGATGTAGGTCCGTATCCATCAATTCATAAACGATGTATACATCATTGAAGTTTTGCCTCTCTGGTGACCGTATTATGTCCCTAATCTTAATGACCTGCACAAGAGCATCGAAGAGAGTCACGATCCACTGCTTCCTTTCACAGATCTCGCAATCGACAGAAATATCGATAGGCTACAAGAAGAGAGAAGAGAAGTACATTATCATGATCCATATGGCAAAGAAGTTTGATTTCTCGAAGTGTCCGCTTGGCATCAATCCTGTTATCAAAGGAATTCCCTATCTTCTTGATCGCAACCTCTTCTTTAGTTTCAGAATTGATTGCACAGCTGCATAATCACCAAAATTCAAACAGATTTACCGACGGATCATGAAATGAATAGCGTGGTAGAGAAAAGAGAAGAGAAGAGAAGAGAAATAACACACCAGACGATGCCGTAAGCACCGCGTCCGACAGGATGAACAGGAGGCACGTACTTAGCATACACCTCGAAAGGGTTGCCGAGAACGTTATACCTCACGTAGTTGCCACCGTGAATTGGAATCCCGATCCCTTTGTCGTCCATGTTTGGGAGGAAGCTTTTTCTGAAGGAAAGAACTAGAACTAGAACTATAAAGGAAGAAAAAGAATGTAGGACCCGACCCGTGTTGTCTTGGCATTTGAGCGAGCGCGTTGCTTGCCTTTTGCCTTCCCCCATCCAAATTCAAATTTTGTGTGGACTATAATGCACTAAATTATCTACGACGAAAATATCTTGCTGACTAGTCAGAGATATTCCTCGTATTATGTACAAACAAAAACAAAACAAAAAAATTATCTATAATGACACTTCAACTTCAATTATTTTCTTCCCCTTCTTTTGTTTTCTTCAGCATGTCCCACAAAAACAAAAGGAACCAAACACAAACACTCGCCTGCCTAAGATTTCCATAAGCCCAGATTTATGAATTGTAGATAAGGATTTCAATTTGATTTATGGCAGCCATAGTAGGAGTGGTAAGTCAACTTTCAAGTCTTAAGTTATTTGACAACCCCGGCGTATGCTCAGAATTGCTTGGCGCCGAAGCCACCTCGATTCAACACCTAACTTCACTTCAAATAGTAGTTAACGCGTGGTCACGAAGTCAAATATGCTTAGTGTTTATTATTTTGCTTCCAACTACAACGACAACATCCATTGAAGTTTTCAATTTCTTGGATACTCTTGCGTCCATGTCATTAGATGCTACAACAGAGAGTGTATTATTGTGGAATAAGCATAACAACCCATATTTCAAAAGCGTATACTTACAAGCAATTCCTCCCCTTTTTGAAATATAATTATGAGAATTGCTTGTGAGTTTGAAAAGCCCATGCTTATGATTAAGTCGCCCTTCGGAATCTGCTATTCTCTAATATATAAGACTAAGAAGGGGGAAAAGGGGGGGGGGGGGAATATCTTGTATATGTCAAAAGTTAGGAGATGCAATAATTGTTGAACCATCTGCACTCCAATTTATTCTTCTCCCCTCCCTTCATAACCTTTACAAAGATCCCAAATCCATTTTATGATTGTTTTCTCAGATGCTGTAGCGCATTATAATCAATTATCCAGTTCATCTATCATTGAATACCTGCTAGAGCTCGTTCACGTGCCAATTTGCTATTTTAAACAAAACAAGATGCTGAGTTTGCTTTGCTTCCTGTATCACTTCCCCTATAAAATCACATTTAACACAGATTTACCAGTGGCTTAAAGCTACAACAAGCATAACCAGCTGGAAAAGAAGATACTCACATCTTCTTTACGCCTACTAATTCATATAGCATACGTTAAAATAATAATAATAGTTCTTTTAAATGGGAATCTAACGAGAATAAACTAAATATCAAAACTTAAAGTGGTTGACAAATATTTGAATTTTCTTGTCAAATAAGTGGGACGACACAATCCACTTGCGTCGTGTCGTGGGTTTGTCTTTTTTTAATTAACTAAAACAATCGCAGTGGACCTTTCTCAGACATCGTTTTACAGCTTTAAAAGCGATTCTGAATTTCGATTCTTATCCATTTATAAATCCATTCTTTTTGGTACATATTCACTTTGAATCTCTGACAATTTAGTTCAACTTTTGGTGGATCAAGTAATTGCTGGATTTGGACAGCCTAACTTTATACGAAGGTAAACTTTCAAATTCATTAAGTGGCTACCTCGCTATGATAACACAATATAGATATTTATATACTTTATATTTGGAGAGTTACTTATGAAAAAACACAACTAATTTTATCTTATTCTAATTATTCGAAATTAATCTTTTTCAAAACAAAATTCTGTTAAATATATTATTCATGCATAATTATCTCAGCAAAATAATATTTTTAGTCTCATTTTATATTTGTTTTGATTTTTTTTTTGTCAACTGGGTTCAAACTATATCTGACATGTGTCCGGACAGAAAAAATAAAATTTAATTATTTGAATATATTCCAAACACATTTTTACATATGTCCGGTGTGTCTTGAACAGTGTAAATGTCAAATATATTCCACTGCGGGGGACACTAACTCAAAATAAGCTTGTCCACGGTGTCTGCTGTCTAGTTGTCTCCTTGAACAATCTCATCTTTGGCGATCAACAAGAGAACCACAACTTAACTGGGTTAAATTTTCCTAATGGTAGCTGCTGATGTGCCTGTTCTTGAAAGCTATTTATTCATAGGCAGCGTTCCCCCAATAACTTTGATATAGAATTATGAGCATCAATTTATAAAAGTACCATTAAAACTAAAAAAAAACAGTAACTTCTCTGATTAATGACAATTGGATAAATTTGAATATTCTAATCAAAAGTATTACGAACTGGGAAGTATGGAAATTTAGAAACAGAACAGGCTGGCGGCGAACTCTGCAGCTTGCAGCATCAGAATACTCAACGCTGAAAATATTAATCGCCGGAAAAATATTTATGACTTTCATTTCCATTCCCTCCCAAAATCACATCTTGATCCGTCAAAATGTCTACTAATTTTTATGGGTAACGAGGAGATACAAGCCAAAACAAAAAAACAAAAGCTGCAATAAACGCATATAAATTCAATTACAGCAGGGGTCTGTCTGCATAACTAGAATCAATATTACGAACCACTTTTTCTTCAATATTTTTGGCGTAGAATTTCAACAGGGGAAACGAAGAAACATGGAAAATGAAAGAACAGTCGCATAGAGATATGGCCAGAAGTGGGACATCTTGTATCCGGATTAGTCATCTGAGTTATAGCCACTTGGGACGGGCGGTGTTGTAGAAGGGGAGGTGAGAGAAGCTCCATCTTCTCCATTCCTCCGTCCATGGCCACCGGCCGAAGACGCAAGCGCCGTCGCTGACTTGACGATTGTCTTAAGTATCTTGATCTTGATTTGCCCCCTTTTCGGTGGGAATTTTTGTACGTGTTTGTTGTTTGATTGGTTTCCGTTGAGATCCATGGAAAAGAGAGCAAGGGTGCGGGTGGTGGAGTAGTACAAAACTAGTCGAGTTTGGAGAGTCTGTGTTTCCGAGGTTGGAAGAGAACAGAGGAGAGAGAGAGAATTCAGCGAACTTGGTTGGGCGTTAGGATGAGAGCCGGTAGCTCAGTGAAGGGAATGAGCTTGAGTTTCTGAATTTAAAGGCCGCGAGGGAGCGATTCGCTGAAAATTGAAGACTCAGTAACTTGGTGCGGAAGATTGATTGAGTCGTCACATTACTGACTCGGTATCTAATATCGAAAATATGATCGGGTGTGTTACAGGAGGAGAAACAATCCAATATATGGTGTGATAGAATCCACGAAAAAGGGACACGTGCCATACCGGTGTTGCAAATTCAATTTTTTTTTTATTAAAAAAAAAAACTCAATTCATATATGCTTTTTATTTCTTACTGATATAATAATTTTTCCTATATATTCAGCATGACTGCGTCTCTGTGAATAATTCAATATATTTCCAATAAACTGTTTGTTCTATATTTCATGAAGATGATCTTTGGTAGTTTTTATATTGGTTGATGAACATGGAATAAACTACAGTAATTAAAATTCTTGGAAATAAATCAAAGATTAGAACCTAATTATATAGCCCTCATTAGAACTCAGAAGGAGACATCCCTGTGTGTCACAGCTCTCCTGCGTCTGAAAACGCAGCTCCAATGGGCCAGGCCCACCATGGTTTAAACCCCAATCAAAAAACAAAAAACCAGTCCCCAATTGATGTAGTTTAGGCTAGTCCAAAAAAACAAAAAAAATATAATATATTTAGTGATTGTCTTTTTCTTTTTTTTTGAGAAATATGAAGTATAATATTTATAAAATTTATTCTTTTTATATTTTAAAATTATAATATTTATTTATTTTTTATTTTTAAAAATTGCAAAAATAATTTGATTAAATTTTTTTTACTTTTATTTATTTTTTATTTATTGACCATAGTGTCTTTTAATAGTGATTTTTAACTTATTCTAAAAAAAAAATTGATATAGTTTATCACGAGGACTAAATTGTCATATAAGCTAAACCCATTTCTTTTGGAATCTATAGCGAAATCCACCTAAACCAGATTCCCACGCACCAAATATTACAGCTTTCATGCAAAAAGGACCTTTCACCACGAAAATACTGGGTCTGCACGTAAGGACCATGAATTAAGTGGGTGTTGAAACCATCGGTGCATTTGAAGAGGGACAATTGGCACCGGCCATGGAGGAGTAGTAGTTTTCTGGTTAATCAGCGAAGCATGTGTGTTTTCTCCATAAATACCCAAGCACAGCAAAAGTTAAGACTTTCCTCATTCTGATAATATAAAAAGGTTTACGCTATCTGATCCTGCAGTTGTTGACCACTTTATTACCATAAATGATATATTCTTTATATGTTTCCGGCAGCATCCATTTATATGTTATCATAAAAGTGATCTTCATTGGGATACGATGTGAACCTTAAGATTAAATATTGAAACCTATCTCACGGCATGAAGATTCCTGTATAATCCCAGTATCTGAACTATTTGCTATTTCCCACCGTCCACCCAAGTGCCATGCAGCAGAGTTGAGAATATATTCCACAATTCAGAGAAATCATTAAGTTGTTAACCTTGCCAACAAGTGAAGAAACAAAGCACAAGATCCACAGGAACATGCATGGGATCAAATGTTCCTTTTCAATACAACAGAATGAATTTTGTCCAACACACTTAACAATTGAAGCAAGAACTCTGATCAAACTCAACACCTTCGTTGCCAAATATCAGTGAATCGTAATCGTCAAATAGTAAATAATGTCACATAATTAAAAACTTACATTTAGATATAAGTATTGGATTCACAAAACGTGGTTTGTTTGTGTATGTCAATGATAATATTACTCTATATTTAGTTAGATTTGCAACAAACTAATCTAAGATAAAAGTATCAATTTTGATTATACTTTCAGGGAGAATTACTTAAAAGACGAACAAAATGTACCAAGAAAACCAAGGACAAATACAAACACCCACCTCCGAACGTGTTGTTCACTTTCTAAAAATGTGAGAACAACACTAGCAGAGGTTAAGAACCGATCCCAACAAGACCAACTAAGTACAGGACAATAAATTTGTAACAATAACAATCATCAGAGTTCCGCTAAAATACTGATTTTGCAGGATTCTATTCGGAGCCCATAATATATTATTCGATTACTATAACTGAGACTGAGACATAATTGTAGCTTTCGTGGGCAGTAAACAGAGCAGACGCTATTGGCTCTTTGATGGCTCCTCTTAGAGAAAGCATTAAAAGAGACCCTGGGAACTGATGACGATTACCCAATTGATTGAGTTTAGGAGGCATCAGAGTCGAAGGCACTCGAGGGTGGGGTAGAAGATGCAGAAGCTTCTCCATTTCCAAAGATTTTTCCAAGTGATTCTGCCACCTTTGAAGCAGTAGAGGCCACTGACTTAACAAAGTCGTTGAAAATTTGAGCTTTGATCTGCCCTCTTTTCTGGGCAGTGCTTGCTTTCTTCTTCTGAGGTGCGTAACAAGTGGCTGACATTCTGTATATTAAAGAAGAAGAAGGAACAATGAATTTATGGAATATAAATGAAAAGAAGCCGAGAATGGCGGAAGAGGAGGCTGAGGTTGCACTCTAGACGTGAGAAGTGCTACCTGAGGCGTGGGTTGGTATATATTGGAATACGTGATGAGGGGACCCAGAAAGGAAATTTCCTCTAAATTTCTTTTTTGGGGAAAAGTTGGCTTTTGAACTCGGGAATAGATAAGGCCCACGTATTGGAGCATTCATTGTTCACACCAATTCAACAAGGTCAACTACTCCCAGATGGACTTGCACAACATTAAAAAAAGGGCGGCGGCTTCTATCTGGTGGGGTCTGCATAGAAAAATATGTACGCAGTCTTACTCCTCATGCGGAGAGGCTGTTATGAAAGTAAAATAATAAGAAGTTAAGCAAAAGTAAGGGAAAAAGTGACAAGCGGATCAGTTCTTGTAACATCATTTGTGAATATGAAACATTAAGAGGATGGGGTTTGGTTTGGTTCGTGTTAGAAGAGATTCACTCACATTTATACTGTAGTCTGCACTCAGCTCCAGAGCAAGGATTCATGGTTGATAAATGCGTTTCTTGTGAAGGATTTGTAATAATAAAGAGGCCCCTGTAATTAATAAAATCTAAAGAAAAGAGAAAAGAAGAGAGAGATTCAGAGTATGTAATGGAATATTCTATGGAGTTGTGGCGGCTCAATGAAGCATATGCAGCTTCCATGGAGTTGCCTAGTAAGCGCCGCTCAGCTTCACTATGAGGGATTCAATTCAATTCAAATGGCTACAAAATATTCAACTTGCCTAGTTTCAGAGTGTTTAACGTCTCCATGAAGATCACAACTCCAAATTGATAATAGCCAAACATCGTTTGGACGATTGTGGGAGTAGCTCTGTCTTCCACTATGGAAAACGAAACCGGGGGCGTGCGTATTTCTACCGTGTCTGCTGCGATCAAAGCATGATGGTGGGGACAACTTCTTTTTTTTTTTTATTGGGTCTACCGTGGGCCGTGACCGTGGATTTTGGTTTCGGCTCCCTTTGTTTTTGTTGGCGGGCTCAAGGGCGAGAATTCAATCAACAATCAGGTATCGTAGCTACGTCTAAATCCACAAAAAGGACATAGGGGAATATAAAGGAGGCGGAGAAGCCCATGACATTAAGCATGCAAATCAGTTGGACTTTCTGTGTGGCGAATTATTGAATAACACTGAAGAGGTTGGGACCAGGATAGAATTCCTATAAATTCACAATAGGCACCGATTACTTAGAAGGTAAGTGAATTCCTATAAATTCATAATAGGCACATAACTCTGCTGCTTGTCTTTAGATAAAGAGGAGAGACACAAGGTAAGTATCGTTCCTTCTAGTATTATTGCTTAATTTGTTAATGGAGAGACAGGAGCAAAAGATTCCACTGCATTTTTAAGGTTTCTTTCTCTCTTTTCCCTTAATTCATACCATTTTGTTTTGGACAAGTTGGTCCTCTTTTGTCTCCCTAATATATTTGTCGTGGGAGCTATGCGAAAGGGGAATCTATCTACCAAGAGAAACACCCTGATTTGGGCAGAATAGAAAACAGTTCCTGAATCTTGTTGAACTTTTAATTCTGGCATGGTTCTGTTCTCCATTTTCTTTTTTATTTAAAAATTCAGCATCTTAATCTCCTCGAAATATTTGACAATGGCATCTTCGTCGGTGGGAATCATCAACAATTTAGTATTTTTTTTATAAATAAAATATAACAGTGAGATAAATAAATTTTATTATTTTTAAAAATAAAAGATATAAAATAATTACTGAGGTGGCACATTTAAACTTTTTGCGGTCTCCAGTCTTGGGCCTTAGCCCTGTCCTATTTTCTGGCTTTTACAAGATCCAAAACTGAAGATAGCAGCGCTATTGTCATTTATCAGCGAAGCTGTTGATGTTGATTTATATATATATATATATATATATATAAAAAGAAAAAGAAATTGTTGACGTTTACCCAAATTAGTTAATTACTTTACAGAGGGATATGTTGATGTTCTTTCTCTTCATAAATTATGAGTAGGCTGACATAGACAGCAGTTAATGCCCTCTACTGCACGGCATACTAAAAAGGAATCATTACAAGAAAGGGTGCAAGGGCATATAAGTACTTTCACACCACCCGATTCTTAATATCAATAATTGCAGTTAACTGTAGAAGTGGAATAAAAGCATTTAAAATAATAATAAAATAAGTGGAAAATGGAAAGCTTGACAAAACGAGAGGATGAGATGCCGAGAGGAGGAGTTTCCATGAATGGAGAAGCAGCATCCACGTCTCCCCTATCCCTAAACCTCGTACATCCTCCCCTTCCCAAATAAAAAAAGGCAAACCAACAAATCTAAAATCTAATCCCACCATATCTCGTTCAATGACCAAACCCAGAAGGCATATATAATATTATTCTTTCCACGTTGAACCCCTGCTTTTTTGGTAGTTCAAGCTCTTAAATTTCATCTTCGCGACGGACAGAATTATGAGGTCGTCTTATTGGTTACACCCTACGCTGTCTAATTTTATTTGTTATTTAAATCTTGTGATGAGAATTCAAAGCGGAGCAAGCAACCTACGCAACGAGGAAGGACACCCTAAGACTGTCCGCCGCAGTGACCAGACGGCACGGCACAGCACAGTCATTTCATTTCAACAAAATTAAGTTTCCTCTGTAACCAACCACGCTTACTGATTCTTATTTGCTGAAAAATATTTATTTAATATTTAAATTTTACTTTTTACTTTTTTTTTTGAAATAATAGTCTTTTATTTTAATTAAATATTTGATCCGAATATAAATATTTAAAATTATTTGAGCTGAAAATTAAGTAAACAAATGGAAAGTCCAAATTTTATATTTGTTGCAATTTTTTTTATGAATGCGTAAATTTATTAAAATCTTACTAAAATTATAATTTTATATTTTACAATATAGAAAAGTCAAGAATTTACTTATGAACAATCAATCACGCATACATTTTTAAACACTACCAACGTCAATACACTTGCTAATAAATTGCAATTTTGTTTCTACTTGCCTCCTGACTTAATACTTGATATGTTATTGATATAGATTTTAATTTTTACTAATAAAAAATTAAAATACTGTTATTTATAATTTTTTTATTTAATAATTTTTTTTAATATAAATAGATAAATGATAATATTTTAATTTTTTATTGATAAAAATTAAAATTTAGCTTTTTCAGTATATATCCTAAAAATTCACCCAATGATATTTTAAGAAAACCTTAATTTCATCAAATGAAAATAACCTGTTTAATAAATATCCTACACTTTATGGGAAACTCTAAGGGACCGAGAAAAGTGGAGGGATGCTGGCAAGCAATATGTTTTTTTAAGGGAAAAAAAAAAAAGAGGAAAGAAAATGACGCGTCACGTGATTATTGGTCGGGGCATCCCATGAATTTAGTAATAGTTCTTTTTGATTAGACATTAAATCATTCTGCCTAAAATTAAGAAAATTATAAAACACAAATATTAAGGTAAACTTTATCGTGTAAGTAGATGATTAGGTTGCGTTTGACGGTCTGCAACACATCAAATCAGGAGCGGTGGGGTTGGGTGTAATAGTGAAGTTACCCGAATTGGAAAATGAAGTTTACCTAAACGGGTATTTAAGGTAAGGACGATTAACTTATGAGGAAGTACTAATTGTAGAAATAATCGGCTGCCACGTGTAGGCGTAGAAAGTTCGTGAAGGGAGGGAGGGAGGGGGGGGGGACCGACACGCAGCTTTTCCCCCGCTGTTTTGTTTCGTAATCGGACAACAGACCTTATTATTTTGTAATTTTAGGCCATCCTTGACTTGACCCTTCTACTTTACTATTCCTAATTAATTGCTTTGTCACTTAACTGTACTTGATATTATCAAAATAAAAAAGGTCATGTTCTGCACATGCTCATTATTAACCGGCTCCTCTCCTTACGTTTATTTTCTTTCCTTCTAACTTTTCTTACCCTCACTCGCAGACATTATTATTCACTTTTCAATGGATATCTATGCGCTTGATGTGGTTACTTCCTTCTTTTTTCTTTTTCTTTTTTGGTTTCGAAACATATAATAAAGGATTATGTCTTCTTTTTACGTTAAATACTCCAACCGAGTAATCATCTCTGCTGGCCCCATTCCGCTATTCTCCCTCAACTTTTTATATTCAAGAGACTGATTACGACGATACTTTTTGAAGATGTTAAAAAAAAATTAAATTAAATTTCATGAATCCAGTTCTGACTTGGACGATGAAATCACGAATTATTGTATATATTATTATGTTTTTATAATAAATAAATTTTTAGTAAATTCTATACAATGACTATACATACTCACCTTTGAATTTGACAAGTATATAAATAAATATTTTCAAGCTGAAATATTTATGACATATTTAAAAATAATTTATAATATATTAAATAAATATTTAATGATAATGTTATTAAGAATAGTTTTTAACAATATAAATTTATCCCTTTTAATTATAATAATATTTTCTGAGATATTTTACTTTTATTTTAAATTTATATCTAAATAAGTAAAAAAAATTATTTTTTAATTTGGATTTAAAGATGAGACTAAAATATATATTTTTTTTTAAAGATCTAGAATCTGAAATATTATAATATTCTTCGTACTCCTCCGATTGCCATTCGTAGTGATGAGTGTAACTAATAACAAACAGCAAGGAAAAGAAAAGACTAAAACTAAGCACGTGTAATTCGTGTTGGGGAAAAGGGGACGGGAGGGAGGGACAGAACCATACACGGTAGATTACGTTGCCTCGGCTCTCCGCTGCGGCTTTGTCCCTTCGTTCTTTCGCATTGTTTCCGAAAACAGAAATATGAATTATTAAAAGATCAAATATATATAATATGGAGGCCAACGAAACTCCGTTCTCGTTCTCTAATCACTAACAAGGGGGAACTGTTGGGGCTGCACCAAGTGCTCCCCAGCTGTCAGTTAACGGCGTCTAAGGTTATCACCTATCACACGCCACATAACTCCGTCTCAACTGAAATTCCGTGACAATTTCTGAAAGAGTTTTTGTTTTTGTTTTTTTAATGTAATTAAAGATCAGCTATTTAGGTATTATTTTATTATTCTTAAAAGTTTAATAACATTTAAGGCAATATCGTATCTTACTTTCCTTTTTTTTTTTTTCTTGTCGGATGGAATCTTACTTTCCTAAAACTACTATATATTAACCCCACAACAGCAACCCTTTCTGTTTTTCTCCTTCAATTCAATCCACTAAATTTAATTTTTTTTAATTAATGTTTATAAAGTAAACTATTATTGATCTTAAATTTATGACTTAAACAGTAAATAAATTTAAATTTAATTATTAAATTTTTTTTATAATAAAAAAAATTTATATTTATGAAAAAATAATTTTTAATATTTTAAACGAAATTAATTTTATTTTTTATTTAAAAATTAAAAATATTCGTACTAAGAAAAAGAAGAAAAAAAAATACTACATCCTTCCCAGTTCCCAAACTCGGCCAACCACAGAAAGGACTCTAGACGGCTGTTTCCGTCTATGAGACCGCAAGTGCGATGCACAATATCAACGACCCGTCACCGAACCAACCGGTTCCCTCCATGAGAGAGAAAATGTTTATATATTCCATCATCATCTCTTAAAATGGGGTCAGAAGTGTTCCTTCAAACGTCCTATCTCTCTCTTTCTCTTTTTCCCATGAAATCCCGTAGTCTCCCAGCCTCAACTCATCGCCGATGAAATCACGAATGCAACTTCCCTCCCTTCCGGCCCCCACCACCTTCTCTCACCTCCCTCCTCCTTCTCCTACTTTCTTCTGGCCGATTCAGAGAGAGTGAACCAGCTTCTGCTTCTGTTTCTCTTTGCTTTGCTTTTGTTCCACTGCAGAATCTTTCCTTCTTCGAAGCTCTCTCCCTCTCCCTAACTCTATTCCTTCTGATATCACTTGCTTTCAACCGTTTTCCTTGCATTACTAGTACTTGTGTTTCCGATCGAATCCATTTTCCCTGTTGAATTCGTCGCTTGGAAGAAAATCATTGCTGATGATGTTGAGGTGAATATAGTGGACTAGTTTAGCTAACATTAAACTGCAGAAATAAAACAGAGGACTACGAAATCAGACTTCACTCGAAGATTAAGCGTCATGTTCGATCTTAATCTGAATGCGGGTTCGGCTCATGACGATGACTCCATCATCTTCTTCGACAAGCTTTCTGAAGGTTCCGGGAATCAAATGGCAGAGTCGGGGATCTCCAATTCCTCTATCGTCAATGCTGACGGGTCCAGCAATGGAGGAGGAGATGACGACTCCTGCTCTACACGGGGCGGGGAATTCTTCACCTTTAATTTCGATATCCTTAAGGACGAAGGCGGGAAAGATGTCACAGCCAAGGAGCTATATCTGGTGAGTGGAGCAAAAGGAGTGGACGGTGAGTCCGAAAATTGGCTGGGTCAGTCTTCTTCAACCCTTCCATCAAGGAAGAGCTGGATGGGTCTCTCGTTCGATCATCAAGGTGGGAAAGGAGAGATGAACATGATTCAGGTTCAGCAACAACCTCAACAGCAAGTGAAGAAGAGCAGAAGGGGTCCAAGGTCTCGGAGCTCGCAGTATAGAGGGGTCACCTTCTACAGGAGGACCGGAAGATGGGAATCGCATATCTGGTTGGTAATTTATATGAAATTAGCTTTCTATTAATTTCTTTCGTCTTTGCTCTTCATGTTTGTCACGTTTCCTTTGTTTTTTCAGTCTTTAATTCTATTGTTGCTTCCGTTTAATTTATCACCCTCTAATTTGCTGATTTGGCTTATCTAGTTTCTGCAACTATGAGACTATCCGATATGTACTGGGAATGAACTAATCTGGCCCAGCTTTGAATTTAGATTTTGATAATACATGGTTGAATTCGTTCTGACCTGTTTTCTATTTTGTTTCTTTTGTTATTATATGGTGTAGGGATTGCGGGAAACAAGTCTATTTGGGTATGAATTTGGATTTTTGAATTCCATTACTAAATAATTTATATTCTATGGTGTACTATTTTTAGCATGCTTTGACGAAATTGGTACTGGAGTTTGTAGGTGGATTTGATACCGCTCATGCCGCTGCTAGGTGAAAATTGCTCATGTTTAAATTTTCCTCGTCATAATTTAGCTTCAGAATCGGTCCTTCTTTTGTTTTAAAAGTTTCATTGTTGACCTCCTCACTTGACTTGGAACTTTCAAATTTAGAGCCTACGACCGAGCTGCTATTAAGTTTAGGGGAGTTGGTGCGGACATCAATTTCAATGTCAGTGATTACGAGGATGATCTTAAGCAGGTTGGAAAAAGACACAAGCACTTGACTGATATGAATCTAGACGGTGCATATGATTGGACTTTTCACCATTTTGTAAATGATGGACAGATGAAAAATCTCACCAAGGAGGAATTCGTGCACATACTGCGTCGCCAAAGTACTGGTTTCTCAAGGGGCAGTTCGAAATACCGAGGAGTAACACTGCACAAATGTGGTCGATGGGAAGCTCGAATGGGACAATTCCTTGGCAAAAAGTGAGGACCTATTTTATATAATTTAAGTTTTGATCTACTACGATTTTTGGATTGAATACTACAAATTTAAGTACCTATTTGGGCGTGCAATGAAAATTGGTTTCAGATTATTTCTCAATGGGTTTTATTGACGTTTTCCGTGTTTGGAGATACTTACCTAAGATGCCTGTTTCCAAAAAATAAAGAAAAAAAAAACAATTGGCAAGGGTGTTTTCATTATGGAGATTGCAATGCTTCCATGCAGGTATATATATCTTGGGCTATTCGACAGCGAAGTAGAAGCTGCAAGGTCCTAATGATACATGAATTACATTCTACCTGCACTGAAGTTATTTCTAAATTATCAATCTCATTAGGGTTCCATCCAACAATTTGTCTCCCTTTTGATTTTCTGGAATTCAGGGCTTACGATAAGGCAGCTATCAAATGCAACGGAAGGGAGGCAGTGACAAACTTTGAGCCAAGAACATATGAAGGGGAGATAAAATCCAAGGCCATTAATGAAGGTCGTACTTCATAGAAGATATCTTCTACTTGTATATTTGATTTCCTAGTGATTTATAAGAAAAATGTTCCATCTGTGGAATGAGGTCTGTAGTTGTATTTAACAGGTGGCAGTCAAAATCTTGATCTCAATTTGGGAATTGCAAGCCCGGGTAGTGATCCTGAAGACAAGAGGGGTCATCTTCAGTTCCAGTCTTTCCCTTACAACATCCATGCCAGAAGAAATTCTAGGGTATAGTTGAACTACACATTACTTTAGGTTTCTTGCACGGCACAATATATGACAAGCAAAGGTTGATATCATTCTTTAAGCTCTCAAGCTAGTTCCGTAACACTCTTTATTGACATGATAGTTAATGAAGGGGATTCTATCCGGAAGCAGAGTTCTTTTGAACTTTGTAGGTTCACATGTAGCTAATTACAATCTTTCCCCACTTTGACGTCCTTGATATTTGCAAAACATTTGGTCTTTGTTATTGTTTTATAACTTCCTAACGTTAACTCTCCTGAGTGGTCATAATAAGGATGGGTTCTCTTAATTTGCAGGAGACCAAAACTGATTCAATAATTGGTGATCCATCTATGAAAAGGCTGGTTGGAAATGAAGAGCGTCCTTTGAAATGGAACGGCGTATATCCTAGTTTCTTTCTCAATGAGGTGAATTTCATTGTCTGGTATATGTATAGCTTCAAAACTGAAGTTGATTGCTTATTTCTTAATAGAATGCTTCCTGAACAACCTTTACAATTATTTCCTTGCCACTGTCTTCTTCGTTAAATCAATGAAGAATGCTTGACTTCTAAATGGGATACTAAAAATAAAAGTTGATTTTTATGTTCAGGGATCCTATATACTGAATATTTGTTTCGAGCGTTTTGTGGAGTTTATATTATTAGGATAGTCAACGGAATGATCTTTTTTGTTATACTAACTTTAGGCCTGTCCTACACATGGGTTTTCTTCCTGATGATATCGATCGTGCAATAATGAAATCTGAAAAATTTTGAATGTGCGATAGCAGTAATATGTGGGTAGTTTTTGGACTGGAAACATTTTTGCTGTCGTATTGAGAAAAAGCCTTCATTGACAGGCAGGTTAACCCCAATACTGATTTGTTCCATATACAATAACATTAATTGGAATGTTGAGCTCATGTTTGTTTTCCGATGATGTATGGATATGCTTAGTTTAGTGGCCATTATATTAATAATTCAAAATAAGTTGATTGAGTATGCTAGGAGTTTGATTCCAAATTCCGCCGCAGTATTGGGATAATATTTCCACTTGTTATTCTGTGCTGCATTCATTTTACTTTACTAGCTAAGTTAAGGAAATTCTACGTAGTGCAGCAATGTGTATTTATAAGGCTTTGAAAGGAAACAACGTGATGACATTATTTTTGTACGGTAAGATTTTTTTGTTTTTTAGTGAGCAACAGGAAAATCTTTTTAAATCTGTCTTTATGCTGAAAAATTTAGCAGGAAAGGGCAGACAGAATCATCTTAGATCCTTCACAAGGACTCCCCCACTGGCCGTGGCCAACGCATAGTCAGGTTAATGCTACCCCAGTACCACCGTTCTCTACTGCAGCATCATCACGATTCTCAATTTCGGCTACCTGTCCATCGACTACCATCTTTCCAACAAAACCTATGAACTCTATTCCCAACAGTATCTGTTTTACTTCATCCAGCGCAGCTGGCGGTAATGCATCTCAACTTTGTTACCAGATGGAGCCCTCCCAGGCACCGCCCTAGCGCATCTTTTTAGTATAGATGAAAAGTAAACCATCCACAGCGTCTAAATTCGGAATTCTTTGTATAATTCAGTTACTGCTTGATGTATGCTTAAGACTCGACATCTGATCGGCAACTTTTTTTCTAAACCATTATGCATCTTTTTGGACAATTTGACTATGAAGGAAATGCTAATTTCTCCCAAGGCACAAGTCCTCCAAGGATACAGCTTTCTAGAAATTAGTTGTTGGTGGGCACAAAAACACATTTCCATTGCGGAATTCCTTGCGCGATTTTAATTTGATTACATTACAGAACGGCACTGTCTTTATTCTTTTTTTAACTATCCCATTGGCATCTGGAAAGATTGGGCAAAGAATATCACTCTGCAGGTTCCAGCGTGACAACAAAATCAAGAGTGATGCCTCTTCTTCTGGCAGCAAGTACCGATTGGGAAGTAATTCCCAGCCCCCCCAAAGCCTAATTTTACAGCGGCATCTATAGCTATTGGCAGCTTGTGAGATCCACACCCAATTAGGAGTTCCTTTTGGGAGGTGGTACGAGGATTTGAATATAATGTGAGAATTATATCATGCCTTCTTAGTATCTTTATTAATTGTTTGATTGAATTCAAATATAAAATCTAATGATGAATAAATTCAGTAATATTCAACCCATGAATTCAACTGAGAAATTCCGAGACTGAAAAGAAACGAGAACGAGTGTCAAATTATGAGAAAGACTTTCACTTTGTGAGATGGATGGAATAACCTTTTCAGACCCTATTTCCCCTCCGGCCTCGCTTACGTTCCTGAACCTGAGAGGGGGCCTTGTTGACTTCTGAAGGAAAAAAAACAAGTTTAAGATTTTACGAAATATAATTTTATTTTCAAAGTTTAATCGCAACGCCAAAAGGCTAGAACAGTGTGGGAAGAGGATGGCTAATGTCATATTCGTAAGCAGCATTTTTGGAATTTGATTCGAGGGGTTTTACACCGAGTTCCCACGTTACTGTTCATGGTTTTCTTGTATCGTCAAATCAAACATCATTCAGAATAGAGTCTATAATTGGAGATAGAAAAGAGCCACATAGAGCAAAGACGGGAAAAATAAAACAACATAAAAAAAAAAGACTTTTATTTGCTGAAATGACATCTTACCTTGACATTGTACGAAATTTTCTGATAAAAACTATTTTTTGAGAAAACAACATATGAATTTTAAACAATATAAAAAACTACTTGAAAAATTAGGATTAATACGTAATAAAATATAATGACACGTTTGAAACAAATCTGAACCCTTTCTTTTCTTTTTTTTTCAATTCCTCCTCCCAAAAAATCAGAGTCGGCATAGTTTGATTGGGTGTGTGTAAACGACAAATGTCTCCTCCCTATTTGATCTGAAAAACATTTTAAACGTGTGGTCGGGAAGAGGACACCACGGAACTGTGAAGTATTTCATTATTGGTTTAAGGTGGTACACCGTAGGGGCCCCCTCATTTGTTCGCTTGTAACTCTGTCTTGTAGTTACCAGAAACTAATCTATTTTCCTCCACTCATTGCCATGGAATGGAAACAACTGCGTATCACTAATCGGAGCTCTCTTTGAAGAAGACCACACACTCTAAATACAAAATACTATTCCGAAACACCCGTGCCAGAAAGTCCTACACACTTGTAAACCGCACTGAATTTTGGTTTGTGAGAGGAAGAGAATAATTGAAATAAATCTTTGCACTGAATTTGTTTTAATTGAAGCCTAGGAGAAAGGTTAAGGAAACATATAATTTGCATAAAGAATATTTTGAAGTACTTTTTATTTTATTTTATTAAATTTTCAATATAACTTTTTTTTTTATTAAAAAAATATTTTGATTATATCAAATTTGGATAAATAAGATAAACACAATTCACCAACACAAACAGTAGGCTATCTCAAATTAGTACCACTAACGACTACATAACTAGATGACTCAGGTCTAGGATTTGAAAAGAGCTAAGCCATTGCTTAATTCAATAACTAGTTACTAGTTAGGTAAATGAGGTTTTTGAGCTAAATACATAAAACCTTTTATTCACTTGAAAGAAAGAGCCAGACTTAGGCCAAGTATGTTTAGTTCAAAATGACTAATTCAGATTTGGCGAGTCCGTTTGGCCAACTTACCTAGAGGACTCACCAATATTATAGATCTGCAAACGTCATGCAACCCTTTCAAAGAATTCAAATTATTTACATAAAGATAAAAAAAATTATATTTTAATCATTCATAAACAAATAAATTTTTAATTTAATCTTCTGTAAATTATTTTTTTTAATTTAACTTTCAATAATAAAAATATTTACAATATCATTCTTCAATTAAATTATTTAAAATTTAATATACAATTTAGCTTACTACTAAAATAGAACTTTTTTCTCCCATATTTATCTATCTTAATATATTATTTGACATTAATTTAACACTACCTTCCACTCATAAACAAAATTCTTAAAAAAAAATTAATTTAATTGGCATTAAAAATTTTGTACAAAAATAATAATTTTAAACACAAAATTATAATTTTAATAGTGAATTAAATCTAATATCTAATTTAGACAATAATTTAATTAATGAATAATATTATAAGTATTTTTATTTTTAAAAGAATTTAAAAAATTAAATTAAAAATTTATCTACCTAATAAAAATAAAATTATAATTTTCCTCGACAAAGATATATTGACATTTCATCCATTTCTTTCCGGTTTGAAGCTATAAAGCCAAATACAATGCCTCTTAGGTGCTCGGAGATTCTAATAAAATCTCCAAAATACTTAATCTTAAAAGAATAGAATTACCGTGTTCAATATAAACTATTTTGCAAATTTTTTTTAAAATTTAAATTTCTTATTATATTTAATTATCTACAAAGTATAAACAGTTTAATTCCAAATATACGAGCAAAATTTTAATTTTTAAAAATATTTTTATTTAATCAACATTTTAAAAGTTATTAATATAACTTTTATTTGTGATTTTCTGTTATGTAAACTTTTTTTTACAAAAAATTCAATCTATGTATCCATACTAAGCAAATTTATTATTCGTTACCCAATTAATCAATGCTTGAATTTATGTTGCTTCAATAATTAAATCCAGATAATAAATAAATAAAATCCACACCAAACACCCACTTGAAAAACATTCTTACCCGAAGTTAGAGGTTGTTAACCTTGAAATCAGTAAAATTAAGAATGAATAGATCACTCGTTGAATCTTAAAATCACATTCTTCAAGAAAAAGGAAAGCACGTTGCTACAGTCTCGGCCAATTTGACAAGATTTGATGGAAACAACAGGCACCAATGATGGAATTCCAGTTTAAAATAAGAGCTTTCATTCCAAAGCACACCCAGTCCCATTATCGAATTCCAGCTTCGATAAAAATAGCTTTTACCTTCTTTTTTTCAGTCAAAGGTAAAATTAATTTTGCCAAAACCATCTACATTAATCTCCCCCAGCACCTGACACAGCCTCCAAAGTCCATTTCAAGAATCTGCCAGGCAAAAATAATTTAATCCCAACCAAAAAATAATTCTCCATATACAATACAAAAGCCAGCTTTCGGAAGCGTACCGATGTTTTTTCACCAACAGGACGCTTCAAGTGACGATTGCATTTTTTTTATTTTCTTTTTTTTTCAAAAAAAAAAGTCCCCTAAGAGTATCAAAGACAACCCAGCACATTGAATGACTAATTGTTTGCACCAAGATGAAAAGAAACCTAACATAAAATTAAGATAAAAACTCATCCCATCAACCACCCAAATACCCTTAATAGAATATTATTACACTAAAATTATCTCATAAAGTAAAAATATATCTAATACATACATTCAGCTGCATCAGCAAATCAACTATGTCAACACATCCTTTAATAAAAATATTAATTCAACGACATGGTTTTATGGTCTGACCGGTGCCAGTCACGAAACAGCAAATGCAAAGCTGGGGATTACCAAAACTACTAAAAATACCAACAAAATTCATTCCCTAACGAACAAGTACTAGCAGAAACTATATAAGTTGAACACACTAGCTCTATATTGCTGCAAACATATAAAATTCATTAACTATTTGCAAAAAGACAATATTCAATAGCCGAATCTAATAGCTCTGCCCAGCTAGCAATAGTACTATGCCATATCACAGGGACCTTTCAGCGTCACTTTGTGACGTTAATACCCAACATAAATTGCAAACTCTATACAGGGACGAAGCTGCTGTCAAAATAATTTCCAATTGAATCATTTCCATCAAACCTCTATGCTTTTACTCACAAGGGTAGTTAATACTAAAAGGACAAATAAATTACCAATGACTATTGGTTTCATCCATTTGATTGTGAATTAACCACAAGTTTTTCTGCACTGTACTTAAAGAAAACACTCAACTAAAGTCTACCTTCCGGTTTGATCAACATTTAGCATTCGTGACTGAATCTTAACAACCCAACACAGCTCACTCCTGCAAGTTCAGAACTTCAAATTAAAAATAGAAAGTAAAAAGAAAATGAGTGCTCATGGTTCAAAAAGTGAACAGCAATGTAATGTTCTCTAAGGTCCAGTACTGGGAACAAAGAACCATTTCTACTTTAATTTTGCAGGACTGAGGGATTAGACATGTACACACACACATCTAAAGGGCAAAGACAATATAAACCATAAAAATCAAAGCTGATGATGAGATATAGATAGTTTAATAATTACCCCAGCTGCAGCTACAAATCCCACATCTTGGGAGTTTCATCATTAGGTAGCCCAATAGACCAGTCATGAGTCAGTCCCAACACGTTCAGCAATACAACAAAATTGCATTTGTTCATTTCTATCTTGTAGGCACCATGGCCAACCATACAAAAGATCACATCCCAAATGTTCTGTTGTAAAGATCCCCAGAATTCTGCATCCGATATTTTGAATCCTCATATCCTGCATAAAACTTGTTGAGTCCAAGTCTTTCATTTCTCAGAAGCTCAGCCACACCCAGACCATTTCCACTCTGCACTTCATTCCACCCATCCCATTGTCCATTTGACAAGACTGCATTTCTGGACTGCTGTGGAGACAACTGAGAAAAAGGGACCAAATTACTGACTTGTGATTGATCTAACCTTGAAGAGATTCCATAAGAACCACTACGCTGAGAAAAAGTATTCCCCAAATCAGAAAATCTAAGGTTCTGCTGTGGTGAGAGAGATCGATTCATCAATAATTGAAGTCTGGCCTCATTTTCAAAATAATTTAATTGTGGGGCGAAATTTGATCTCATGTCCAACCCAGGGCTGTTTAGTGTCCCTTGAAGTCTCCCCTTACCAACTGCCAATATAGCAGGATCAATAAATTCAATGTCACCTGCGCCACCAATATTTCCAGTTGTAGGCATCTGATATGAGTTTCTCCTTAAGGACGAAGAGTCAAAAGAACTGCCTGTTAAGTGGACAACAACTACAATTAAAACTTATAATAATACACAAGTGAAAATAGAAAGAATCCACAACCAACCAGATATGGAGTCAAAAGCCTGCTCCACTCTCTCTTGAGAAGAAAAACCTGGTGGTGGTGCCCTGATTGAAAATCCTGGTGGAACTGTAATCTGAGCTCTTGCAACAGCTGTAAGCCATTATACCAGGAAGGGAATCAGATGCTATACAAAGCTGAGATACAGTTGCAAATAAAAACAAGGCAGCCAATATATAATTTTGCAGGAATGCAAACAGGAAACCCAAAAATAGAACCTTGATTATTTCTTGACCTTAGATTTCTAACTTCAAAAAGTGAGTGGTGGCCTGGTGGATCCAGCAACAGCTTTAGCAGCCATTCAAAGCTACCTTACCTAAATCTCATTCACAACTAGTGATCTACTTGATATCACTACACAAGAAATTATTACAAGCAGAAATAGTTCTTATCTTTTCTTTTCTTTTTTTTCTTGGGGGATGTACTTTTACAAATGACATAACAAAGGGTGGCTATGTAATCAAGTACCAGCCTCCTATTGCAACTTCCCAGACAATGATTAAGTTGCAGACACAACTTGTAAATGGACAGACATTAGTTCAGAAAATCAGGGAACACACATTATTAAAAAAAAAAAAAAAAACAGAAGCCTGTAATTAAGTCCCAATTGTTACACAGATAAGAATTGCAAAAACAAAAATGTATAAATATTTTAGTTCTCTCTAAGTTTGAATAAAATAGAAAATAAACCCAAAATGTGCAGTAAACGAAACATCAAACACCATAAATAACATTTCTAAATAAGATTTTACTCAACATTAAAAATCTGGAAGACAGGATGGATAAAAACAAAAACTCAAGGATGGTATGAAAACAGTAGCAAAAGAGACCAGAAATAAGAAATGCCACCAGAAAAATTTATAAAAGCTAAATTGGCCGGCAAGAGGAAGCTATTAAAACTCACCAGATGGCTTATTAGAGGAAGCAACAAAGTTGCCACTGCCTAAATTTTCGGATTCTTCAAAGTTACTGGTAGGGAACCCATTAGCAATACCCAACTTATTTAGATACAAGTCTCTTTCTGCAAAATCCTGGATGAGTGAACGGCTCTTCGTCAGTTGCTCACCAACACCATAAGATGGATGTACATCAAATGTTTGGATTTGGGATTCCTCCTGCCTTGCAAAAGAGAATCTTGATTGATTGTTATTTTGCACTTTCCAAGAACTAGATTTTTTAATTGGACCAGACTGGTTATCAGTATTTTCACACAATTTAGCCAAATTCTGAGGTGATGTTAGAGAGTCACCCCAAGGATCAAAGTCCATGGACAATATATTTGAAATTATACTACTTTCACCCTTTTCAATAGCAGCATCATTTACACCATTAACTGCATCACCAGAAAACCTTCCAATCCGTTGCTTGTTTCTTTCATCATGAAGCAATAAAGAACGTTCAATGGTGCTATTCAAACCATAAGAACTGCCGCTGGCCAATTTCTCAGGGTAACCATTACATAATATGCTAGATGCATGTAATAGAGAATCATCCCCAACTTTATCATCTGCAGAAAGAGAACCAGCATTTACAGATGCGCAACATTCACCATGCTGCAGAAGAGAAGGACTAGAATGGTTAGACACATGAAGGAAACTTGCTGATTTTGGCAAGTAAGGAGAACGACAAACTTCTGGATCCTTGAGTCTTTGATTATCAAAAGATGTTATATCATCTTCCACTTCAGCTGTCGCTGATACTGATACTGATACTAAATGAGCTTGTGAATCCAATCTCCAATCACACTGTTCTCTTGAAATACACACCCGATTATCTAAGGTAGCAGCTTTACCAGCTGCAGTTGTGATTAATGCATCTCTAAATTTCTCCAGATTATTCTGTGATCCTTGAATTTGAGGAGATTTAATCACCACACAATCAGAAGGTGGACTACTAGGTTTGGTTATACCATAAAGTTCATTTTGGACATCTCTATCAATGTTAGTTGAGGAAAAATCAGAGCACGAGTTCTGAATCTCTTCATTGGTAGCAATACTTGCTTCCTCAGGACCAGAACTGTATGATGACTGCCTGGTGACGTCAGTAGAATTTGTTCTGTTTGCTGTAGTACAACTGCCTATATCACTGTCTCTAGATAGTGGTAGAGTAGATAACTGGCTGCTCAAATTCACAGGTGCAGGAGAAACATAGGAAGTTGCAGTTTTTTCGCCTGCATTACTCAGACTGTCCACGCTATTGTAATGTTTAGCTGGATTCAATAATTCATTTTTTACCCCAGGTGGCATACTATGACTCCCTTCACTTGATGGTAGCCTCTTTATCACATCACCATGCAATCCAGAAGCCTGAATTGTGCCTACAACAGCTGAAGAAAAGGCCAGGGTGCTACTGACTGCATCATGTTTCAGCTTGGATGGTCCATTTGGACATAATAGACCTCCAGCAGGGGGCTGACAACTTGTAGTCTGTGTACCCCTAGCACACAGAAATAATTTACGGGATAAATTACACAGCTTTAATCTTCAAAGCCAATAATCACATAAAGATACATACCATGCAGTAGCAGCAGGAAGTGCTATAGATCTTTCTGAACTTCCATTAGGAGGCAAACCTCTTATGATGCTAGCAGAGGTCTGCTCAAAAATTAACAAAGTAAGTTAGCGCCTTAATGTTCAACAGCTGAGCGTATAAACTATATTTTGCTAGCAGTATACCTAATCTGGAAAATGCAACTAAAAACGGGCAAACAATTACCTAACAATAAGATGGTAAAAGCCAACACACTAAAAAATTATGAAAAAGAAAAAAGTTCTAAAAAATAAAATAAAGTAAAATAAATAAGTCTTACACTTGAAGCATTTTTTGCAATGGGCTTTCCTGAAGAATTATTCATGTAATCATCTACTGGAGGTGGCAATACATTCCCTGAATGCCGTTGCACATTGTTTGCAGCACCAGTAATTTGTTGAACTCGACTTCTTTAAAACCACGAAGCAAGTGATTAGAGCATCATTTGAATAGCACTAAATGCAGTTCAAGAAGCATAGAGAGAAAACTAGCAAACAGAGAACGCAAATTTTTTTAAGTGGCTAGAGACCTCAGGTTCTAAGCTCTAACAATTTATGCAGAGCCAACAGTATACTCCACATATGCTTCAGAGAATATTAAATACAGATATGATCCCCTCATTTAGTTGTGTACTGTGCTATATAAAAATAAATAAATAAGGTAGGTCAACCAATGTGAGTTAAAGACACAGTAGCTAATATAGCGTTCTTACAAAAACCAGGAACAGGAAATTTTTTTGTTGGGAACAGATGCAAGTAATGCAATCTCCATTTTATCCACTACCAACTTGAATGGCAGGATCACAATTACCCATTTTTTACAACAGTAGATTTTATCTTGTCACCAAATCACATTAGGTCTCATGAAAGTTCAGTAAGATAAGAAAGTACCTAGTGTACGCTGAAATAATTTCATCTTTTGTGAAACTATCTTCTTGAGAGCCAATCTCATGCAGATATAGACAATCAGGATTGCTGCAAGGCTGGTCACAAAGATATCTCCACTATTAAAAGCATGATTAATTAAGGTTAAATTCCAAATAACCTGCTTAAACTTGGAAACCAGGCAAATAAACCTAGGTGCTTTAAATTTAGGCAATTAACTTGCTCAAATTTTCAACATTCGGCAATTGGTCCATTCCATCCAAAATATGAAAATTTATAAATCCTAACTGAAAATGCTATTACTCACAAAACGTCACCTACAATCACACTTCTTGAACCAAGTTTTACCAAATTCCCAATTCAACTGACTCGCTTTCCTTGCTTTCCTTGACTTCTTAGCCAATAGAAGGGTCTATTAGCCACAAGTTGAAAGTTTGATTGGATAATAGCCAAAATTGAAACAACAGGGGTCATTTATCAGAAGGTCAAAGTTGAAGGGAGCTTTTTTGCATTTTAGCCTTTCATTAACTAAAGCAAGTTTTAAAAGTCAATATAGACATAGTAATTTTCATACCACATTTCGGAGCCATGCATGACAATATTTCGTGGTTCCAAAACATGCCCTGCAAATGAACAAACAAAAATATACCAAACTAATGAGCAAGAGACAGAGGCCAAACATCCCATGCATGAAAGGTAAATAAAGACAGATATCAGTACCTTAAAGGTCTACCCTCCAAGACAAATCCATGTACACTTTGAATACAACGAATTGCTTCCTCTTCCTTTGAATAAGTTATATATCTGAAACAACCTTCTTTTAAGAATTGTACCATCAATATAATAGGAAAAAGGTAATCAGACAAGCAGACATAGCAGGACATATAATGGAGAAAATTGCTTCGACAAACTCTTTTTGCTAGTCTTTTCCTTATCTTCCACACTGTCAGAACAGAAATGTTCCAGAAACAAAAACTACACAGATGTTTAACTATCTCATTCAACTCAATGAAAACAAAACAGTAAAAGGTCTACCATTAAGTAGAAAACCATAATAAAATTAAGGAGAGGGCCTCCAAAAACTTGATGAAAACAATCACATACACACTACATGTATTGTTTGGAAACTGTTGAATAACACCGGCTGCTGTTCGTGACATTGATACTTTTAAGACCTTCCCATACTGACCAAAATACTCTCGCCTCTGGAGAAGCTGCACAAATGATGACGAAAATAATAGTTAACAGTAAGGCAATTAAAATTACAAGGAAAAAAGAAAACTTCTGAATGAGACGAGGCGGCAACAGTCAAATACTCAGAGATAAGAGAAGAAAGTCTTACATCTTCATCTGCCAGATTAAGAGGCAACCCTACTATATATACAAGGTTTCGCTGAATCACTCGCACACTGCTGAGCTGCTTCCGTCCTTCGGATAATCTAGATTTTGCTTTTTGATTCTTCGTCTTTCTCTCCATATTGCTTTCAGCCACCAGTCTGCAAAGACCATAACAGAGAAACAAACAAAAAGGTCTCATTTAATTTAGTATATTAATTTTGGTGAACCATATTAATATTTTTTTTAATGAAAGAAAAAAAAGCTAAAATCCAGAAAGTTTCTCAGCTGACAATTTTCTTTTGTTCTATCTCCAACATAGAGGAAAACCATAAGACATGTTGGAGTTTCTAATACAGTTCACCTGTTGGAAGTATTAGTTTTGAGATACGTTCACAAAAATACATGTACCTAATAAAAAAATAAAGGAAAGAAAAGGACTATAAAAACATACTATAATCTAATCCTACAGGAATAAACTGTTAACAAAATAACCTCTCACAGTTTGCAGCCATCCCTACAATCTTGTTCTTGTCATAAGGCACACGACATGCAGGGCATCGCCCCTCTGTGTCATCCTTCTCAGCCATTTCCAATATGTGATGCCAACACCAAACACATATCTGCATTCACACAGAGAAGGAATTAAATAGACGATTAAGCCAACTATCGACCAGGGAATTAATCACACTCAAATTCATACCCACGTGTAAAAGGAACCTAAAGCAGGAGTAGGTCCAAGTCTTCCTTTCCATAATCAGTTTTAATTATGATTAAATATTTTTAATTTTAAATCAAATTAACTTCTTTTTATTTTATGAGCATATGAGCATAACAGGAAAAATTTCACTAGTGCTAAATAGAATGAAAAGTAGCAAAAGATTATGTTGATCACCAATGTATACTCAGTTCTATAATAAATGCCAACATGCAGATATAAGGCTGCATAAAATAGGACTAAGACATGGGGCAGGGCAGGGATGAACTAGATAACCCTTTAGAATAGTAGCTAAAAGAGAAATTTTGAATCCAATATGTCAACAAAGAGAACAAATGGTTAAACGCATAAGAAATTTGGTTAACCTTAGAAAAACACCATTTTCTTCTCCAATAGATAAAATAAAATCTCCAAGTCATTGCCTAACAAAAACACAGAAAATCAAACCTCATAACCACATTTGCATGGCTTCAACTGCTGATCAGTCAAATCCATCTCTTCAGCACACAGAGGACAAGTCCTTTCTCCTTCGTCACTCATGATTGCCCTAAAGATAAATCCAGTCAAGCACATAACACAAGCATTAAGCGAACAGAATTCTATTCTGGGGGTCAGAAGCTGCAACAACATCCAATTAAATAAATAAATAATAAAAACACACACACACGCCACTCAAAGCCTCAGTCATAACAAAAAATGTGCAATGTTTTATCATATTTGTACACAATAAACTTCACAAACCTAATCCTGAAATTTCTCAAGTGTTAAGAAAGAGGAGGAAATATATTACAAATGATGAAATCATAAACATTCTTACATTAAATGTTTAACTGTGGATTATTTCCTTGTTTCACCAAGTTGTTTCAGGAAATTATGTGAGAGAAAAAGGCACCAAACAGCAACTGCGACAGCATAAAATACCGTCCACCCCTTAAAATAACAAGTTAATAACAATGCCCACTGTCTCCTATCATTTTACCACATTTAGTTTAGAGATACAGTAGAAAAAACGCATTGGACATTGTGCAAATTTCAACATATAGTAATCAACAGCATCAGAGAAGGGAACTACAAACCAAAAACAGATCATATTTCATATATTTATATTCAAATAGAGAAATACTAATGTCCTACCATCTTTTACAACCTTCCCGCACAACTCCTATAAGGTTACCAACCAAATTTAGGTCATTTAATATTCCATTTCAAATAGTCATCACTTTGGTTCAGAGAAGTTACTAGTATGATAAATTTTGGAATGAGCAGAGAAAAAAAAATATAATCATTCCATCTATTAGACGAAAAGGAGACATTATATGGTTACTAACCGATTTTTGAATATTTCCCTTACAACTTCTAAACAACTAACAAAGTGAGCTGAGTTGGAAGAAGTTGTGCAGAAGGATTGTGACTTGTGAGATATGGTAGTGCAACAAGCATTTCTCTATCCATCGAGGTAAAACCCAAATTTCCTTTCCACTCAAGCACCATTTACTTAACAAATAAATACATCAACTGTCTCCAAGCGAAATTAAAAAAAAAAAAATTGGAGCGCCTCGTCCAGAAACACCTCAGATCAACTAAACGATCAATCAGGATATTAAACCAGAAAAATAGCAGGATAATAAATTGACAATCGAAGACCTAATCAGAATTGTTTCCAAGTAACAAAATCGAAATCCAACATGCAAAACGAACCAGAAGGCAAATCTGGGTTACAAATTTAAAAACAAAAGGACACAAAATTGCAACTGATAACAATCAGCGATGATGTCAATAACAGACGTAATTTATGTATAAATTAGGGATCTAGGAAAGATTGGATTCTATTGAAAAATTAGGTTTGAAAGAACTCCAAGACTTACAGTGGTGAGATCGAGAAGAAGAAGAAGCTGCGAGGACGAGATTGTTTGAGAAGCGCACGATACCGAAGACGCAGAAAGAGAGCGAGAGAGATCAAAAGGGTAAGAGGGGCAGTGAAAACCACAAGGAGTCTTTTGAAAGAGGGAGAAAGCTTTGTTTGGATGGCTTTTTTGGCTGCTGTCCTGCGCTGCTTCTCTCGCCGTGCGTCGTTGTCATCCTTTATTAAAGACCTCCGCTTAATAGCCTTGGATATTTATTTATTTACTGTGGCGTGCCCTTTATGGCTATAACTTTTTTTTTTTTAATGGCTATAACTATAAGCCCTCTTTCTCTTGATTCTCTCCGTTCCGTTTTGTCGAGCTCCAGAACAGGGCTTCCAGCATTTGGGCTCTCTCCGCTACCCGCATCCCTTATCACTCTAGAGGCGGTGCTTCGCATATATGACACGTGGCTAGTCTCTTGATCCCAAATACAGTCAGATGCATTTGAAAAAGAAGTTCCCCTTCAAGCTTCATCCAACATAACGTCGTTCATTATAAAATTGTTCCTATTATCTGAAAGCGTAGTCGCGAGCTGAAAATAGAGATATTCTTATTTTTACTGAAAAAAATATATATATATATTTAAAAGGAAAAAAAAAAAAAACTTATCATAACTGCAAAAGTACCATAATGTCTTCAAGTAAGAGTACAAGAGTAAATCCGTTTTTAACATTGCAACCGTCGAACAAGGGAACAAAGGCGCAAGACCCTTTCAAATTTCAACTCACCCATATTCTTTGGAAGATCTTTTGTTATTTCGTCATTAAAAAAAATGGATTAATTCTTTCGTATGTGATATTGGATTCTTTTATCCTTCCACAAATTATATTCCAAATTGTGTATTTGTTTGGAACTTTGAGTCTTAAAATTATAATTGGAGGTAAGAACTGTATTATATTTTAAATTAAAATGCGTCCAAAAACAACTTGTATTTTATATATGATTATAATATTTTGATTGAACAAGAGTTAGAATATATTTATTGATTAATATGATATTTTAGTCTAATTCAATCTTATTGGTTCAACTGTGTCAAAAAATCAATATTCTAGTCAAACTTATCATATATTTGACTCATACTTCCTGATAAGTACACATGAAACATTTGCCTAGAGAATCAAACTAATAGTATTGTACAATATTATTTATATGAACCTTAACCATTAAATAAAGAGTCAATAATTAGATGCCACGGACATTATTATTAAAATATTTTTAACCATTTTTGATATTATCACCGTTTAGTCTGAATCTTTTAATCTATTTTTCATTATCTTTTATATAAATACTGACTTTGATATTATACTATTATCTATAAAGGTATTTTGAACGAGTTTGTGTCTAGCAAAGAAATATCTAATATGAACTAAAGTATTCACGTTTACACTACCCAGATTGGAAATAACATTTTTCAATGTTTTATTTCACAAACGTTGATTTTTTTTTTTTGGGCCAGATTTAAAAAACGTTGGTTACGAAAATGTATGCTCCAAGTCACCCGAAACTAACTGAAGTGGTTGGGGGAGTGGGAATTTGGGATAAGGTCATTAGTTCAATTCACCTTGATGTACGAAAAAAAACGTATGCTCCACATGGAGCACAAATGCTAAACGGTATTTACAAAAACAGTGATACAATAATTTGTCTCATAAACAAACTATGTTAAGTTGACCTCAAGATAATGCAGTACAATTATCTAAGAAAATATTTAATTAGTCATTTTTGAGTTATGAGAAAACTCGACAAAATGTCATTTATTATAAATAAACATATATGTACATGATGAATAGATATTTAGTATAAGAAAATAAAATGTTGATATTTAGCTTTATGGTCAAAATTTATATATATTGGCAAAGTAAAATCTTTGTTTCTCAATAAGAATTAAAAATGTCTCATATATATAAAATAGATAATATTGTAATGTTTAAAAAATATTTTTAAAGATGGCAAAGACTAAATATATTTATAATAGAACAAATATCTCAGTTTGATTTGAAGACTCTATAATTCATATTTCTAATTTTTTATATAATTTATGTTAGATTCTATTGAATATTATTAAATAGTTTACTGTTGTTACTCTTCTACATGTACCATAAGATATAAAATATGCCAATTCAATTTTGCCTTTGTGCATAGTGCCGGTTACTAATATACGTGGGAGATAAACATACTTGATGAAGAGCTGAAATATATATTTTGTAAAAGAGAATTGAAGAGAATCCACAACTTGTAATACCCTTAATCCCTTAAAATAAAATATAGAGTATGTAAAAAATGAAGGATTATATCTTATATATAATAAAAAATTAAGGTTTTTATATTAAATTAAAATATTAATTTAATCATTTTTTTATTCAGTCAATATTGTGATAAAAAATTAACTGACTATATAACGGACTACAAATTAAAACATCTACCCAACGAATTTATAAATAATTAATCTGACTTATTACAAATTATTTATATTTAATCAGGTTTCAATCCATTATAAATTTAGTAAATTTATTATAAATTTAATACTAGACTAAAATTAATTATTTAATTAATTTTATATTTAAATTAATTTATTAATTAATATTAATTTACATAAATTAATTCAACACCAATTTTTAATTGTTGTGTTAAATCACGCCATTATTGTAAGAATCAGTGACTTCTTGCTGTGCCCATATATTCAGCCAGTCGTCATCTGAGGCTAGCTCAGGTGGCAGGGGGTGGGGGGGCTGGGGGTTTTGGGGCGTGAGTCGGGTTCGACTCCCATCATATTGTACCCAAAAAAATATATATTCAGCCAGTCCGCTTTCTCTCTAGCTACGCGTGCATATGAGTAGCTATTCGGCAGATGATTTAAGGACTCTCGAGTCCCTTTACACATATTGGACAAATCTGACAACGTGATTCTGTGGCTTTTTGATTTATCTCTTAAATTTTCTAATTTTGTTTTTGGTGTTCACACCTCTTTTTTAGTTTCATATATTTAATGAAGGGGAAGAGAGTTGAACTTTGATAGGTCAGCATTAAAAAAATATATATATAAATTAAAACAATGAATGAGTGGGTCATAACTTAAAATCTTGCAAAGTTATGTCTTGGAAAATTGGCTCTCATGGATTATTTTTTTATTCAGAAATAATAACCAGGATGTTTTGGGAGCTTTCAATATTTTATTCTAACTTAAACATATCCAATTTTCTTGTTATTAATTATTAGTAATAATTTTAAAAATAAAAAATTATCAAAATTATTATTATTAAACCATGAAATGGCATATGAATCTTACACTTTATATAAATTTAAAAATACAATAAATAATGTGAGATTCAGTAACATGATTTTTATTTTTTACATTATTATTAATAATGTGAATAAAAATTATTTAAAAAAATATAAAAATCAAAATCATTTGACTGCCAAAGGTACGTGAGAAAAAAAAAATTCAAAACCCCGTGTTTTCTTTTGTAAACTTGTTGCTTCTGTATCCAATATGCGCTAGTTTACTAGTTTATAATTAGCTGTTAGTGCTATATTACACATGAGAAATCTTTAAATATGTACAATATATAAGTAGAAAGATCAATAAAAATTCAGTACAATGGTGTTTGAAATTGTGATCAATAAAATCATTTTACTATTTGTGCGAAAAAACAAAAATAATTTGAGAGTAACTATTTAAAACAGTAAAAATAACATATCATTGTAGAATTAATAAAGCAATATACGATAGATATTGAAAAAAATCTACACATATTCATAAATTCAAAATAATACATTTATATTCATCAAACACAAAATTAAGAAGGGTTAAACTAACATCCCACCATTGTTATTCTTCACAAACTTTTTGACTTTCTCTTTGATTTTAACTATTTCAAATCCTTGTCCCTCAATGTAAATAGTGTAGAATTTGTTGGCAGTAAAAAGAGAGGAGGTTTATGGACCAAAACATTCTTATATAATTGTTATATCATCAAGAATAATAAAAGGGTTACTACATGTATAGGGCCTTTGAATATGCTTAAATATACAAATTAATACATTTTCTCACTTGTTCCATACGCTTAACTTAATAACTTAAATGAATCACTAAACAATTTTTTTAAGAAATAAATACATGAATCATAATGATATATCCTCTAAAAGCGAGTAATATCAATCATGTATTACAATATATTTAGTTTCTTAAGTATTATGCTTAATGAGATAACAAAAATTAATGAATAAATTCTACATTTATTTTTTGTCCAAATATATATATATATATATATATATATATATATATATATATATATATATATATTTCAAATGAATTAAGATACACATGAATATAAAAAAACATCATAATATATAAGAATTTCATTACTAAACTGTATGTATACAATCATAAAGTTGAATCAAGTCACATTTTTTCTATATGATTCTTGAATTAAATAATCAACGATCATCAATTTAGTACTAATGTGCTCAATGACTACTTTCTTTTCTTTTACATGTTATCTAATGGTGAAGTACTTAATGTCGATGTATTTATTTCGACTTACACTTTTATTATTTTTAGCTATAAAAACAGCAGTTAAATTATTACGTAATATTCTCAATAGCTTAGAAATAGAATCCATAACTCTAAACCCTGAAATGAAATTCTTAAGCCATACATTATGTGAAGTGACCTCAAAACAACAGATGAAATTAGCTTTTGTAGTAGAAGTAGCAGTCAAATTCTGCTTAACACTTCTCTAAGAAACAACTTCACCAGCCATCATAAAAGTGTATCCTAATGTTAATTTGTGAGAATTAACACAGCCAACAAAGTTTGAATCTAAATAGCTAATCACATCCAAATTGTTCGTCTGTTTATATATAACCATGTAGTGTTTGATTCATTATAGGTACCTTATGATTTTATTTGCAACTCTCCAATAGTCCATTCTCGAGTTATTTTGATATCTCTCAAGCATCTCCACAGCCAATACAATGTCAGGTCTAGTGCAAATCTGAACATACTTCTTTAGTCGAAAGCTTTATGTATGTTCAAGCCTGCACTAGACTTGAAATTGCATTTACAGTGAGGATACTCAGGCAATATCAAAGTAACCCAATAATGGACCATTGAAGAGCTGCAAAGAAAGTCATGAGAAACCTACAAGGAACAAAAAACTACATGCTTATGTATAGATAAACGGATAATTTAAATGTGATTGGCTATTCAAATTTATACTTTGCTAGTTGTGTTTATTCTTACAAGTCAACCTTAGGATACATTTTTATGATAGCCAATTGAGCTATTTTTTGAAGAAGTGTTAAGCAGATCTTGACTGCTACTTCTACTATGGAACCTGAATTTGTATCTTGTTTTGAGGCCACTTCACATGGTATATGGCTTAAGAATTTCATTTCGAAGCTTAAAATTATGGATTCCATTTCTAGGCCATTAAAAATTTTCTACAATAATTCAGTTGCTGTCTTTATGGCTACGAATAATAAAAGTGAAAGTCAAAGTAAATACATTGACATTAAGTTCTTGGCCATTAGAGAATATGTAAAATAAAAGAAAGTGGTCATTGAACATATTAGCACTGAATTGATGATCACTGATCATTTGACTAATGGCATGCCACCACTAAAATTCAAGGATTATGTAGAGAAAACGAGACTTTGTTCCACTTTATGATTGTATATATACAATTTATTAATGAAATTCTTATATATTGTGATATTTTCTCATATTCATGTGCACTTTAATTCATTTGAAAAAATATATATTTTGTTTTTGGACCAATAATAAACGCAAGGTTTATTCATTAAGTTTTGTTACCACATTAAGCATACAACTTAAGAAACTAAATGCATTATAATACATTATTGATATTAATCGTTTTTAGAGGACCTATCACTATGATTCATGTATTTATTTTATGACTCATTTAACTCATTAGGTTAAACGTATGGATCAAGTGGAAGAATACAACGATTTGCATATTCAAGTATATTCAAATTAATTGTTCAACATTTTAAAATTAATTGAACATTATTTAGGACATTGAATGGTCGTAAAAAACTATTATATGGTCGTAACTTATCAATTATTATTCTTGATGGTAGAACAACTATATAAGGGCATTTTGGTCCCTAAACCTTTCCACTTTTTCTGCCTACAAATTTTACACCATCTTCAATGACAGAGACAAAGTTTAGAAGAGTCAAAATCAGAGAGAAAGTCAGAAAACTTGTAAAGAAAAGTAATAGCAAGAGGTTGGTTTAATTCTTCATAATTCCGTGTTTGTTCCATTTAAACATGTTGTTTTGAATTTCGAAACATGTTTAGATTATTTTTAATATCTATCAGCAAGGACGTGAGCAAGGTGTATAGATATATTCATATTCATTTTTAGCAATTTTTAATATAATTTTTTTAGCATTTCTCTCTCTCTCTCTCTCTCTCTCTCCAACACTTTTCTATTGTTTTATTTTAATTATTGTTTCTTTTGAGGGGATGAACATTTGGAATGTTACACATAGCTCTAACTTCTTGTACGATTTGCGTGGAATTCCATTAAGTATTATTAAACAATTTATCATTTATGTTCTTCCACAAATACGAGATAAGATATAACATGTTAATTCAATTTTGCCTTTGTCCATAGTGCTGGTTTCTCATTATTGTGTTAAATCACACCATTATTGTACGAATCTAACTTGTTAAGGCACCCATATATTCAACCAGTCCTCTTTCTCTACAAGTTTCAATTTGAAAATTAAATTCTAAAATATATAAATTTTTAGAAAAGTCACAACTATTAAGAAAAATCCCAACTTTTTAGAAAAGTTATAATTCTTTTGAAGAGTTGTTTCTAAACATATTTTTATTATAAATTAGAGTTTGACAGATAGAAAAATTATCAAGAGAGAAATTATTAATCCTCCTCTTTTATTATTTTCTCTAAAATTTTAAGTAGTTATATAGAAGAGATTCCATAAATTGTTATCTGTAAATATCACCTTAAGAACAGTGTGATTACATATATTTCTGAGTACAACTTCATATTCATTATTTCTAACAATTTTAAGGTGATATTTGTTAAATATGGAGACTACTCAAGAATCTCCATTTAAGGTGAAGAACCAAGATTTCATCAAACTTCATCAATTTGATGGAACAAATTTTAATTGGTGGAAATACAAAATGATATTTCTTCTCACTGCCATAAAGATTTCAATTATATTTTGTGATTATGTTTTTTAAGAATATGATTATTATGGTTAGAGATATGCATATTTAGACTTCTACTTTTAGAGTATTGCAATTTATGTAAATTTATAGTTTACATTTGATATCAAAGTCATACTTAGTTTTTTTATTCAAAAATACAATTTGAGATTTCATTGAATATATATTCATATTTCTCATAATGCTCTATATAATTTTTCTCATGATTAACATAATTGAATTCTTTTGTGTATTACAAAATTGTTTATCTGTGAGAAAAGTAATATTGTTAAGAGCAAATAAATGAAGAAATAGAAACAAATCAAGTGTATTTTTGAAATTGTTTAAAAATTTTGGAGTGAAAAAAAAAAAAAAAATATATATATATATATATATATATATATATATATATATATATATATATATATATATATGTATAGTATATATATATATATATATATATATATATATATATATATATATATATATATATATATATATATATGTATAGTATATATATTAAAACTTCAGTGGTAGGGGTGAGTGTAACGGCCCCAAATAATGGAGCACATGACCGGCACGGCATAAGGGTTTCCCCCTAACCGCAAGCCTAACACATAGCATGCACAAACATCCAGCATACAATCCAGAGTACATAATAAATATAACTGGCCACATATGCCACATCCAATATAAGAAAATATTGTATATATATATATATATATATCTCATGAATCCAACATCTGTGATTCAACTTGGCCCATGGCCTCATAATACAAATATCGTTGTAAAACATAAAACCATTTTTCCAAACAACACATCAAAATACGCAAGAAGCGAGAATCCTACCTGTATGTTCATGGAGGTACACTAGACATAAACTAAACTAAACAAACAGTACAAAAGAGCCTTGCCCAAACTGGGGATCACCAAAGCTATCTTCAGCCTCCTACGAAACTGTAGCTGGATCAAAGTCTCTTTGACTATTTGTGGGGAGGAAACAGAAGAGGGGTAAATCACCACATCTCAGTGAATGGATAAATCACACTATAACAGAAACATGGCAAACCAAGCACGAATGTTTTGCAATGAGTTTAATAATTGAAATCAAAGTGTAAAGATAATAATAGAAACATTAAGCATTTAACCATAATTTATTGAAAGAAAAGTTAAACAGTTCAAATGTATGTTCAAAAGATAAAACAAGATTAAATCAGTAACAATAGAGCAAATCAATTATGCATGGTAAGTAATAAATGAAGTTATTTATGCAATAACAATGATGAATGAGATTGTTTAGAAATATTTAATCTTTAAGAAAAATGCACTAGTTTATTGGAGGTCTTTCCTAACAGATCTATCATCTCCCTCAAGCACACAGCAAGGGTAGGGTAATCACTGTAGGCGTAGACATAAGTCCACCCTAAATCTCCCAAGCACACAGTAAGGGTATGGTAATCACTGTAGGCGTAGACATAAGTCTACCCTAAATCCCTGTGTCTTAGGCAGTCATATGCCCGTCACAGTATCTTAGGTCGAAGCCTTCGCATGACTATGGTGCACCAGGGCTAGCACTCCCTACGACTAGCTAACAGTGATCTAAAAGGGTCCTTCCAATAGAAAACATTTGAAATATGCTATTCAAAGAGTTTAAAGTAAAATATTTCAATAACATTACAATAAAGTTATAATTCTCCATCTAGCTCTTTTCATGCATAAAATTCCGTTTTAAAATATATCTCATCCATGAATTCTCATGGAGACCTTTATAATCATAAATTTTCTCTTTTAAACATAGATCGTCCGTAGACGTCACATAGATGTTCATCATGCATCAAATCATTTCATGGCTAACTTAGTTCATTTCTATGACTAAGTTCGCATTTCTATAAATCTAGCTTAAATGGAGAATTATCAGTCTAGATGTTTGCCCTGCATACCTAGGGTTCAACTAGGATTGAAATTTATAAATTCTAACATGGTTGGAACATATTGGTTTTCAAAGCGGTAAAACAATTTAGCATACATTCCAACTAGTTAAAATCATATGAAAGAGTTATAAACTGAATTCGTAAAAAAAATGCGCTATAGTATGAAAAACCCACTCACAGGTAAGGGCTCCAGATTGGACAGCCCTAAAATCCTAGTTCCTGGTCTGAATTCGGTAAAACAGACCCCAAAATCGAGTTCAGAAGGTCCAAAAACCTTAAATGAGCTTGGGGTACTGTTCACCGCCGGAAAACACTATTCACCGCCACTATTTATCGCCGGAAAACACTATTCACTGTCACAAAAATTTTACCGAATCAACAAAACAATTTCATATTCTAATATTTATCTAGTTTCTGAATCCATCTACGGAGTCAGATTTCTAATTAGAAGTCCCTAAGTAAGGTTTTTCAAAATTTACCTTTTACCGAGATTTTCTACTTCAGATCTACGGCGATTCAACGGTTGATTTGAAAGACTGATTGGTCAAAACTGAAGTACTCTTCGTCCTGAATCGAATAACACTTTCAGTTTTGATACTGGAAGCCAATTGGTACTCCAAATCAAAAGAAAAGATTTGAAGTCACTATTCACTCACTATGCAGCACTATGCATTTTTTTCGTTTTCTTCTTCGAATTCGTCGCCCCCGGTTTCTCTTTCTGACGTTTTGTTTTGTTTTTTTTTATAATAATAATTATTAAATAATTAATAATAGGATTTTCTTTTATATAAATTCATATAAATTCCATTTTTCATCATAACATATCCCAAAAATTCTTAAAATTTTTCATTCTCATAAATCTTTAGTTAAACTCTTAAATCATGATTTTTCTTGATAAAAATCATAATAAAATAAATTTCAAAACAAATATCTTAATTCATATTACAAGAAAGAATATTTCTAAAAATACTATAAAAATTCAATAGAGGCCGGTATAATTATTTTAAGCAATACAATACTTCTTTTACTTAAAAGTCTACTTACTTTTAGCAAAACATAATCATTTTTAAATAAATAAAAATATATTTGCTTATAGCGCGCCAAAACATAAATTCTCATATTTCTTTTGTAATTCTTTAATCCATGTAATAAATATACATATTTTCTATGGTTCTTATCTCCATTTTCAAAATTCTCTCTTTTATTCTAAATTTCCTTTAATTGGAATTTTTGTTAAATTTTTACGGTTATTACATTCTTCCCCCCTTAAAGAAATTCGGTTCCCGAATTTCATCACCACAGTTGCAGATAAACACTAACCTCATTGTTCAAACAAGTACAGATATCTGGCACGTATATCCTCCTCTCTTTCCCCAAGTAGTTTCCTCAAAAGAGTTATTTTTCCATATCACCTTTACTATAGGTATTTCTTTTAACCATAACTTCTTTACTTGTCTGTCCACTATTGCTACTGGTTGTTCCTCATAGGTTAAATCTTTCTATAACTGAATCTATGGACACTATATAATATGTGTAGAATCCGGTAAATATTTTCTTAGTATAAACATATGAAAAACTGGATGGACATTACCCAATTTAAGAGGTAAAGCCAAATAATAAGCCACTGAACCGATCTTATCAAGAATTTCAAATGGTTCTATATACCGAGGGTGTAACTTCCCTTTCTTTCAAAACCTCATTACCTCTTCTATGGGTGAGTCCTTCAAGAATATATATATAGTCACCAACTAATACTTTCTCGTGCTCAACATTTATAGTCCTTATAAACTTTTGACTTGTATTGAGTTTTCAGTATTCTTTTTCTAATCATTTTCACTTTATCAATGACATTTCATAATAAATCTAACTCAACTGAGTCATTTAACAGAACATTTGTAACACCTCTTACATAAGGTTTAAATCTTCTATTATCATTTTATTATAAACAAATTATGTTAAGAAATCTCCTACCTATCTAAAAAAAAATATGCTTGTAGCATGCTCTCCAAACTAGCATCATCAATTTAATAATTCATATGCTATCTATTGCATGTTATTCCAAATTAGATTTTCAAAGTTTAACTTTTCTCAATTCACTCACATATTAAGAAACCTATGATGTTCATGTAAAACTTCAAATGATTGCCATTGTATATTGGCATGATCATTACTGCTATGAACAAGTTCAACTAAGGACAATTAATTTCTCCAAACTTTCACCACAATAATATAAAGATACTTAAAGCATAACTTCTAATGTATAAACACATTATTTAAATTTAGTATCAGTCACTCTATTATCTAATAAAGATCCTTAGACTTCCTGAATAACTCTCTTGAGATAATATATTCTATTCGTACTTGCCAACATACTCGCCAATGAAAAATTTCACTTGTATCTTCTTTTTACCATTATACTAGTACCATTTTTTTTTATCTCAGTATATCCTTATTACCTCGGGTAATCCATATTTACAATCTATGGCTTCTTTTGAAATCTCTTTTCTCAACAATTATCCATACGTGAATTTCTAATCTCAACATAATTTACATTCTAGATATTAGTCTCAATTTAGCAAGGTATAAATCATTAACACAAATATCTTAATCACTTACATTATTCCCAGAGATGATTCTCAAAATATTCTCCATGTTTCCAAATTAAAAATTTCGAGATTAGCTTAAATCTTACTTTCCATACTTTACTCCTCAAAAACTTCAACACCGTTAACTCCTTTGATTACATTCGTCAAAGCACCATTACATCATCGTCCATCTATTCTTTTCAAAATCTCTATTACTTTAATCTACTAATAAGTTGAACACCATAATAACTGAGTTCCAAAGATTAGAAATTATCTTTCCTTGCAATGAGGGAAAACAACATTGCATTTAATGCCAACCGTTAATGAGGGAGAATGCAGTGAAACAGACGAAAAGCACAATAGAGAATGGTGCCAAAATAGAAAGTCAAAAATTTGGACAAACATTGAAAAGCATTAAAATCGGTGGCCGTAATTCTTGAAAATCTGTAAACAAAATCTAGCTGCTATTTCGACGAAAATCGGTGGCCGCAAATTTTGAATATATGTGCCAAAATTTAATTCAAAGATATTGTTATTCGGCGGAAGCATATCATATGGAAAAGAAATATTTCTGAGCCTATAAAGTCTGTGAATAACAAGAGCACATAGTTAACTGGTAGGATGCAGTTGGTTGTTTCAAAATATATATAATCAATCAACTGTAAATAACCAATCCAAATTAAAATTTCTCAAAATAGCTAGTCGACTTATAAACCAATAGTCGACTGGTAAAAACATTGAGAAAACAAAATAAACCATTTGATTGTTCCTCTTCAACAATTAATTGGTTTGCATTTTCACTTTTTTTTTCTTTTTCTTCTTTTTTACAATGACGGCTATCACCTACAACCTTTCAAGACATCAATGCTTCATCAAAGACAACAAGAAAAAGACAGATTTCTGGTGATATCTTATCTTATGCTCTTTATGTGCTTAATATGGGTCACAGTCATAACTACTGTACATATACATGCTTGCCCCCTTCTTTTTTTTTTACCTTTAATTTAGCTTATATCCATCAATCACTCACATAGCTGTTCTAATAATATCCGGCCTATTTGCATAGCTATTATAAATAAGCCCTTCTCTGAGTTCAATAAATACTTAGGCCCCGTTTGGATAAGAACACTTACGGCTTATTATAGCTTTTCAAATTATATAAGTGTTTCTTTAAACAAAATTTGGTGTTTGTTTTAGTTTAATTAAGCTCCTTTTGAATATTGAAAAAGCTGTTTTGAGTTTATTTTCTGAAGCTATTTTTTCAAGCTTCTTCCAGAAGCCATTTGCGAAAGCTAAAATTGAGTGACCGGGAAGCTGTTTCATAATCTATGGAGACATATGTACCCTGCTCTCACGTCTCCAGCTTCTTCAACATTTCAATCTCACATCTCCAGTTTCTTCCAACATCTTCAACCTGCAACTACACCAACTGGGTGCACCCACCTGCAACTTGCTTTCTTCGACCACCTGCAACCTGCAACCTTGGGTGCACCCACCTTTGCCAGGGACTTCCACGAAATGAAAACGGGCAGCTTCATCTTATGCTTGACGAGGCTAGCTTCTCAAGAAGATGCCCATCTGATGCAACCCCATTTTTGTCCCATATGAGGAAGTGGCAGAGAAAGGATAGCGAAATGGCAATGGTGGCTCTGTTTTGTGCGCGTGAAAGATGAGAATGAGAGGGAAAAAGGAGGAGGCGGAGAAGATGATCGAGGGGGGAAAGATTTCCTACTACGGTTGGTGCTCCTTTACTCGGTGCATGCAAGATTTCATCACCAACTTGGCGAGGGAGGCAAGAACAGGGGCGTCGATCTGGAGTGGGTCTTTGGTGAGGGAGGCATTGAACAGGGGCATCTGATAGGAACCCAACCATGCAGACTTTGCAATGACAGTTATGTTCTTCCCCTGCATCCATTTCCAAGTCTGCATGGTTGGGTTGTGGATATGGAAGCCTAGTCGGAGTGGATATGGAAGCTTTTTATGCAAAGGATCAGACTAAAGGCTTGTATGGGAATGCAGCTTTTGCGGTTCCAATCTGCATGTGATAACTATGTTGGTTAATGGAAAAACTTTATGGGATTTCTTAGTAGAAGAGTTTAAGATTTCTTACTTGGCAAGGTTGTTGAACGCAGATCAGCCATCCAAAGAACTTTTGACACTGAAGCCCTTGGTAAAAGAACTATGGTGGTACCATTTGAGTTAGTCTCTGATGCCATCTTCAGAGCTTTCTTTACGTTAGGTTCAATGTCGGCTACAGTTATTACCACACTGGGATTGTGAATTTTGATCAAACCCTTCATGCAAGCCTGTGTTCAAGAAGAGGCGCAAGTGCCTTAACTTCATCAACAGAGTGAGCATAAAAGAGGGCATCGATTTTTTGAGGGTACATTGCAGCCCACTGAGTAATATAACCAGTGGAAAGTGCTTTCCACCATTTTTCCATTAGATGCATACTCATTTAGCTGCAATCACAATAATTTAGCTGCCTACTCATTTTTCCATTAGATGGTGTCAAAAGTTGTCACAGAATAAAAAAGACTATTATTGCTATTTTGTAAAGTAATCCAACCCACCCATCTCAATTATTAAACAAATGAATAAATCAGTACAATCTAAAATTTTTCATGGCCAAATAAAAAATAAAAAAGGAGTAAATATTTAATTAACCTATTAAAATTTATACAAATCAAGAATTAAAAAATTGTCACATGACTATTTAAATAAAAAAAATTTGACTGGACTAAATATATATAACAATTTTTTAATTTTATTTGTATAAATTTTATTCTACTGTTATCGATGGATTAGATATTTACACATAACAAATTCTAAGTCTACAAAAAGCCTTTTAAAATTAAAAAAGTTATATGTATGGTGCAATCTTACCGTTCATTAGTGTTTGTGAACCTATACTTCATAAAAATAGTTTAATATATTGTGATTTATTCACCACTTTTTTATGATTAACTTTATGGTTAAAAGTTTAATTTATGATCAATTAACATAATTTACTGGTATTGTATCCTATTATTTTTTACTAAATTTTATTTGAAATTTTTTTTATTTTGTTTATGTGTAAGTAAATCATATATTTTTCTCTATTAAAAACTCTGTTGTATCAGTCCTTCTATTTTTTTCACCTTTCTAGTTAACATGTTCTTTTTGACAATTTATGTTCTTATATTATGCTAGTATAAATAATCTTATAATAATCTAATTATAACACTATAAATATTTTAAGTGTAATTTTTTTTTCAAATTATAAACAAAAATGCTTATTTATCCAAACACAATCTTTATAAGTGCTTATTAATGTCTATTTCAGTAATTTTCATAATTATAAGCACTTATATATTATTAATCCAAACAGTTTAAAAAGAGCTTATAAATTTTAAAAGCACTTTATCAATTACGTATCCAAACACTAAATAGCTTAATTTAAAAGGAACTTATGACATAAGAGTTTTTCACATAAACCCTTCTTTAATAGTCGACTGGTAAAAACATTGAGAAAACAAAATAAACCATTTGATTGTTCCTCTTCAACAATTAATTGGTTTGCATTTTCACTTTTTTTTTCTTTTTCTTCTTTTTTACAATGACGGCTATCACCTACAACCTTTCAAGACATCAATGCTTCATCAAAGACAACAAGAAAAAGACAGATTTCTGGTGATATCTTATCTTATGCTCTTTATGTGCTTAATATGGGTCACAGTCATAACTACTGTACATATACATGCTTGCCCCCTTCTTTTTTTTTTACCTTTAATTTAGCTTATATCCATCAATCACTCACATAGCTGTTCTAATAATATCCGGCCTATTTGCATAGCTATTATAAATAAGCCCTTCTCTGAGTTCAATAAATACTTACATTAGTATCTTTGTCTATACTCAAAGTTAAGGTAAGAACAATTATGGAGGGAACAGCATTCCGTCAGTTTTGAAATATCTGTGTCTTTTGTGGTTCCTGTCCTGGAAAAGATAAGGAATATGTGAAAGCAGCACAAAACTTGGGTATGGTGCTGGCCAGAAGAAAACTTCATCTAGTCTATGGTGGAGGTAACTGTGGGTTAATGGGGTGTGTGGCTACAGCTGCACATGTAGGAGGATGCCAAGTTCTAGGTATTATTCATACAGCTCTAACTGCATCCAGCAACATAGGGAAAACAATTGGGGAAGAATATAGAGTAGCTTCCATGCATGAGCGCATGGCTAGAATGATGAGTAATGCTGACGCCTTCATTGCCTTACCAGGTGGTTTTGGTACTTTAGAGGAGATTTTCCAAATAGTCTATTGGGCACAACTGAATTTGCATCACAAACCGATAGGCTTGTTAAATGTTAATCACTTCTTTGATGGTTTGTTATCTTTCCTTGATCATGATGTGGAACAAAGGTTTATCCCACACTCAGCACGACGAATTCTCATCTTAGCTTCAGATGCTGAGGAATTGATTGATGCTTTACAAGCATATGTTCATGTACCTGATCCACTCACAGCTCAAATAGAATGGACAACAGACCACAGCAGAAAGAGCAAATTGGACTTGAATCTTCATCTGTAACTGTAGCAAGATGTGGGCATTGCTGTACCGCTTTTACTTTCTTAGGGTTATCTTGGATACCATCTTGCTAGCCACATACCTTAAGAAAATACTATTACTAAGTCAAAGTTCATATTTTGAGAACTTAGCATATAGCTGATACTCCCTTGGAGTTTATAATACTATCTTTAAATATTTCTTATGATCCTCTGAACTCTTGAAATATTCTAGTATATTATCAATAATTATAATAACAAATTAATCCAGGGTTGGCTTCAATACTCTCTCTTCTTCTTCTTCTTTTCTATCAAGTCCATGAATGCAACTGGAAATTTGTCGGACTAAATGACATCACCAAGAACTCATAATGCCATAACGAGTCCTAAAAGAAATTTTTCGAATATCCTCTTCCTTTATCCTTAATTGATGATATCTAAATATCAAATCAAGTTAAATTTTTTTAAAAAAATGTTGAGCACTTTCTAACTGATCAAATAGATCATCTATACAAGGTAATGAGTATTTATTCCACATTGTCACTTTATTCAATTGTCTATAATCTATGTATAGTCATAGTGATCCATATTTCTTTTTCACAGAGAGAACTGGAGCACTCCAAGTAAAAGTACTAGGGCTTTTAAATCCCTTGTCTAACATGTCTTGTAACTATTTATTTTTCAGTTCTTTAAGTTCAGTGGGTGCCATTCTATATGAAAATATAGACGCTGGCCAGGAAATAAATCAATACCAAATTCTATTTATTATTTCGGGGTAATCCTGGCAATTCCTCAGGAATTATATCAGAAAATTCTCTAATCACTGGAACTTGATTTACAGTGGTATATTTTATATCAGCATCTCTCACCACTGCTAACGATCCTTGGCACCTTTTTGTAATCACTTATGGACTACTAAAGCAGAGATTAGGTTATTGGATATCTCACTAAGATTTCTTTGTATCAAGAGAGAAAATTCTCCAAGAATATTGAATTTAATCACCTTCTAGTGACATTTCAAAATGACATGACATAATGCCAAAAAATTCATTCTCAATATCACATCACAATCTACCATATCTAGACAACCGGGTATAACGAATGTCACATTCAGAAACCATCATACCAGAGTTTGACCCCTTCCGTACCTTGGTGGTATAGGATTTGCCTAAACTCAGCATTCCACTGAGGTTTGCCCTACTACCATTCAAGAGGACACGCGGAGAGACTCTGTATGGGTCTTTTCTCAAGCACATAGCAAGGGAAAACAAATAACATCTCATATAACTGGCATCTCGCTATAAAACAGAGATAGTCCAACTGACACTTAACCATGCCAACATAGCATACTATAAACTGACTTACTTGAACAAAAAGATAACCTCCTATCGAACCCCTTTAACAGCACCGTGAGTATAAGCATGTCTGGATTCATACCCATACACAAAGTCCTACCTAAAGGTCCGTTACTCCATGAACACAGGGAAACCTAATCCTCTGATACCATTCTATCACGGCCCTAAATGATGGAACACATGACCGGCACGGCATAAGGGTTTCCCCCTAGCCGCAAGCCTAACACATAGCATGCACAAACATCCAGCATACAATCCAGAGTACATAATAAATATAACTGGCCACATATGCCACATCCAATATAAGAAAATACTGTATATATATATATATCTCATGAATCCAACATCTGTGATTCAACTTAGCCCATGGCCTCATAATACAAATATCGTTATAAAATATAAAACCATTTTTCCAAACAACACATCAAAATACGCAAGAAGCGAGGATCCTGCTTGTATGTTCATGGAGGTACACTAGACATAAACTAAACTAAACAAACAGTACAAAAGAGCCTTGCCCAAACTGGGGATCACCAAAGCTATCTTCAGCCTCCTACGAAGCTGTAGCTGGATCAAAGTCTCTTTGACTATTTGTGGGGAGGAAACAGAAGAGGGGTAAATCACCACATCTCAGTGAATGGATAAATTACACTATAACAGAAACAGGGCAAACCAAGCACGAATGTTTCGCAATGAGTTTAATAATTGAAATCAAAGTGTAAAGATAATAATAGAAACATTAAGCATTTAACCATAATTTATTGAAAGAAAAGCTAAACAGTTCAAATGTATGTTCAAAAGATAAAATAAGATTAAATCAGTAACAGTAGAGCAAATCAATTATGCATGGTAAGTAATAAATGAAGTTATTTATGCAATAACAATGATGAATGAGATTATTTAGAAATATTTAATCTTTAAGAAAAATGCACTAGTTTATTGGAGGTTTTTCCTAACAGATCTATCATCTCTTCCAAGCACACAGCAAGGGTAGGGTAATCACTGTAGGCGTAGACATAAGTCCACCCTAAATCCCCCAAACACACAGCAAGGGTATGGTAATCACTGTAGGCGTAGACATAAGTCCACCCTAAATCCCTGTGTCTTAGGCAGTCATATGCCCATCACAGTATCCTAAGCCGAAGCCTTCGCATGACCATGGTGCACCAGGGCTAGCACTCCCTACGGCTAGCTAACAGTGATCTAAAAGGGTCCCTCCAATAGAAAACATTTGAAATATGCTATTCAAAGAGTTTAAAGTAAAATATTTCAATAACATTACAATAAAGTTATAATTCTCCATCTAGCTCTTTTCATGCATAAAATTCCGTTTTAAAATATATCTCATCCATGAATTCTCATGGAGACCTTTATAATCATAAACTTTCTCTTTTAAACATAGATCGTCCGTAGACGTCACATAGATGCTCATCATGCATCAAATCATTTCATGGCTAACTTAGTTCATTTCTATGACTAAGTTCGCATTTCTATAAATCTAGCTCAAATGGAGAATTATCAGTCTAGATGTTTGCCCTGCATACCTAGGGTTCAACTAGGATTGAAATTTATAATTTCTAACATGGTTATAAGCTGAATTCGTAAAAAAAATGCGCTATAGTATGAAAAACTCACTCACAGGTAAGAGCTCCAGATTGGACAGCCCTAAAATCCTAGTTCCTGGTCTAAATTCGATAAAACAGACCCCAAAATCGAGTTCGGAAGGTCCAAAAACCTTAAATGAGCTTGGTTACTGTTCACCGCCGAAAAACACTATTCACTGTCACAAAAATTTTACCGAATCAACAAAACAATTTCATATCCTAATATTTATCTAGTTTTTGAATCCATTTACGGAGTCAGATTTCTAATTAGAAGTCCCTAAGTAAGGTTTTTCAGAATTTACCTTTTACCGAGATTTTCTACTTCAAATCTACGGCGATTCAACGGTTGATTTGAAAAACTGATTGGTCAAAACTGAAGTACTCTTCGTCTTGAATCGAATAACACTTTCAGTTTTGATACTGGAAGCCAATTGGTACTCCAAATCGAAAGAAAAGATTTGAAATCACTATTCACTCACTATGCAGCACTATGCATTTTTTCCGTTTTCTTCTTCTTCGAATTCGTCGCCCCCGGTTTCTCATTTTATGGTTTCTGACGTTTTGTTTTATTTTTTTTATAATAATAATTATTAAATAATTAATAATAGGATTTTATTTTATATAAATTCATATAAATTCCATTTTTCATCATAAAATATCCCAAAAATTCTTAAAAATTTGCATTTTCATAAATCTTTAGTTAAACTCTTAAATCATGATTTTTCTTAAAAATGTTGTGGCTGATCACTTTCTAAACTGATAGTTGAATCGGGTGACAATAACTTGTCTATCAGATACTCATTTCCAAATAAGCAAATCATGTCTATTTCTCAATTACCTTGATTTGCTGACATTGCTAATTATCTTACCATAGGTCAAATGCCTACACATTGAAGTAAGTAAAATCGGGTAAAATTTTTAGCAGAAGTAAAGAAATTCTTTTGGGAAGATCCATACTTATTTAAGTATTGCCCTGATCAAATCATTTGGATATGTGTTCCTGAGAGCGAACAATATAGTATTATTTTTTTTTGTCATGATCGTGCTTGTGGAGGTCATTTTAGTGCTAAAAAAATTGTTGCAAAAGTCTTACAATGTAGCTTTTATTGGCTATCATTGTTCAAATATGTCTATTTGTATTGTAGTTCTTGTGAGTGTTGTCAAAAATTGGGCAGTATCTCATGTAGGGATATGATGCCTTTGACTCTTATTCCTATTGTTGAGATATTTGATGTCTAGGGAGTTGATTTCATGGATAATTTTTCTAATTCTTTTGGTAATTTATACATTCTTATTGTTGTGGATTATGTGTCAAAATAGGTAGAGGTTTTTGCATGTAATACAAATGATTACAAAATTGTGGTAAAATTATTGAAAGAAAATATTTTTTCAAAGTTTGGTACACCACGGACTATCATTAATGATGGGGGAAATATTTTTGTAATAGGCATTTTGAGCAGTTAATAAGAAAATATGGCATCACACACAAAGTTGCTACCCTATACCACCCTTAAACTAGTTGTCAAGTTGAGATTTTAAATAGGGAAATTAAAAATATTTTGGAAAAAACGATTAACTCAAGTATGAAAGATTGGTCTTTGAAACTTTCTAATGCTTTATGGGTTTATCATACTGCTTTTAAAACCTCTATTGTAATGTCTCTTTATCGACTAGTGTATAACAAGGCCTGTCATTTACCTGTTGAATTAGAACATAAAACTTATTATGCCATCAAACAATTTAACTTTGCTCTTGACAAAGCAAGTTCCCACAGAAAGTTTCAACTCAATGAACTGGAAGAAATAAGGAATAATGCATATGAAAATGTAAAATTGTATAAGGATCAAATGAAAGTTTTTCATGACAAAAATATTTTAAGAAAATCATTTAATGTAGCTCAAAAAGTCTTTCTATATAACTCTCATTTGTGTTTATTTCTAGGAAAACTATGTTTTTCGGTGGTTAGGATCATTCATTGTTCGTATTATTTATCCACATAATGTAGTAGATATTGAAAATCCCAAAACTGATGATGTGTTTAAAGTCAATGGCCAAACATTAAAATCATTTTTGAAATTATGCAACCTAGAGGTAGAGGAGACACTTTTAAGTGATCTTGTCTATCAGAATTTATTTTTTTCATTTTTCAGAAGTTGCTACGCATACTATTTAGGTGAGATCTTTCTTTATTTAGTTTGTATTATTTTGTTCCCTCATTGCTATTGTCTTTTGAATTGCTATTGTTTTCTTATTTTTGTTGCTTTTGATCTTTCTTTAAAAAAAAATTGATTTGAGAATGGAAGACATACTTGCAAACTTAAAAATTTATTTTCCTTCTCTTCCATCTAATGTGTAACAACTTCATTTTTTTTAAATATATATATATATATATATATATATATATATATATATTTGTAAAGTCTCATAAAGTCATTACTTCTTTACTTCTAATTACTTAACTCATAATAACATTCAATTAATTCAACCAAGCATATTCAAGATTTAAGGTCTACCATTAACACTGATACAATTATGAGTTCACTTACACACTATTAATCAAAACATCCGTACAAAAATTAAATACATAAATATCTACATCTTATTCATCCACATTGACCAATTTTGGAGATACAAGTGCGGGTGGTTGCACCTTCATCGGGATCTTAAGCAACTCAACCACAAATACCTTATTAATTTATGAGATTTACCCAACATAGAGTAACTCAATTCAACGTGCACTAAAAGCCAGAGCCATAGAAAAATCTGCATAACTAGTTTTATAAATATGATATAGAAATATAGTGAGAATTAAATCCCAGTAGGTTTAACAATAAATCATAATTATCATCAATAAAGCTCGTCACGTCATGTTCATTTGTATAAAATACAGTAAATATCTTAGGTCACATGAATACACTTTATTTATGTACATGAAAATCGTGCAGTAATGACATGTATGACATGAACAACTATTTTCATAATATCATATGATGGCTATTAACTTATTTTTATAACAAACTATCCCGGTCAGGGTGAGAACTTTATACTCTTCGGCATGGGTTGTTCTCGCTCCGTCTGACATGGAACACATTATCTTTCTTTTCTCATTAGCATAATCATAGCCATGAGTAAGGCGTCTCCTACTAGTACACCACACGAACCACCATATGACCGTACTCGTCTATTTTCCTTTCACGTTAATAGCCAAAAATATGATTTCAATAACAAGTATGTTCATTATACTCACATACCATAATTTATCATCAAAGGATAATCACTACCAAAAATTATTGGTAAAATGCAATCATGTCATGATCATAACCATTTTTGAATATCTCTTTATAAAATATTTTCATGTCAAAATTACACACTTAAAATTGTAAGGAGTTCATACAATGGCAATGGTTAGGGTATACACTAGTTATTTATTATTTCCATTCATAAGATTTTTCTTCTTTTTTAAATCTTATTTTCATCTTTTTATTTTCTTTATGCTTAAACTCTAGTTATTTTTCTCCTACTTATATAATTTTTAACACATGTTATCACAAATTTTATAAGGCATTCTTCTCCAATTTGGTTTCCATTATTACTCTATAGTTAATGACGGTCATTTAGGGTAGAAAAATGTTAAAAATAAATTTTACCAACTCCCAACACAGCTTGGTCATGTTCCAAGACACGGTTATGCTTGAAAAATATTTCAAATATATTCAAAAACAACCTTGAACATGGCCTACCCGTGTTGAAGCAACCCAGAACACAGTTTGACCATGTTCTGTGACCTTTCCTCACTTATTCAACCATATCTCCCTTATACGAACTCCAATTGAGGTGATTTCAAAACCTATAAAAATCTAAGAAATTATTCTCAGAAAATCGAAAACAAAATGCTTATATTTACAGCCTTGAATTCTAGACTGATTCTAACCTCTACTCATTAATCAGCCATATCTCCCTTATATAGACTCCAAATTAAGTGATTTTAGAGCCTATAGATCCATGAGACATATTATATATTTATTATGTTAATAATTTTCTTTAATTTCCTATATATTTTGCCCAAAAATTTAAACACAGAAGCATACTTAACAGATTCTTTCCTGGTTTGCTAGTTTCTAACCACTGCTTACTAATCTAATCATATCTTCATAATATAGATTTTAAATTGAATGATTGCAGTGGCTAAAAATTCTTGAGACATATATATATATATATATATATATATATATATATATATATATATATATATATATATATATCATATTAACTATTTATTTTAGTTCCCTATAAATTTTTTCTAAAAATTCAAACACAGGAATTTACCTAATAGATTCTTCCTTGATTAATCATTTTTTGACCTCTGCTTACTAATCGAACTATATCTCCTTTATTTAAACTTTAAATTGGATGATTCCAGTAGCTAAAAATATGTGAGCCATATAGCTACATTTTTCATGTTAACCATTTCTTTTAATTCTTAACCGATTCTTCCCAAAATTTTAAAAACATAAGCTTCCATAGTTACTCTGAAATCTAGTTTTCTTAGCCTAACCTTTCCTAAAATTCTAATTCATCCTTTTATTAATTCATCTTCTATTTTTCTTCCAAATTTTCACCTAACCATAGAATTACTCATGTCAACATTTAATTATATTTCTTACTTAATTTAACATATTTTATCATCCACTTTAAAAGAAAAACATAATCAAATCATGTATCACTAAGGATGTTTCTCAACAAAAATTTCTCACGGTCTTCCCCTAAGTGTTTAAGGCCATACTTATTTTACCAACCTAACCATCTCCCATCCATTTTAACCATATTCAAATATACATAATAACAACATAAAAAGCCCAAATTTTTTTGCCACCCATAGCCATATCTATGCAGAACTTTCCATACCAACCGAAGTATTGAAAACATCCATCACATTCAAGATCGACAAGTAACATGATATAACAATATCTATGGCCAATACTCAAAGTAGCAAATATTATAAATTTCATCAAAGTTCTAAGATCAAAATTCATATAATGTTATAAATTTTAAAACTTTTCTTCAAAAAGAGATATTGTTAAATCTACTTAAAGATCTCCCTAGCTCACTTAGTAAATTCTTTTTCTTGTTTTCTCTTGAAGAAAGTGGTAAGATTCTGCCCTTCCCTTAACGTTTCTAGCAGCTTAAATAAGAGAAGGATGGTGTGTTTTGAACCCCAAGGATGAACAGAAAAGATGGATTCAAGTGAAAATTAAACTAACTTACCTTAAGTACTTAATCTTCTAGAATTCTCCTCCTTCTTCCTTCCTTTCTTCTCCTCTCTTTCTCTCCTTTTCTTGCTTTACCTTACTTCTATTTTTTCTCTCTCTCACTTGGACAAAATTATAATGTTATAAGGGTGGATTTTGCTTAAATAAACTATCAAGTTGTTCAACTCTCATAGGTCTACCTTATTAGAATTAAGATACACTTGGGTGTTTTTTGGGAAAAGAAAACTCATGTTCTTGTCTTCCTCTCTCTTAGTCAAGATATGCATAGCAAAAAGAGATTTGTATTTTGAAAATTATGATAAAATATTCTTAACACAAGGGACAATGTACTTTTGATTTAGAGATTCATTTCCTTTTTCTTTTGTCTCAATCAAGTATGATAAATTTGCCTTTCTAGGTGGCAAGTTTTCAGCCATTGAGTCTCCCTTGCTTGGCTGAAATTATTTGTGTAGGATAAGGATGTTTTATCATAATACCATGTATTATTACCTACTTGTTGAAATTGTGAATGTAGGATATAGATGTTTTGTTCTAATGCTATGTATTATTACCAACTTGCTAAAATTATGAATGTAGGATATAGATGTTTTGTCTTAATGCTATATGACCTAATCTTGATTATTATTACACTACTATTTTCTCACATGATTCTTATTTTTTCTCTCTTGGATTTGGGCTCATTCTTACCTATTTCCTTTGCTTCGGCTGAAATTCTATCTTTCATAGAGGGTTTGGTCATATTTTCATGGTTTGTGGGCTATCGGTCCAACTTCTATGTCTTAGTCTAAGTCTATATTTTATTTCTTGCTTGAGCTATCCTATTGGCTTGCTAAAAACTCATGTGAAGTGAAAAAAATCTATATGAAATGTCCATAGGTAAAAGCCCAATGTATAGGTGGAGATGTTAAACTTAGGAACTCTAACTCTTAAATTAGAAAAAATTACCCTAATCCAATCTTCTTGAAATTTTAAGACCTTTACTTACTTTCCAAAAATTTATTTTTCTTACCCAAGGATTTCGCCTCTCTTTAGTATGTTATTTCTAATTTTTTCTATTAGATTTTGTCTCTTTATTTATTCCCTTAATGTTAGAAACATTTTCTATGCATACACATAAAGTAAAGAATTTTTAAGGATTATATTTTCTTAGATAACTAAAAATTGTCTAATAAATTTTATTTTTTTAATTAAATATTTATATACCTTTATTAATAAAAGAAACAAAATTAGGGATGTTACACAATGCATTGATGAAAATTTATAAAGTATGGGTTGAAAGATTGAGATTGATGATGAACATAGGAATACTTGCTTATGTCTGTTGGCTAATTGAAGTTAAGGTACAATTAGTAGTTAAGTCTAAAAATGATTTCATTTCTTACATGTTTGGTCTAGAAAAAAGCAATTTTATTAGAAAGCGTAAAGCTAAAAGAATGGGTGTCTGCTACAAATGTGGACGTGAAACTTGCAACACACATTGTCATTCTTTAAGATGGGTTCATGTAAATCGAGAAGATAAAATAAAATTCATTAAGATGACTTGAGTAAGGAGTCATTGGACGATAACTTTCGTCCAACATCTCTTGAGACGCATCCTAGTGGATCTGTACATATCAGAATTGTTGGTTATGGCCTTATTTTAAAAAATAACATAAATGATACAGTTTTTGGAATCTAACATTAAAAGACCCTGTTTGCAAATCAATAAGAAAATTGGATGGAAAGCATATTCTCGACCCATAGAGGGTGTTTAAGCCGTTGCTAGATGTAAAACTAGAGAAAAATTTGAGCTACAATAACAACTACTATACATATGCATACGTGTCGTCATTTTAAAATTTTTCACCTTTAATTTCGTTAACATCCACCGGCCTACTCACATGGTTATTGTAATTATACTGCCATCTTAATTATAGTTATTGTAAGTATGTCCTTATCTGAGTTCTATAAATGCACACATTATTATTTTTACTTTTATACTCAAAGTTAAGGTGAGTGTAGATATGGAGGAAATCTCATTTCATCAATTTCAAAATATTCGTGCATTTTGTTGTTCCAGTCCTTGAAAAAATGGAGAGTATGTGAAAGCAGCACAAACTTTAGGTATGGTACTAGCCAAGAGAAAAATTCATTTAGTCTATGGTAGAAGTTGTCGAGGGTTAATGAGGAGTGTGTCTGCATCTGCATATGTAGTAGAATGCCAAGTTTTAAGTATTATTCCTACAGCTCTAACTGTGTCAAACATCAAAGAAAAAGCAATTGAGGAAGAATTTAGGTTGTTCTCCATGCATGAGCGCATTGTTAGAATGATGAGTAATGTTGACGCCTTCATTGCCTTACCAGTTGGTTTTGGTACTCTAGAGGAAATTTTTCAAATAGTTTTCTGGGTACAACTGAATATCCACCATAAACCCATATGTGTGTTGAATGTTAACCATTTCTTTGATGGGTTTTTATCTTTTCTTGATCAAGTTGTGGAACAAAGATTTATTTCACACTCAACACAACGGATTCTCATTTCAGCTTCAAATGTTGATGAGTTGATTGATGCATTACAAGCATTTGTTCATGTACCTGATCTAACAACAGCTCAACTAGATTGGATATCAAACAACCGCACAAAGCACAAACTGATCTTGGATCTTCATCTATAACTCATTTTCTTTGATTTAATAAATTTTTATTCTCTATTAGTTTGCTACAGGTTCATCTTTTCCTATATCTTCTTCTAAGTAATATTTTTTTCAATCTTTGCTGTTTGTTTTGTTTTTGTTCACGTTTAAAATTTTTTTTAAACTGAGTGATGTTTTAGAAATAGGCAAAACTAGCACAAATAATGAAAATAGTTTAAAGTTCTTATAACCTTTGGAAAATATATGAGTTCTAAGTATTATGTGTGAACCTAAACTCTATTGTAACCTATGTTTTACTTGAGAATCCTAATATCCTGAGCACTTAATCTTTTACAATTGATTGATTGTTTATTCAGAAAAGATTTATATGATTCAAATATGTAAGTAATCTAATAAGACTCTAGAACTTATTTGATTGTCACTTGAGACGAAATTCTAAACTACTCTCTATTTAAGAAATGAATTAGGCATTTGTTGGAATTATTTGAGCTTTAAACCAACCTATACATTATGACATCCCTAGTAACCCATTTTGAGCCTATATTTTTTTTGTATACCTATATTATTATCTAGCCTTTAAACAAAAATATTTTTAACTTTTACCTTTCACTCACAATAATGATCGTGTGAAAAGATATAGTTTATGGGTGAATGGAAGAAGTTAAAAAAAGGGAGAAAATGAAAAAAAAATAGAACTTCCCAAATAAATAAGTTTGGGGTTGTTTACAAAAAAATGTAGTATAAGCAAATAACGTAAGGATGAGGATAAGGTTGGAGATAGAATTCACATGATAATATCAAAAGCATTTGGGAGGACTTAAATGATCATGTATGTTGTAGAGTGAATTGAGCTTTCATAAATATCTTTTTATCTACATTTAACCTATGCCATACATTACAAGTCTAATGAAAGTCCTAATGATTTTAAATATTATGATTAGTCTACATTAGTGGATAGTGACATGAAAAATAAGTTTATGGAGTCTCAAATGCATAAATTTGAAAATCTATTTTAAATATTTAATTACATAAATTTATTTGAATGTAAAAAGTCAAATGTCATAAGATTACCACACATACACTTGGGATTCAATACTAAGCTATACGTTCCATTTGAATTGAAGTTTTACATAACCTTGAGATTCTAAAATTTTCCTTGGTTGCACATTTTAAATCCTCGAGAAATGCTTAGTAAGCCAAAAACAACTCATCACTCACTCATATTTTGGATTTTAAAGTTTGTGTATTTTACTTGAGGACAAGCAAAAGATTATGTTCAGGGGTATGACGTCAAAAACTTGTTATTTTAATTAAAACTCGCAAGCGTACGAATCTATTGGAGTATAAATTTAATGGTATGCGAGGTTGATCTCACAAGGATTTCCAATTGAGAGAATCTAATTCAGATCCAAAATAAATATTTCTAACCTAGTTGTCAAGATTTTCTTTTGTGAGAAGAATTTTGAGCAAAGTATGCAAAAAATAAAATAGAAATGTATTCAAAATAATAAAAAATGCTAAAATTAAGGGATCTACTCTTGGTATATCAAATAAAAATAAATTTTAACTCTTTTATTACTTAAATGGAATCTTCACATAAATGAGGTTCCATTCGTAAGAAATGTTACCTTAAATTCACTTTAGTTTACATATAAAGTGTATTTGCCTTCTTTTTATTGTATTACTAATAATAAAACAACTCTTGTAAAATAGATTCAAATATATACCGTGCCAATAATTATATTGTCTATAATAAATAAAAAAATATTCAAGCATTTATTATGTCAAAGATTATCTACAATGTATCAAAATTCACACTTTACAAAATTAAAAATGAAAAGATGTAAAAAGAAGAAAAACATAACAACAGATAGGTGGCAGAGTCAATATAAAGTATGCAGTAAAACTAACCATTAAGAAATAAAATAACAAAAAAATAATAATGAGTGACAATAAAATCATTTTTTAAGAAAAAAAAATAACAACAGAGGGGCACCAAAACCATCCTTTAAAAAAGAAAATAACAACAAAAGGGTGACAAAGTCATTCTCTAAGAAAAAAATAACAATAAAATAAATAAGAAGATAAATACAATATCAAATATAAATATTGAAATTAAGAGTTAGATAAATTATTATTTTCATACCAAGAGCTTCACCATTTCACCTTAGCATTAAGAGATTAGTTCTCCATAATCGAGGTAAGAAAGTAAAATGAAAGATGGAGAAGCATGATAATATTATGAAAGAAAGTAAATATACAAAATGTCTAAAGAGAGAAAAATATTACAATCACTTATAACTCTAACAAAAGCTTTTCCAAACTCACTCTCAGCTCCCCCACAAGCCTTTTATAGCCTTCTATTTATAGATACAATTAGATGTGATAATTGTCAACAATGGTAGCTACAAGTTGCATTAAGTTGACAAATTAGGCACCGAAAATAATTCTTGAATTATTGCTTCATATCCATCGCATCTATTGACCCCATAAATAAAAAATTTATAAATAATTTCATTATCTTTGCAGCCATATAAATTGTAGAAAAATTGGATACGTAATTTGTGACTTATGTCTAGAATATTAGAGCAAGGTCAAGTTAGACTACAACAGCAATCAAATTTTTTTTTAGCTCAATTTTGACACTTTTAATGTCTGAATTTGCTGACTACATGAATATAAAAGTTGTAGAAAACTGTGTCAGCTACTAACCCACCAAATTTCGTATGCATTGAATATGTATTTTCTGAAATAGGGCCCAAATACTACAGTAAGGTTGGGTTGAATTGCAACAGTAAACATATTTTCTTCTAGCCTAATTTTGTCCTTATGGTTGTCTGAATTTGCTAACTACATGGATATTAAAGTTGTAAAAAATTGTGTCTGCTGCTCACCTACCAAATTTTGTATGCATTGAATGTGTAGTTTCTAAAATAGGACATAAATACTACAATAAGGTTGGGTTGAACTGCAACAGTAAACATGTTTTCTTATAGCCTAATTTTGGCCCTTTAGATGTCTGAATTTGTTGATCATATAAACATGAAAGTTGTATGAAATTGTGTCATTTATTCATCTACCAAATTTCGTACATATTATATACGTATTTTTTGAGATAAAGCTAAAATACTATAGTAAAATCAAGTTGAAAAGCAAGCAGCAAACATATTTTTAACATTGGATGTTGTATCTTGAATCTTTATATTTTAATTCTTTTAGAAATGTGGTCATAAATCGAGATTGAATTGATACATATATTCATTAGGATGCGTCTCAAGAGTCAAAAAGATAATGCTCCTTATTCAATCATCCTCAATAAATTTATTTTATTTGCTTGATTTATAGACATCATTTCTAAAGAATTACAATTTAGCTTTAATTACTCCAATTGAGTCCATTTTCTATTCTTCTCTCAATCTATAAAAAATACACAAAACTAAAAATAAATAAGGGGATAAATGTATAATTAAAAAAATAAGATAAGATGAAAATATTTAATTTATGAGTATAAAACTCACTCATCAGCTGAATATATATAAGCTTAACAAAACGATGTCGTTTTGCTATTTTATTTTGGTATATAAAGAAAAAAAGAAAGGGCCTAACATACTAGCTGGGATTCGAACCCAATTTCCTGCATAGGCTGCATCAACTTTCTACCACTGTGGTACAATAACCCAGTTGAGATGTTTTTGGTGGTTACTTTTATATATTTATCTTGGTTGGGTCGAGTTACATTGGGTTCAAATTTCTGAACCCGAACTGAACCAAGAAACCCAAATTTTTTTAAAAACTCACCCGTATGAACTTGTCAATTTGATTTTATCCACCCAAAATGTAATTTTTTTTGTCAAATTCAAATGGGTTCAATCGGTTTATTTGGATTATGCCCACCCTTATTAGGTGGTTTTGAATGCGTGAGTGGAAGTTTCCATGTCATGGGAGGGCATTTTGGTAGTTAAAAAAAAGGGACCCAATGCTTCTCCTGTTTAAAATTTCAAATGAGAATGTTTAGGAAGTGGGACTTAATACCCTTATATGTATATATATTTATAATCTATAGTTGAAATTTTTGTGAGGTCTATTTGCAAAATTAATTTTGATTTTGAAATTTAGTTAATCTTTCATATTTGTTTAAAACTGTATGCTTGCTTAATTTTTATATGCATATATTTTATTTCTCTAAATATAAAAAATTGATTATTAACATAAAGTTTAAGTGAATAATTTTGATGTCATATTTAAGTTAACATTTAAGTAAAAAATATGCTCATATATATATATATATATATATATGTGTGTGTGTGTGTGTGTGTGTGTGTGTGTGTGTGTGTGTGTGTGTGTGTGTGTGTGTGTGTGTGTAATCTTCTTGTGATTTATGTGCTTAGTTTCGAAATTAAAGTTATTTCTCAAATTAATTTATTTGCAAAGGATATTAAGAAAATAAATATGCACACAGTATGATTTTATAATATTGTAGAATACATAGTGTAATGGTTTGCGTATGGAATATTATAAAAAATTTATGAAGGAACTCATGAATTTTTTGAAGCTTGTATCAATGCATATATGTATAAGGATAAGAAAGTCATGGTGAAGGTGCATTGTTGATCATCATGTAAGTTTGTTATATCTTAAATTGTTACTAAAACTTAATTAGTTAGTAAGAGTATATCACATGGAAATTATTAGTGTCATAACATGTTAAAAACTATTGAATATGTTTCTTACAATAACTATTGACATATTGTTTGTGAATTTATGATTGCAAATTTGTTTCGAACATAATAGAATCCAGAGGAAAACTACTTTGAATGGTTAACTAGATAAAAAAGTTATTGATTTATTTGTCTCATGAGATAAGGATAAGAATAATAGTGAATAGAGTGATATTTCGGTGCTTATATGTGGAATACATAATTTATTAACAATTTAATTAATATGAAGGTAACTAGGAAGTATCTATATCACAAGGGATATGAAGATTTTATGAAGTAGATATTATCTTAAATCTTAAATTAAAGAACCGAATAGGGGTTTATCCTTGAATCTATCAAAGGATTATGAAGTTTAAACACTTAGTTTTAAAAGAGATAAAGATCTCTTATGGAATTTCACACAAAGAATTAAACTATGATTTATCAATTGTTTGATTGATTGAATTGGTGCCATTAGAAATCTTGTAGTGCGTACATCACTAAAGTTTTACTAAAGTAAATTATATTTTATAATTTACAAGTTACTATATATGTGAAATTGTTAAGTACTGGTTATTGAAAGAAATTGTTTAATCCTATAATATATTAAAAGAAATATGAATCTAGGATTGGAATTAAAATTATTTCATATAGTACTGAAAAGATAAAATTTATATTAGTTGAATAATTAGGGAAAGCAAAGTAACTCGTTCTATTATGGAATATGAGTTGGATTATTGTAAAATAGTGGGCAAAGAGGTGAAATGTTGCGGCCACAGCCAAAGCCAATCATTTTTTTGCACTATGATTTTAAAAGCCATATATGTACAACATATTGTTGTTGTTTTAATTAAAACTCGCAAGCATACGAATTTATTGGAGTATAGATTTAGCGATATGTAAGGTTGATCCCACAATGATTACCAATTGAAAGAAAATCTAATTTAGATCTAAAATAAATATTTCTAAACTAGTTGCCAAAATTTTTTTTGTAAGAAAAATTTTGAACAAAGTATGCAAGAAATAAAATACTAAAATTAAATAGGAATGCATTCAAAGTACATAAACATACTAAGATTATGGGATCCACTCTTGGCATATCAAATAAAAATAAAATTTAATTTTTTATTACTCAAATGGAATTCTCACATAAATGAGATTCAATTCGAAAGATATGTTATCTTAAACTCACGTTGATTTACATATGAAGTGTATTTGCCTTCTTTTATTATATTACTAATAATAAAACAACTCTTATAAAATGAATTCAAGTATACATCATGCCAATCATTATATTGTCTACAATAAATCAAGAATAATTCAAGTATTTATTATGCCAAAAATTGTCTATAATGTATCAAAATTCACATTTTAAAAAATTAAAAATAAAAATATGTAAAAAGAAGAAAAACATAACAACAGATAAGTGACAAAATCAATAATAATAATAATAATAATATAAAATAGGCGATAAAACCAGCCATTAAGAAATAAAATAACAAGAAAATAATAATAGAAGGCCAATAAAACTATCCTCTAAGAAAGAAAATAAATAACATAGGGGCAAAAAAACTATTCTCTAAGAAAAAAATAACAATAAAATAATAATAGAGGGGCGACAAAGCCATTCTCTAATAAAGAAAATAACAAAAAGAAATAACAAAGGAGCAATAAAGTCATCCTCTAAGAAAGAAAATAACAAAAATAAATAAATAACAGAGGGACAACAAAGTTATCCTCTAAGAAAGAAAATAACAAAGAAATAAATAATAGAATGACAACAAAGCGATCCTCTAAAAAAGAAAATAACAATAGAGTGACAATGATGGAGATCAAGGTGCTGTCAAAGCTACTATAAACCGTTTTCAAGATCTTTTACAAGGGATAGATGGTCCAATAACTAAGAGCAAGGCGAAGAGGGCCAAAGAAGCTTTACTGGGCTTGATCTTGGATGTGCAGGCTGAAGAGGAAGTTATTGGGTCAAGTCAAGACATCAAGTGGGCTACACTTTGCAGCCTTAAGGATGACATTAAAGAGGACAGTCCAGAGGCCATGTAAAGCTTATAGGATCTTGAAGACAACTAACCCAAATATGCATGGACTAAAGATGTATTATGGGCTTTAGTTTAAATGTTTTGTTTTGGATATTATTAGTATTTGGGCACATTCTTTATGCAGCCCAAATAGTAGTTTAATTATGGATTTATTTTTGTTAGTTTAGTTGGACCAATTAACTAGTGTTATTTATCTCATATTCTATTAGAAGTCCAATTAGGAGTTTAAGTCCTTCTGGCTTTCCTACTAGGGTTAGGTTTGATTGTCTATATAAGAGTTCTTTAAATTTATGTATTGGATAGATTTTGATGATTAATAAAGATTGAGTTTTCTCTTAAAGTGAGAGCTTCCCTTAATTCTTGAGCAAAGAACTGAATCCGATCTTATTGAGGGAACTCGTGGTGATCAAACATCCATTGAATTTTCAAGACGATCCATGCTTTCGCCAAACACTCTGTTTTTTGGTTTAGGGAAACGCATCATTTAGTATCAGAGGTTTGGCTCTTTGAAATTTGGTTGGTGTCCTATCTTTTCTTTTCTATTTGTTTTCTAGAGTCTTTCTTCTTCTTCTACCTTTCTTTAGGTCAAATTAGAGTTTTAATTCTAGTTAATGTTCTTCTAGTTCCTTAAAAAAAAGAGAGTCATAGTTCTAGTCAATTTCCTTTTCCTACTTATATTCTAATTCTTCAAAAAAAAAAGTCCTAGTCCTAGTGCAATCTAGTTTCTGCTTCCAAAAATTTAAATTTCGAAAAAAAAATCAGATTCCTAGTCTTAGTTGAATTTGGTCTCTTCTTCCAAAAAAAATTCGAAAAAAAAATAGAAATTCGCTCAAAAAAAGAAGAAGAGGTGAGCTGAAGTTCAATAAAAAAAGAAAAAAGAGAAATTCGTTCAAAAAAAAAGAAGCAAAAAAATAGCATACTGATATTAGTATCCCTCATATTTTTCTCAAATTCAGTTCTTAGAGTTGTCATTGTCTAAAAATTTATTCTTATCATTCTTAATTCACTTGTTTTCTTTGATAAGTTTTTTGATCAGGTTCTTGTTTAAGAGCTTTAAGGGAAAGAGAGTAAATTGAGTGCAAACACGTGAGGTTTATGAGACAAACATGAGCACTAAAATAAATCAATCTAAAGTTAATCTTAAATTTTACATGAAGGCGGTTCAGGAGCAATTTAAGTTGATACATATGAAGTTAGATAATTTTGAGTCATTATCCAAACCTAAGCCTTCCAAACAGTTTGGCTTTGGTGAGGAAGAAAGGGGACGTATGTAACAACTCCATTTAAGTATCAATTTTTTTTAAATACCATGAAGTTATTACCTCGTTACAACTTAATTCAAAATATTTATTTAATTTATACAATACAGAGTTTACATACATGCCATTAATCAAAACATGCGTACAACATATCAAACATATAAAAATTTACATCTTATTTATCCTGGTTGACCAATTCCAGAGATACAGGTGCGGGTGGTTGCACCTTTACTGGGATCTAAGCCAACTCGACTATAAATATTTTATTTGCTTCTATGATCTGCCTAACATAAAGTACTCGATCCAATGTGCACTAAAAGCCAAAGCTATAGAAAAATCTGCATAACTAATTTTCTGAACATGATATGGAAATATAGTGAGAATTAAATCCCAATAAGTTCAACAACAAATTATCATCAATATAGCTCATCACGTTATGTTCAGTTGTATAAACTACAGCAAATATCTTTGGTCACATGAATGCCTTATATCTATGCACATGAGAATCGTACAATAATGACATGTATGACATAATTAACTATTTTCAGAATATCATATAATGACTATCAATTTATTCTCATATCAAGCTACTCCGGTCAGGGTGAGTAATTTCTACTCTCCGGTACGGGCTTTTCTCGCTCCGTCCGACATAGCCCACTTTCTCTTTCTTTTCTCATTAATATGATCATAACCGTTGGTAGGGCGTCCCCTACTGGTGCACTACACGGATTTCCATGTGACCGTGCTCATTTATTTTCTTTTCACAATGATAGCCAAAAATATGCTTTTAATAACAAGTATGTTCAACAAAATATAACTATTACAAAAAATTATTGGTAATTCCATGAACATAACCATTACAAATATCACTTTATAAAATATTTCCATGTCAAATTTCACACTTAAGATGGTAAGAAGTTCATACAATGGCAATGGCTATTTCATATACTAGTCATTTATTATTTTTATTTATAAGATTCTTCTTCTTTTTTAAATAGTAATTTTATTTCTTTATTTTCTTAATGCAGGTTTTCATCCTATCTAACCTTCTCTTACTAATCAGAGCATAACTCTCTCAATTTAACTCAAATTTAGGTGATCTTAATATCAATTTAAAGACAAAAAAATTATCTGAAACTCTTATGTTGAACAGTTGAACGGAATATTAAGAAATCATGGTGATATTACTCCCTCAAAGAACATGTTATTTCTTCTCGGCTAGGTTCTGACCTCTATCTACTAATCTGTCCATATCTCCCTCAAACTAATTCCAAATTAAGTGCTTCCAGTGGCTAAAAATCTGTGACACATATAGATATAATTTTTATGCTAACCATTTATTTTAATTCCCTACAAAATGTTTCCAGAAATTAAAACACAGAAGCTATCCTAACATATTCTTCCCTGATTAACCATTTTTTGACAATTGCTTACTAATTGGACCATATCTACCTCATATGGACTCCAAATTGAGTGATTCCAATGGGTTAAAATCCGTGAGATATACATCTATATTTTTCATGTTAACCATTTATTTTAATTTCTTACCAATTCTTCTCAGAATTTTAAAAATAGAAGCATAAAAGTTTGCCACCCATAGCCATATCTATGCAGAACTATCTACACCAACTTAAGTATTCAAACATACATAATATGTAACATGATATAGCAACATCCATGACCAATCATTAAAGTTCTAACATCAAAATCTAATATAAATATTACAAATTTCAAAACTTTTCTATAAAAAGAAATATTGTTAAACTTATCTGGACCACTTAGTCCTTTAGACTTCTCCTTCCTCTTTCTTCCTTTCTTCCTCTCCTTTCCTTACTCTACCTTACTTCTATTTTTCCTCTCCCTCACTTGGACGAAAATTCTAATGTTTTAAGGGTGGGTTTTGCTTAAATAGACCATCAAATAATTCACCTTTCATGATCATGGGTCTACCTTATCACAATTAGAATACACTTGGTTGAATTTTTGAAAAACAAACAACTTATGTTCTTGGCTTCATCTTCCTTAGTCAAGATATGCATAGCAAAAGGAGATTTGTATTTTTAAAATTATGATAATATGTTTCTAAGATAAGGGACAAGGTCCCTTTGATTTAGGAATTCATTTCCTTTTTCTTTTATCTTAATCAAATATGATAGGTTTGCCTTTTTAGGTGACAAATTTCTAGCCCTTGAATTTTCATTATTTGGTTGAAATTATTTGTGTGAGATATGAATGTTTTGTCCTAAAGCCCAATTTATGGGTGGAGATACTAAATTTAGTAACTTTTGCTCTTAAATTAAGAAAAATTACCCTAATCTGATCTTCTTGAAATTTTAAGACCTTTACTTACTTCACAAAAATTTATCTTCCTTACCTAAGAATTTCACCTTTCTTTAGCATGTTTATTTCTAATATTTCCTCTTAGGTTTTCTTTCTTTACCTATTCCGTTAATATTAGAACATTTCTATACATACACGTAAGGTGAAGAATTTCTAAGGATTATATTTCCTTAGTTATCTAAAAATTGTCTAATACATGTACCTTTGAATACTTTTGTACTTTTATTAATACATGAAACGAAATTAGGGATGTTATATTTCTCTCCCCCTAAAAGAAATTTTGTCCTCAAAATTTCAGAAATTACCTAATAAGAACAATTTCGGATATTTCTTCCTCATGACTTCTTCTAGCTCCCAAGTTGCTTCTTCCGGAGTCAAACCTTCCCATAACACCTTAACTAGGGGAATAGTTTTGTTCCATAATTGCTTCACGTCAGTGTCCAATATAGATGCTGGTACTAGCTGGTATGTCATGTTCTCCTTTATTTGGATTGGTTCATCTCGTATCACATGTGAGGAGTCTAGAAGATACTTCCGGAGCTGTGATACATGGAAAACATTATGCAAGTTGGACAAATTAGGTGGGAGAGCAACTTGATATGCTGATGTCCCTACTGTCTTCAGAATTTGGTAGGGTCCCAAAAATCGCGGACTTAGCTTTCTTGTTTTGAGAGACCTACCAACTCCAGTAGTCAGGAAAAGTTTCAGAAATACATTGTCTCATTCCTCAAACTCTAGAGGTCTATGTCTCTTATCGTAGTAACTCTTTTGTCGACTCTGAGCTGTAAGTATTTTGTCTCGTATCATCCTGATTTGTTCAGTGGTTTGTTGAACTAGATCAGGACCCAACAAGTTCTTTTCTCCTACCTCAAACCAACATAGTGGAGATCGGCACTTTCTACCGTATAAAGCTTCATAGGGGGCCATCTTAATACTAGAGTGATAGCTATTATTATAAGCAAACTCTACTAAAGGTGGGTACTTATCTCATCCTCTACCTTACTCTATCACACAGGCCCTCAACATATCTTCTAGGGTTTGAATGGTTCGTGCTGTCTGCCCGTCAGTCTGAGGATGGTAGGCAGTACTGAACCGCAACTGAGTACCAAAAGTTTCCTATAATGCCTTCCAAAACCTTGATGTGAACCTCAGATCTCTATCAGAAACGATATTTAAGGGAATTCCATGCAGTCTAACTATTTCCTGGACGTACAATTGGGCTAATTTATCCAGTGAATAGTTAATTTTTATGGGCAAAAAGTGAGCAGATTTGGTTAATCTGTCAACTATTACCCAGATAGAGTCATGTCCCATTGAAGTCTTAGGTAATCCCACAACAAAGTCCATTGAGATACTGTTCTATTTCCATTTAGGGATATCAAGAGGTTGTAGAAATCTCGCTGGCTTTTGATGCTCCACCTTCACCTTTTGACAAATGAGACATTTCGCCACAAACTCAGCAATGTCCTTTTTCATCCCTGGCCACCAATACATCCTCTTTAAATCCTGGTACATTTTAGTGCATCTAGGATGGACTGTGTATTTACTCTTATGTGCTTCCTGCAGGATCTTAGTCCTCAACTCTCGTTCTTGAGGGACACAAATCCTTTTCTATTACATGATTGCTCCATCTTTCATGACAGAAAAATTACCTTGGTCTTTATGATCTTGTAAGTATTGGTCGTGAGCTTGAGCCTCTTTGATCTGAGCTCTAAGGTCACACACCCTATACTTAAACCATTAATGACTAGCTTCTTTGGAGTAAGAGTAGTGGCTAACTTCAAATTTTGAAACTCCTTTAGCATCTGCATCTCATACACCATCATCTGACCCATGTGCAGATATTTTCGATTCAAGGCATCTGCTACAATATTCGCCTTTATGGGATGATACTTTATCTCAAACTTGTAGTCATTGAGGAATTCTACCCATCTTCGTTGCCTCATATTTAACTCTTTCTGATCAAAGAGGTATTTAAGCCTCTTATGATCACAATATATTTCAAAGGTTGCCCCATACAAATAGTGTTACAAAATCTTTAAGGCAAAAACCACTGCCGCCAATTCAAGATCATGGGTTAGATAGTTTCCTTTGTGGGGTCTCAGTTGCCTAGAAGCGTAAGTAACTACTCTCTTATCTTGCATCAGCACACATCTTAACCCTTTCTTTGAAGCGTCACTATACACTTCAAAATGTCCTGTTGGGTCTGGAATAATTAAAACAGGAGGAGTGGTCAGTCTTGTCTTAAACTCTTGGAAACTAGCTTCACATTGATCATTCCATTTGAAAGGACTTCCCTTCCCGATCAATTTATTCAATGGCAAGGCTATATGAGAGAAGTTTTGTATAAACCTCCTGTAGTATCCTGCCAAACCCAGGAAACTTCTGACTTCCGTAACCGTCTTTGGTCTCTCCCACTGAATCACTGCTTCCGTCTTACTAGGATCTATGGCTACCCCTCTATTAGAGATGACATGTCCAAGAAACTTCACCTCTGACAGTCAAAATTCACATTTCTCCAATTTGGCATATAACTTTTTCTCTTTCAGCACTTGCAGCACGATTCAGAGATGTTGTTCATGTTCTTTCTCACTCTTAGAATATATCAAGATGTCATCAATGAACACTACAACAAATTGATCTAGGTAGGGTCGAAAAATGCGATTCATGTAATCTATGAAAATTACAGGTGCATTCGTCAACCCGAAGGGTATTACGAGAAACTCATAGTGCCCATACCTAATCCTGAAGGCAGTTTTTGGTACGTCCTCCTCCTTGATCCTAATCTGATGATATCCTGATCTCAAGTCAATTTTAGAAAAGATGGAGGCTCCCTTCAGTTGATCCAATAAGTCATCTATCCTAAGGAGAGGGTATTTATTTTTGATAATCACCTTATTTAGCTGTCTGTAATCTATACATAGTCTCAAGCTCCCGTCTTTCTTCTTAACAAATAATACAGGAGCTTCCCAAGATGATACACTCGGTCTAATGAATTGCTTGTCTAATAGTCCCTCCAACTATTTTTAGAATTCCTGTAGTTCCTTTGAGGCCATTCTATATGGTGCAATAGAGATGGCCTTGTTCCAGGTAGGAGATCAATAGAGAACTCTATCTTTCTCTTGGGAGGTAAGCCTGGAATATCTGATGGAAATATTTCAGGAAACGCGTTGGCTATTGGGATTTCATCAAGTTTTGATTCAACTTCTAGGTTTGATAAATACAAGAAAATGTATCCAAGTACTCCATTTTTCAACTCCCTATTAACTTGATTGGCATTAAGCATCAATAACTGGACCTCCTCTTTCACACTAGGAGGTAGAAATTCAACGGTCTTGTTACAACAATTCAGCAAAACTCGATTTCTAGACATCCAGTCTAACCCTAGAATGACCTCAATACCTCTTAAAGGTAAATAGACGAGGTCTATAGAAAAAGTTTTCTACTAGATGGTGACTTGACAGTCCTTACATACAGAGGAAATTAATACCCTTTCCCCTATAGGGGTTACTACGGATAGGTCATAGAGAGTTTTAGAAATAGGAAACTGAAACTTCTTAATACATTCTTCCGATATAAATGAATGACTAACACCAGAGTCAAATAACACCATAAAAGCAAATCCATAGATATAACATGTACCTTGAATTATTTCAAAAGATTGAGCTGCCTCTTGGCCGCTCATGGTGAAATCCCTTCCTTTCACTTGAGGCCTCTGTTCTGGCTGTTTCTCCACATTCTGTGGGCAGTTTCTCGCAAAATGACCTTTCTGTCCGCAATTGAAGCAGACATCTTGTCCCATGTAGCATGGCCGATTACCATGCATGCGTTCGCACTTAGCGCACCTGACTAGGGCGATGTCTTGTTGGAAAGGTCTGGGACCCACATTCAATGGCCTCTTACCAGCTCCATATCCACTTCCTCTCATGTTCTTGCTAGGGTTGGGAAAAATTTTCTTCCTTTTCCATAGGTTTCGCCTTTGCTTTTCGTCCTCCACTGCCTTTAAACTTTTCTCCAAGAGTCTGCATTTGTTGATCAGAGGCACAAACTCCCTAATCTCTATAGCTACAACAACATTCTTTATGTCCGGGTTCAGTCCCGCTTCGAACATAACAGCCTTCCATGCTTCATCAAGGTTAAATTGCAGATAAGAGGAGAACTTAGACAATTCCTCAAATCTTGCGATGTATTAGTCTATAGTCATACTACCCTGCCGGAGTTGGAGAAATTCGATCTCTTTCTCTGCCCTCACAGTACTTGGAAAGTACTTTTACAAAAAGTTGTCTTTGAACACCTGCCAAGTGATCTGCTTTCCCTGGTGAGCTAAAAGTTCTCTAGCTATACGCCACCAGTATTCTGTTTCATCTTTTAGCATATATGCAGCAAAGATTACTTATTGTTCCTTAATACAGCCCATCACTTCAAAAATTTTCTCTAACTCCCTTATCCATCTTTCAGCTACAATCAGGTCAAAGTCGCCTTGAAAACAAGGTGGCCTAGTTCTCAGGAATTTGGATATGCCGTTATCATTTCCAGCCATCCGGTTGTTAACACCATTCACACCATTCGAATTATTAGCATTCTGGAGATATTGTAGAATTTGATTAGTGGTCATGACTTGGTCTCGAATTGTCGTGGCCAAGTTGTGCAGGGTTTCCTCCACATTATTTGCTGGATTCCTCCTTGGTGGTGCCATTTTCTACTGTAGCAAAAACAAAGTTATGCTGCTATTGAGGTGATCAAACCCAATAGTTAGTTCAAAAATATTTAACAGTAGTCATAACACCACCTCGACATGTAGGTAGGAAACACTAATAATTTCTTACCTATATAAATTCACCGATCCCTACACAGCACAACCACAAACATACTCAAGACACTATAAGATCGATTCAGATAACCATCCACGCACTGGCCATCTAGGATCGACATGCTCTGATACCAATTATGTAACAACTCCATTTAAGTATCATTTTTTTTAAATACCATGAAGTTATTACCTCGTTACAACTTAATTCAAAATAACATTTATTTAATTTATACAATACAGAGTTTACATACATATCATTAATCAAAATATACGTACAACATATCAAACATAAAAATCTACATCTTATTTATTCTAGTTGATCAATTTCGGAGATACAAGTGCGGGTGGTTACACCTTCACCGGGATCTAAGCCAACTCGACTACAAACATTTTATTTGCTTCTGTGATCTGCCCAACATAAAGTACTCGATCCAATGTGCACTAAAATCCAGAGCTATAGAAAAATCTGCATAACTAATTTTTTGAACATGATATGGAAATATAGTGAGAATTAAATCCCAGTAAGTTCAACAATAAATCATCATCAATATAGCTCATCACGTCATGTTCAGCTGTATAAACTACAGCAAATATCTTTGGTCACATGAATGCCTTATATCTATGCACATGAGAATCGTACAATAATGACATGTATGACAGGATTAACTATTTTTAGAATATCATATGATGACTATCAATTTATTCTCATATCAAGCTACCTCGGTCAAGGTGAATATTTTCTACTCTCTGGTAGGGGGTTTTCTCGCTCCGTCCGACATGGCCCACTTTCTCTTTTTTTTCTCATTAACATGATCATAACCGTTGGTAGAGCGTCCCCTACTGGTGCACCACACGGATTGCCATGTGACTGTGCTCATTTCTTTTCTTTTCACAATGATAGTAAAAAATATGCTTTCAATAACAAGTATGTTCAACAAAATATAACTATTACCAAAAATCATTGGTAATCATGCCATGAACATAGCCATTACAAATATCACTTTATAAAATATTTTCATGTCAAAATTTCACACTTAAGATGGTAAGAAGTTCATACAATGGCAATGGCTATGTCATATACTAGTCATTTATTATTTTCATTTATAAGATTCTTTTTTTTTTAAAATATTATTTTTATTTCTTTTATTTCTTGATGCAGGTTTTCATCCTATCTAACATTCTCTTACTAATCAGAGCATAACTCCCTCAATTTAACTTATATTTAGGTGATCTTGATATCAATTTAAAGATAAAACAATTATCTAAAACTCTTATGTTGAACAGTTGAACGGAATATTAAGAAATCATGGTGATATTACTCCTTCAAAGAACATGTTATTTCTTCTCGGGTAGGTTCTGACCTCTACCTACTAATCTATCCATATCTCCCTCATACTAATTCCAAATTAAGTGCTTCCAGTGGCTAAAAATCCATGACACATATAGCTATAATTCTTATGTTAACCATTTATTTTAATTCCCTACAGAATGTTCCCAAAAATTAAAACACAGAAACCATCCTAACATATTTTTCCCTGATTAACCATTTTCTGACCATTGCTAACTAATCGGACCATATCTACCTTATATAGACTTCAAATTGAGTGATTCCAGTGACTAAAAATCCATGACATATATAACTATAATTCTTATGTTAACCATTTATTTTAATTCCCTACATAATGTTCCCAAAAATTAAAACACAGAAGCTATCCTAACATATTCTTCCTTGATTAACCATTTTCTGACAATTGCTTACTAATCGGAGACATACATCTACATTTTTCATGTTAACCATTTGTTTTAATTCCTTACCAGTTCTTCTCAGAATTTTAAGAACAGAAGCATAAAAGTTTGTCACCCATAGCCATAGCTATGCAGAACTATCTACACCAACTTAAGTATTGAAACATACATAATATGTAACATGATATAGCAACATCCATAATCAATCATTAAAGTTCTAAGATCAAAATCTAAAATAAATATTACAAGTTTCAAAATTTTTCTTCAAAAAGAAATATTGTAAAACTTACCTAGAGCACTTAGTCCTCTAGACTTCTCCTTCCTCTTTCTTCCTTTCTTCCTCTCATTTCCTCACTCTACCTTGCTTCTATTTTTCCTCTACCTCACTTGGACGAAAATTATAATGTTATAAGGGTGGTTTTTGCTTAAATAGACCATCAAATAATTCACGTTTCATGATCATGGGTCTACCTTATCACAATTAGAATACACTTGGTTGAATTTTTTGAAAACAAACAACTTATGTTCTTGTCTTCCTCTTCCTTAGTCAAGATATGCATAGTAAAAGGAGATTTGTATTTTAAAAATTATGATAATATGTTTCTAAGATAAGGGACAAGGTCCCTTTGATTTAGGGATTCATTTCCTTTTTCTTTTGTCTTAATCAAATATGATAGGTTTGCCTTTTTAGGTGGCAAATTTCTAACCCTTGAATCTCCATTATTTGATTAAAATTATTTGTGTGGGATAGGAATGTTTTATCCTAATGCCATGTATTATCATACCACTTGCTAAAATTATGAGTGTAGGATATAGATGTTTTGTCTTAAAGCTTTGTATTATCATATCACTTGCTAAAATTATGAATGTAGAATATCACACCACTTGTTAAATTTTTGTCTTAATGCCATGTCACCTAATCTTGATTACACCATTATTTCATCACTTTAATTTTATTTTTATTTTTATTTTTCCTCTTGGATTTGGGCTCATTCTTGCCCATTTTCTTTACTTTGGTTAAAATTCTACCTTTCATAATAGGCTTGGTCACATTTTCATGATTTTTGGGCTACCAGTTCAATTTCTATATCTTAGTCCAAGTCTATGTTTTATTTCTTCATTGGGCTATCCTATTGGCTTACTAAAAATTTATGCAAAGTAGAAAAACTCTATATGAAATGTCCATAGGTGAAAACCCAATTTATGGGTGGAGATACTAAACTTAGTAACTTTTGCTCTTAAATTAAAAAAAATTACCCTAATCCTCTTAGATTTTCTTTCTTTACCTATTTCATTAATATTAGAACATTTCTATACATACACGTAAAGTGAATAATTTCTAAGGATTATATTTTATTAGTTATCTAAAAATTGTCTAATAAATTTTATTTCCTTAATTAAATATTTATGTACCTTTATCAATAAAAGAAATGAAATTATGGATGTTACTTTGAATACTTTTGTACTTTTATTAATACATGAAACGAAATTAGGGATGTTACAACGTATGGAGAGTGAGCATTTTATTGAGGATGATATGCCATTAATGGAGAATTGTAATAATATGGAGATTAGTAAGCTAGTGAATAGAGAAGTATTGGTTATTAGACGTGCTCTTAATATGCAGCCTAATGATGATATTGATGATGAACAGTGTGAGCACATATTCCAAATCAGGTGCCACGTGAATAACAAGGTATGTAGTTTGATTATTGATAGTGAGAGTTGCACTAATATAGCTAGTACCTTGATGGTTGATAAATTGGGTCTACCCACATTGAAACATCCTAAGCCATATAGGTTAAGATGGTTGAATGATAGTGGAGAGATATGGTTGACAAATCAAGTTTTGGTATCTTTTTCTATTGGTAACTACAAAGATAAGGTGCTTTGTGATGTAGTACCGATGCATGCTGGACACTTGTTGTTGGGACGTCCATGGAAATTTGATAGAAGGGTTAATTATGATGGCTACAAGAATCGAAATACATTGACCCAGCATAATCGAACTTTTGTTCTAACACCCTAAAGCCAGCTGAAACTTTTGCTGATCAAGTGAGGATTACAAAAGAGTGTAAGTTGAGAGAAACACAAGAAAAAGAGAAGAAAGATAGTATGGCCAAAATTGAGAGTGAGAGAAAAGAAAGAGAGGCTGAGAGATGTGAGAAAAAAAGAGAGTAGTGAGCAAGAAAAAGGGAAGAAAGAAAGTAAGGTCAAAATTGAGAGTGAAAGAAAAGAGAGAGAGGTTGAGATATGTGAGCAGAAAAAGAAAGAGAATTGTGAGTTAGAGAAAGAGAAAAATAAAATAGTGAGTGCTTTTACATTAAAAAGTGAGGTGAAGAGTGTTTTGATATGCAAGCCAAACCTCCTTGTGCTTATGTACAAGGATATTTATTTTACTAACACTCATAATCTTTCTTTGCCTAGTATGGTTGTGTCTTTGATACATGAATTAATAGCATTGAAATATCCTATTTATGATAAGGAGTTATATGCATTGATGAGGACTTTGCAAACTTGGCAGAATTATCTATGGCTGAGAAAATTCATTATTCATTCAGATCATAAGAGTTTGAAATACTTGAAGTGTCAAGGTAAGTTGCATAAGAGACATGCTAAGTAGTTAGAATTCATTCAGACATTAAATTATGCGATTAAGTGTAAAAATGGGAAGAAAAATGTGGTAGCTTATGCATTGTCTAGAAGATATGCATTATTCACATCCTTACATGCTAAGTTGCTTGGTTTTGAATATATTAGAGACATGTATGCTAATGATGTTGATTTTAGGTCTACTTGGAATTTGTGTGATAAGCATGCTATTGATGGTTTCTATAGACATAAAGGTTACTTGTTTAAAAAGAATAAATTTTGTGTGCCTAAGTGTTCTATGCGTAACTTATTAATTAAGGAGATTCATGGTGGAGGTCTAATGGGGCATTTTGGAGTTACTAAAACTTTAGAAATTCTGCATGAACATTTTTATTGACCTCGCATGAAACATGATGTCATTTCGTTTTGTGCTAAGTGCATGGCATGTAAACAAACTAAGTCTAAGGTTATGCCACATGGTCTTTATACTCAATTACCACATGTTGAGTTTGCTTACAATAGATCTGTGCATTCTACTACTGCTTATAGTCCTTTTGAAATTGTTTATGGCTTTAATTCTTTAACACTTTTGAATATTTTACCTTTGTCTACTAATGAGTTTGTTAACTTGGATGGTAAGCAAAAGGCTGAATATGTAAAGGATTTGCATGTTAAGGTTCGAGCTAACATTGAGAGGAAGAATAAGTAATATGCAATGTAAGCCAACAAGAGCCGAACCAAAATTGTATTTGAACCTGGTGATTGGGTTTGGGCACATATGTGCAAAGAGAGATTCCCGGTTCAGAGAAAGTTTAAGTTACATCGTAGGGGAGATGGACCTTTTCAAGTCTTGGAGCGAATCGATGACAATACCTATAAAATTGATTTACCTAGTGAGTATGGCAATATTAGTGCTACATTCAATGTTGCTGACTTGTCCTTATTTGATGTAGGTGATGTCTTTGATTCGAGGACGAATCCTTTTGAGGAGGGAGGGAATGATGGAGATCAAGGTGTTGTCAAAGCTACTATAAATCGTTCCCAAGATCCTTTGAAAGTGATAGGCGGTCCAATAACTAGGAGCAGGGTGAAGCGGGCTAAAGAAGCTTTACTGGACTTGATCTTGGATGTGCAGGTTAAAGAGGAAGTTATTGGGTCAAGTCAAGACATCAAGTGGGCCACACTTTGCAGCCTTGAGGATGACATTAAAGAGGACAGTCTAGAGGCCATGTAGAGCTTATTGGATCTTGAAGACAATTAGCCCAAATATGCATGGACTAAAGATGTATTATGGGTTTTAGTTTAAATGTTTTGTTTTGGATATTATTAGTATTTGGGCCCATTCTTTATGCAACCCAAATAGTAGTTTAATTATGGGTTTATTTTTGTTAGTTTAGTTGGGCCAATTAACTAGTGTTATTTAGGCCATATTTTATTAGAAGTCCAGTTAGGAGTTTAAGGCCTTCTGGCTTTCCTACTAAGATTAGGTTTGATTGTCTATATAAGAGTTCTTTAAGTTCATGTATTGGATAGATTTTGATCATTAATAAAGATTGAGTTTTCTCCTAAAGTGAGAGCTTCCCTTATTTTTTGGGCAAAGAACTGAATCCAATCTTATCGAGGCAACTCGTGGCAATCAAACATCCATTGAATATTCAAGACGATCATTACTTTCGCCAAACACTCCGTTTCTTGGTTTAGGGAAACACATCAGACAACAAAGCCATCTTCTAAGAAAGAAAATAAATAACAGAGGAAAAACAAAGCTATCTTCTAAGAAAGAAAATAACAACAGAGAAAATAAATAATAGAAGGGCAACAAAGCCATCCTCTAAAAAAGAAAATAATAACAGAGGGGCAACAAAACCATCCTTCAAGAAAGAAAATAAATAACAGAGAAGCAATAAAATCATCCTCAAAGAAAGAAAATAACAACAGAGGGGCAACAAAACCATCATTCAAGAAAGAAAATAAATAACAGAGGAGCAATAAAGTCATCCTTTAAGAAATAAAATAACAATAGAAAAAATAAATAACATAGGGGCAACAAAATCATCCTCTAAAAAAGAAAATAACAAAAAAATAACAAGGAGCAATAAAATCATCTTCTAAGAAAGAAAAAAACAAGAAAATAATAACAGAGAGGCAATAAAGCCATCCTCTAAGAAAATAAATAAATAACAGAGGAGCAATAAAATCATCATCCAAGAAAGAAAATAACAAAAAAAAATAAGAAGATAAATACAACATCAAATATAAACATTAAAATTAAGAATTAGATAAATTATTATTTTCATATAAAAAATTTCACCCTTCTACCATAACATTGGAATATTAATTCTCCATAATCAAAGTAAAAAAGTAAAATGAAAGATAAAGAAGCATAATAATATTATAAAAGAAAGTAAAGATACAAAATGTCTACAGAGAAAAAAATATTACAAGTACTTAGAACTTTAACAAAAACTTTCCTAAGATCACTCTCAACTCCCCCACAAGCCTTCTCAAGCCCTCTATTTATAAATGCAATTAGGTGTGGTAATTGTCAACAATTGTGGCTAACAAGTTACATTAAGTTGATAAATTAAGCACTAAAAGTAATCCTTGAATTATTGCTTCATATCCATCGAATCTGCTAACCCTATAAACATAAAAGTTATAGATAATTTTATTATCTTTTCAACTATACAAATTTTGAACAAATTGGATATGTAATTTGTGGCTTATGGTCAGAATACCAGAGTAAGGTCGGGCTGGACTGCAATAGCAAATAGATTCTATTCTAGCCCAAATTGTAGTAAATTGTATCTTCTATTTATCTACTAAATTTCGTATGTATTGAATATGTATTTTATGAAATAGGACTTAAATATTACAGTAAGATTGGGCTGAATTACAACAGTAAATATGTTCTCTTCTAGTCCAATTTTGACCCTTTGAATATTCAAATTTTCTAATCACATAAGCATGAAAGTTGTATGAAATTGTGTCAGCTATTCATCTACCAAATTTTGTACATATTAATATGTATTTTCTGAGATACGGCCAAAATACTACAGTAAGATCAAAATAAAAAGTAAACAGCAAACAAATTTTTAACATTGAATGTTCAACCTTGAATCTTTATGTTTCAATTATTTTAGAAATATGGTCATAAATCAAGATTGAATTTATGCATATATCCATTAGGATACGTCTGTGAAGTAAAAAATATAATGCTCCTTACTTAGCCACCCTCAATAAATTTATTTTGTCTGCTTGATTTATAGATATCATTTTCAAAGAACTACAATTTAATTTTGATTCCTCCAATTGAGTCTATTTTCTATTATTTTCTCCATCTATAAAAATACACAAAAATAAAGACAAATAAAGGAGATAAATGCTTAATTAAGGCAAAAAAATAAGATAAAAATATTTAATTTATGAGACTAAAACTCACTCATAACATATTGTGAACCATAACAAATTCCTAGTCATATTAAGCTTGAAAAAATAATTATTGATATGTGATTTTATAATCATAATTATTTAATATCTAAAACTAAGTAAATAGCTTGGTAGATATGCTTATAAGAAGACTCACAAAGAAAATTGTGAGGGTAAGAGGACTCACAAATAAAATTGTGAGGCATATCACAAAGAAAATTGTGATGATGTTATAGCAAATTGTGAAACATACAACAAATATCTAGACATATTGATTTAGTAAGGGGATTTCTATGGAATGAGATTAAAACCTCTTAACTAGAGTCACAAGTAATGGAAATCCAACATTTAACTATATTAAATATAATTTAAATGTTCAATGAGTAAAAATAAGTTGCTAATAAGTGACTGTGGATATTAAAGAATATTTAACCATTTCAAGTTTAGTGCTTATATATTAAGGATTTTAGGATGAGTAAAACTCTTAATGGATTCAAAAAAGTCTAATAAGATTAAGGTTTAAGGAAAATCCATCTATGTGAACATATGGAGTGGTGCCGCTCTTAGCAAGAATTTGGAGTTAATTTTTGGACATGTTCATAAAAAACCTAGGGTGAAGTGATATATACTGAAAATAATCTAAATATACTTCTAAACTCAAAACAACATATTTAGATCAATCAAACATGGAATTATGAAGAAGTGAACCAACCTTTCGCCATTACTTTTCTTCACAAGTTTTCTAACTTTCTCTTTGGTTTTGGCTCTTCTAAAATTAGTCTTCCTCATTAAAGATGGTGGATGATTCATTGGCAGCAAAAAATGGAGAGGCCTAGGGACTAAAACTGTTGGGGATAAATATATATTGTTGTTTTAATTAAAACTCACAAGCACACGAATCTATTAGAGTATAGATTTAGTGGTATGTAAGGTCGATCTCACGAGAATTGTCAATTAAGAGAAAATTTAATTTAAATTCAAAATAAATATTTCTAACCTAATTGTCAGAATATTTGTTTTGTGAACAGAGTACTGAACAGAGTACATAAAGAACCAAAATACTGAAATTAAATAGGAATGTATTCAAAGTAAAAAATATATATTAAGGTTAGGGGATCTACTCTTGGTACATCAAATAAAAATAAATTTTGACTCTTTTATTACTAAAATAGAATCCTCATATAAATAAGATTCTATTCGAAAGATAAGTTACATTAAACACGCTTTGATTTACAGATGAAGTGTATTTACTTTCTTTTTATTGTATTACTAATAATAAAACAACTCTAGTAAAATATATTTAAGTATACACCGTGACAATCATTATATTGTCTACAATAAATAAAAAATGAGTGAAGCATTTATTGTGCTAAAAATTGTTTACCATGTATTAAGATTTGCACTTTATAAAATTAAAAATGAAAGATGTAAAAGGAAGAAAAACATAACAATAGAGTCAATAATAATAATATAAAGTATGCCATAAAATTAGCCATTAAGAAATAAAAAAAATAATAGAAGGGCATAAAATAAATAACAGAGGGGCAACAAAACCATCATCTAAGAAAGTAAATAACAAGAAAATAAATAATAAAAAGATAAAAAATAAATAACAGAGGGATAACAAAACCATCATTTAAGAAAGTAAATAACAAAAAATAAATAACAGAGGGGCAACAAAGCCATCCTCTAAAAAAGTAAATAACAGAGAGGCGGCATAGCCATCTTCTCAGAAGATAAATAACGAGAAAATAATAATAGAAAAAATAAATAATAGAGAAGTAATAAAACTGTCTTCTCACAAGAAAAATAACAAGAAAATAATAACAGAGAAAATAAATAACAGAGGGGCAACAAATACATCACCTAAAAAAGTAAATAATAAGAAAATAAATAATATATATGCAAAAAATAAATAACAGACGAGAAAATAATAATGCAAAAAATGAATAACATAGATGCAATAAAACCGTCTTCTCACAAGAAAAATAACAAGAAAATAATAACAAAGAAAATAAATAACAGAGGGGCAATAAAGTCATCTTCTAAGAAATAAAATAACAAGAAAATAAATAAGAAAATAAATACAACATCAAATATAAACATTGAAATTAAGAGTTAGATAAATTATTATTTTCATACCAAGAGTTTTACCCTTTGACCTTAGCATTAGAAAATTAGTTCTCCATAATCAAAGTAAGAAAGCAAAATGAAAGATGAAGAAGTACGATAAAATTTATGAAAGAAAGTAAAGATACAAAATGTATAAAGAGAGAAAAATATTACAAATAATTAGAACTCCAATAAAACTTTTCCAAGCTCACTCTTCAGCTTTTCTACTATCTCTCTAACTCACAAGATGTCTCTATTTATAGAAAAAAATAAGTGGAGTAGGTGACAAAAATTGTGGGTAATAAATTGCACTAAAGTTGACAAGTTGTGTTGTATTAGGTGTCTTGAAAGTCATCGTGATATATCTCCTTGATAGCCACTGAATATGCTAATTCCATCAATATAAAAGTTGTAGATATTGTCATTATATTTCCAACCATATAAGGTGGAGAAAACATGGCCACGTATTTTGTGATTTATGGCCAAAACACTGAAGTAAAATTAGGCTAGACTACAACAACAAACATGATTTTTCTAACCCAATTTTGGCCCTTTTAATATCCGAATTTGCTTATCACTTACATGAAAGTTGTAGTAAATTATATCTGCTATTCACCTACCAAATTTTGTATCCATTGAATATATATTTTCTAAAATATGGCTCAAATACTATAATAAGGTTAGCTGGACTGCAACAGTAAACATATTCTCTTCTAACCCAATTTTGGTAAATTTGTTGATCAAATAAACATGAGAGTTGTATGAAATTATGTTAGATATTTATCTACTAATTTTTTTACATAATATATACGTATTTTTTGAGATACGGTCTAAATATTACAGTAAGATCAAATTGAAAAGTAAGCAGCAAACAAATTTTTAACATTAGATGTTATGCTTTGAATTTTTATGTTTCAATTCTTTTAGAAATATGGTCATAAATCAAGATTGAATTGATACATATACCTATTAAGATGCGTCTCAGGAGTCAAAAAGATAATGCTCCTTACTCAGCCATCCTTAATGAATTTATTTTGTTTGCTTGATTTATAGACATCATTTTCAAATAACCACAATTTAGTTTTGATTCCTCCAATTGAGTTCATTTTCTATTCTTCTCTCTATCTATAAAAAATACACAAAATTAAAGACAAATAAGAGAGATAAATACTTAATTAAGGCAAAAAGATAAGATGAAAATATTTAATTTATGAGTATAAAACTCAATCAGCAATATGTATGCTCAAGATCCAATCTATCATGTAATCAACTTTAGTTTTAATAAGGTATTAATTCTTTATTTCATTATCATATCTGTTTAAAATATTTAATTTGATAAAGTCCTTGACTAAGATTTGAGAATTGTTATCATGATAGAGATTATGATAATGAGAAGTAATTCTTTATAATTTTAATCTAAATTGTTCTTGATCATAGGATTATTGTGAGCAGGTCATCAATAATCCTAATAGATCAATATATATGTGATGGTCTTTATTATATAAGATTAATATATTTCATTTGTTAAATTACATATATAGATGCTGCACATGTATATGTAATCATTGAACTAACTCAACTGAGAATTTCTAATGGTTATCTTTACCTTAAATTGTCAATAAGAATTTCTCAAGAAGAAATATAATAGTTTTCTTTGACTTGAGATTATCAAAGTAATTAACAAGTTATTTATTATATTTTAATCCCGAACACCTAATGCCTTAGGGCACTAGTTGAATGGATATTGGATATAATTAAATACTTGTAGAATTAATGATTAATCAAGAAGGAATCCTTCAACTCATGGTAATGAGTTTGAGCTCTATGATAAAAATAAGACCTTGGCCAGGGCAATTGAATGAATGAAGAAATGAGTTTCTTAAGTCATTCGCTAAATAAATAATGTACTGACTTACTAGAGTTTGACAGTAATACCATACTCTAGAGTTAGCCGAGAGTTGTAAATAATGGAAAAAAAATATTATATTATTCTTCTATTGATTCTTGAAAGTAAAAGATGTTACTTCATACTATTTGGACATTAAGGAGTGTTGCTAGACGCCTATCTTGATTAGTAAATTGATTTGATTAATTTACTACTAGTTTAGTAATAAACCTACGGGGTCACACACAAACGAATGTTCTAATCTTTGTAAAAAACTATTTATTATTTGATAATTAAATTAGAGAATTTAATTTTAATCAAATAAATAAATATGTTGTATGTGGAATATTAGTATATTCTTTGCTAGCACCAATAATATAATTAATATATAGATAAAATAAAGTATTTTTTCTTGAACATGGAAGCTAGTTCACGAGAATGTTTGCTAAACATTTGCAAACAAATATATTTGGTGTATGTGGCAACTTACGGTAGTTATGGGGGTTTGTTTTTAACTTGCAAGACTTGGTCAAATTGTTTTCAAATCCTATTTAAAATAGCAACAGAAAAACAAATGAACTAATAGAATCTCTTAATAGCCCAAAAATGACACGATAGAGATAGAATGGAAGAGATAGATTAAGTGATAAAATCAATAAATCAAGTTGGTTGAGCAATCTTGTCATTTAAGAACATAAGTTGTATTTGGTGTGCTATAAAAGGATAGCAACTATACACAATCTGCAGAAGACTCTCTATATCCTTCTTCTCCTTGTTCTTTGACGCCAAATAATTACAAAGAGTTGTTTTATTTTATTCTGTTCCACGTATCAAAGGATTGATAGTAAATATTGATCTCGGTGTGGATACATTTAGAGTCTTCACACAATTGAAGAAAATTATATGCTTCAAGAACTCATATCCAGGTTATTATTTTAAAGTTTTTCCTTTTGCATTTGAACACAAAATAGATCAATTTTTCCTCTACATGTGTTATAAACACCATTTATAACCTTCAATCTTTATATAGTTGTTATACCATTAAGAACAATAATGGATGTGTTACTACCAAATAATGATTTTTCATGGCTATTTAATTTGCAGAATAATGCTTATTCAATTTTTAAACGTTAGGCCATTAATCTGAATAATGAGTCTTCAATATGCAAATTGTTACATAAATTATATGACTATATAAGTGCTTAAAAATATTTTGTGTGAACTTTGAAATTATGTAAGACTGTGTATGATATTTCTAGTATTAATATAAAAGTCATGATTCAGTGTTTCATGCAACTACTAATTTATTAATACTTTTAGATATTTATACTAAGGATAGGTTCAAATTAAAATACACCTATCTCTATGCATAAACCTTATAAATTAGAGAAAATACTTAATTTTCAAATTAAGTGAGAGATTGTTAAAAAAATATAATTTGAAAATTAAAATTAAAATATATAAATTTTTAAAAAAGTTACAACTCTATTAAAAAATTGTGTCTAATCAAATTTTTATTATAAATAAAAGTTTGGCATATTAAAATATTAATAAGAGATAAATTATTAATTCTTCTCATTTATTATTTTTTCTAAAATTTCAAATAGTTTTACAAAAAAGATTTTAAAAATTACTATTTGTCAATTTTTGAATAATTAAAATAATTTTTAAAAATAATTTATTATATATCTTACAGTAAATATAATAAAAATAAATAACTTTTTAAAATAGTGTACTTCAATCTTTTATTATTTCTAAAAGTCGTTTTGTGCATATGAGCAACTAATCAGCGGATGTTTTAAGGATTCTCGAGCACCGTCACACATTGGACATATCTGACAAAGTGATTATGTAGCTTTTTGACTTATATCTTAAATTTTCTAGTTGTGTTTTTAGTGTTTACACCTCTTTTCTAGTTTGATATATTTAATAAAGAGCAGGAGTGTTGAACTTTGACGGGTCAGCATTAAAAAAAAAATCATCTAACATATTAATTAAAATAATGAACAAGTGGGTCATTTCGTGGTTTGGGATGGTAAAAACCTTTTAAATAAAATATTCACTAAAATCATCTGAAAAAAAAATCATTAGCCTTTCATCAATAAAAGGGACTAAGTATATATGTCAAATAAAATAGATAATATCTCCTTTAATTTGACCTAAATTCGAATACAATAGCATTGTACCGTCTATCTATATCTCCATGCCATCGATCACCTTTCATGCATTTGCCACCAACAACAATAAAAGAAAGACTTAAATTCCTCATATAACGTAAACACTTGCAGAGTTATTAGTCTTGGAAAATTGGCTCTCATGGATTATTTTTTTGATTCAGAAATAATAACCAGGATGTTTTGGGAGCTTTCAAGATTTTATTCTAACTTAAACATACTTAATTTCCCTGTTATTAATTATTAGTAATAATTTTAAAAATAAAAATTATCAAAATTATTATTATTATTAAACGATGAAATGGCATATGAATCTTACGCTTTCTATAAATTAAAAAAAATTATATTTAAACAAATATATAAAAACCAAAATCATTTGGCTGCCAAACGTGAGAAAAAAGAGAGCCAAAATCCCATGTTTTCTTTTCTAAACTTGTTGCCTCTGTATCCAATGTGCTAGTTTACTAGTTTATAATTAGCCATTAATGCTATCTTACACATGGGAAATCTTTAAATATGTACAATATATCGGTAGAAAGATCAATAAAATTTCAGTACAATGACTGTTTGAAATTGTGACCAATAAAATCTTTTTACTATTTGTGCGAAATAATAAAAATAATTTGAGAGTAGCTATTTAAAACAGTAAAAATATAATATCATTGTAGAATTAATAAAGCAAATATATATATATATACACTCATTGTAGAATTGTAGAAATCTCTCAATTATGAGAGATAAAAGAAATCATGGAATCTAATCTGGTAAAATTATCTACAATAACTAGATAATGGAATAAACAACAATTTTTCTAGTTATACTAGGCTCACGATAAATATAATTTTTTCACCAATACAATAAAATATAATAATAAACAACACTTATATTACTTAGAAATCACAAAACAGTTAATATAGAGGAAAAATCAATTATTTAATATTAACTATTTAATGTCGAAAATAATGTACTAAAATTTCATAAAAAATAAAATAAGTTTACTCTTCTCATCTTGTAACCAAAATCAAAATGTTCCTTCCTCTTGCTTTCATTATGCTGCTTTGCACACACTTTCTCTTCCCCAACAATTTTTATCAAAAAAACGTGTGAGATATGTGAGCTCTATTTGAAGAGGGACCCATCCCAGGAGTAATTTCTTCTAATATTTATTTATGAAATCACGATGAATAAATTATAATAGTCACAAAGATTAGTAACATTAAAAGACTAAATCACGTGAAACAAAGAAAAAAAAATCTTATACTTTTAAACAAATGAAAAAAAATCATATATTAATATAAAAGAAAACAGAAACAACACACATAAAAAAATTGCAATTCAATATTACAAAAATACAATTAATACAATAGAATATAAAAAATATTTATAAAGAGGTGATAAAATTTTTAATTCTATATGAGAGTTATTTTTTTTGACTAAAATATGAACAAATAAATTGTAAATTTAATTATAAGAAATATAAAATTGTGAAATTTCAATAACTCTTTTCAATAAGAGAAGAAACTCTTTCTATAGGAAAAATTCAACTTTCACAAGTAGAAGAAAACACTCTTATAAAAAGAGGAGAAAAACAAAATATAAGACAAAAAAATTAAGAGAAAAGAGGAATGCCGTTAAAGACACCACTTCGACGATTTTTGTTTGGCTGAGCTTTGTACCACGTCAGGGCTTATGAGCCAGCGCTCTAACAATAATGAGATTTATTAATGTTCATTTGAAAAATGTTCTGATACAATGTTGATGGATTAAAATTTTTTATAGCGATACACTAAATGTTGTAAAATTTTATTTTTTTAAAATAATTTTTTAATTTAAATAAATGCATATAATAATATTTAATATACTATTGATAAAATTTATTTATTTATCAATAATGTACTAAATATACACCCTACTCATTTTAATAAATTTTTAGAACCATTACACTAATTAGTTGAGCAAGGAGTACAGACCTATCAAATTAGCGTGACAGGTGCAAGGACACGTGCCTTGACGGGTGATCTTAATTTCGCCAAAAATGGAATCTTCTGAAGCAGAATGTGTTCACACAGCGCAGATAATAAAACACATTTTCTGGTGGTCCGAAAGTTTCAAACCGGTTTAGAAGCAGAATTCCGTAAATAGCCTTCACACTCGTGTGTTCGTTGTTACTTATATTTAATTTTTTCTTATTTTAATGCAAGGTTGTTATTCATGTTAATGTCCGTTTCTTCACTGGCTCAGGCATATTAAGGTTCCATGCATATCATTCATTGCTCTGCATCAGTTTTACTCTAATTTAAGGATTTTGGCTAATAAAATTTTATTTAAAAGAAGGGGTTTGCCCAATCATTTTAAGATACATTTTTACATTGTCAAAGAGGGTGCTTTTGTCATTTAGTTATCCCAATTCCTAACTATCTTAACCAACTGTCAAGTGAGAATGGCATTCGATCTCGCAAAAGGCATAACGTCCCAAAATATGGTTTCGAATGCTCCACGCCCCAACTTCCCGTCCTCTTCCTCATCTGTGACATAAAGAGGCCTCACCTACCCCGGCCGCAACACCGTGTCCGGATCTATCCTAGCCGTCAAATTCCAAATTGGATATGAAGTGATCCAACGGATCATAATTATCTTCTAGAACATTCTCTATTTCCCAGCCCTTATATCTTCCTCTAACATATTCTTAGTCCTGGCTTGTGCTCTGCTCGTGCCAGGGGTGCGCGTTCCGTTTCATCGTCTCAACAGCTCATTCGGATTTCAAGGTTTGGTCGACCTTCCGCCACTGTCCCCGATATCGTGAAATTTTGTTTCATTCGCAGCTCAATTCCTTGTCTTCCCGCTGTATTAAAAAAATTTCTTTCCATTATTTTGTAACTACTATGTCATTATCAATTTATAGATCTGCATATCGATCAGTTTTATGATTAAGGAAAATGATTTACGTGGCTTGTTTATGATTTTGGTTTCTGCAGAATTGTAGCCATGGGCAAGTCGTACCCAACCGTAAGTTCTGATTACGTGAAGGCCGTGGAGAAGGCCAAGAGGAAGCTCAGGGGCCTGATTGCCGACAAGAACTGTGCTCCGATCATGCTCCGTTTGGCGTACGTCTCTGCTCTGTCTTTTCAGAGCATAAACCGATATTCATAATAATTGTTATTTACGTGATTGTGCCGTAGTAGATTGCTGATAGTTTGTGATGGGACTTTTTTCTTCCCCCCTTCTGTAGGTGGCACTCGGCCGGCACTTTTGACGTGAAGACAAAAACCGGCGGTCCCTTTGGAACCATCAAGCATGCAGCTGAACTAGCCCACGGGGCTAACAACGGGCTTGATATTGCCGTTAGGCTGTTGGAGCCCATCAAGGCGCAGTTCCCCATCTTGACTTACGCTGATTTCTACCAGGTAAGAAATTATTGGGAGAATTTGTGATCATGTATTTTTAATACGTTTCATATTAACACTACTATCTTATGGTAACGCAGTTGGCTGGGGTGGTTGCTGTTGAGGTCACCGGTGGGCCTGAAATTCCTTTCCACCCGGGAAGAGAGGTATGGCAAGGTTCTTTTTTGGTCGTCTCCAAGCCTCCCTTATATACTGATAAATGTAGTACACTATATAACTCTATACGCCGTTCTTTATTTCGCCTACATTCTAGTTTTTTATTTGTATATTTTCAATGATTTCTTGACCTACTCGATCTCGCTTATATTCCTTGTTATTATTGTTGTTGTTGTTCCCTTCCTTTTGCGAGGCAAGGAGAGTATGTTCTAATCATTTACTTGGTACACTATTTTAAATAAAAACGTTATTCTGAATATAAAATTCCAAAATTTTGAATATGCTCTGCTTTCCCGCTAGTTATCCTCACTCTTCCCTTCAGAAGTGTAAAGGAGTTCGTTCTTGAATTAGCCTGCTTGTCTGCGGATAAGGATTTTTTAGTAAATAACTCTTATATGGGAACTGATTTGAACATTCATTTTTAGGCGTATTCCGTTACATAATCATAATCATAGTGAAGATCAGTATTTGTCTTTTATATTTCTGTTTATGTCACTGTTTCACAATTCTATTTCGCACTTAATGTTTGTTTGCTTTGGATTCGTGTTAGCAGAGATTTTCAGTTTCATATATGCTTTAGTTTGGAGAGTAATGGTGATATTTTCTTCTTGATAGGACAAGCCTGAGCCTCCTCCTGAGGGCCGCTTGCCTGATGCAACGAAGGGTAAGTACTCTGGACTTGAACTCACTGGAGAATTGCTTAAGTTGATGAACGGTGGGTGCTAAATTCTTAATTGCTGTAGGTTCTGACCATTTGAGGGATGTGTTCGGCCATATGGGGCTTGGCGATCAAGATATTGTTGCTCTCTCTGGTGGTCACACCCTTGTACGTTTATATTTTAAGCTTGCTATTATAATAATTTCTGTTCAAGATACATATATGTGTGCACATCTTTGCTAATGTAGTCCACTTAAGTTATCTCTCTTTTCCTGTTTTATCGATCTTATGGAGAGTTTGCCTTTTCTTCGGTAGGGAAGATGCCACAAGGAGCGTTCTGGATTTGAGGGTGCCTGGACTTCCAACCCTCTCATTTTTGACAACTCATACTTCGAGTCAGTATGTTTACATCGTTGCATGGCCTCTGGCTTATTCCCCATTGTCTTTGTGTCTTAATTCTCTATAATGTCTTTTAATTACAGGGAACTCTTGAGTGGTGAGAAAGAAGGCCTCCTGCAGCTGCCATCTGACAAGGCACTCTTGACTGACCCAGTATTCCGCCCTCTTGTTGAAAAATATGCAGCGGTGCGTATATTGGCCATAATTTTTTTAATGGCATTGATTAAGAAAATATGGTACGTGAAATCAGGCGGTTTGCCATCAAGTTACTCATACTCACTGATTTGTCATTGTGTTTCAGGATGAAGATGCATTCTTCGCTGATTACGCTGAGGCACATCTAAAACTCTCTGAGCTTGGGTGAGTCTAATCTATTGATCGAATCTCTTTTATGGGGTTAGGTTGACAATGCTATTTGGGTTTTCTAAGATGGGGCGAACCTTAGTTTTAGGACGTCTCTAATTTTATAACAATTGATGACAAAGTGTAAGTATTGATCAGAAATGCTTATCTGACATTTGCATGTTGAAATTTTAGAAAAATATCTTCCAATTATCTTGAACAATTAACAAAGAAAGAAAAATAAGAATTTTTTAATTAGGTATGTTTTTAAAAATTTTGCCGAGCATCACGAGTATAAATCTTACTTTGCAGATTTGCCGATGCCTGAGCACCCGGACTTGAGAGCTGTCCGCTGTCGTGGTGGCAGACGTGCCTTTAATAATTTCTTTCTTATTTCTCAGTCATGGTTTTCAGAAAAATGTGGTTGCTCCGTGTGGGATAGTTTTTAGATGTATTTTTCCGGACCTGATGAATGGAAGAAGCTTGGTAGTTTTCTATGGTGTTCATTCGCTGTTAAATGTGACATATCTGTGGATGCATCAAGTTCAAAATAGGACAGCATTCAAGTTTCATCTGCAAGTATATCTATATGCAGAATTATCGAGAGTGAAATGTTAGTTACCAAGAAGCCACTAGGTGTGGTCTAGTAGTGAAGGGTTTAGATAGCTTAGTAAGGAGTCTTAGCTTCAAACCTTGCTCTCACATTGTACCAATAAAAAAAAATGTTAGTAACGAAGTAGTTTCTTTTATAAAATTATAACTATTTTTATATTACAAGGAAAAAAAGTCAGGTTCTACTTTAATTTTATTACAGTTTTTATTTTAAAAATATATACAAATTTTATTTGAAATAAAAAAATGCATTAAAATTAAATTTATTTTGAATAATAGTTTATTACTTTTTTTATTTTTTTTATCAAGAAATTTTTAGATTATTATATTTCTACTTAATTTTATTTCATAGAAAGGCAAAAAGCAAAATTATATTTCTAGAAGACTTCTAAATTAAATTATAGCAAATTATAGTAAATTATATTCCTAAAAGATTTATAGGTTTAAAAAACCTCGCATATGTTTAAAAAAGTGATAAATTTGTTAAATTATTTTATAAAAATTATATATCTATTATAAAATAATTTAACTAGTATCAAATGTTTTAATGATTTTTAATATAGTTATCATTTTAATATTTTTAATGTTTATATTTTTTTTCAAATAGATGGATTTTATAATATTTATTAAAAATAATATTAATAGTATTTTTTTTGGATTGATTATTCTATTTGCTATAATTTGTTTCCAAGCCTTTGAGAATATAATAATATAGTAGTTTTGCATTTGTTTTTTAAATTTGTGAAGTCTTTCAAAAATATAGTTTTGCGTTTTGGCTTTTTTAAAAATAAGAACAAGTAAAAATATAATAATACAATTTTGTATGAGAGTGTTTTGAACAAAAAAATATAAAAAATTTGTCAATTAACAGAATATTGAACAAAGTTTAATTTTGAAAAAAATTTCCCTCTTTTTCGTTCTCGTAAATTTGGATGGCATTCAAGTTTCGGCTGCGATAAGGGAATGTGGGGATTTTTTATTGAACATTATGGGGGGTAAATTTTAAGATTTCTTAGAAACGGAGCGGTTGGAACCAGCGCATTAAAGTGTGTCAATTTCGAGATGCTCCGCGTATGCTTGAGAGCCATGGCGTTATGTTGACCAGGCACGAATTGCCAAGTGGACTTTTCATAATTTGACTTTTGTTATCATTTCAGATTAAAACGACGAGTCCAATTAGCACCCACACAGAGAGGGAGAAACAAAAAACTCATAATGCTGTCAAGAGACTTGGCGTGTTTTTGTCACTTCTTAATACAAATTGACTATTGTTTAATTTTCGCTTAATACGTGTTTAAAATTCCAAACCCGGAATGGACGGACTTCTACAGGTGAGAGTGTTGACACGAGGCGCGCGCGAACTTCTCTAGTTTCTACAATACCATCGTCGGCAAGGAAATTATAGTGGCCACGGATTTGTCCACGCCTTTTACTCCTTTCTGAAACAAAGAAATTCTTTACGCATGATGTCTTGTCAAATATTTGATTGACGATTTTCCACTCTTATTATAAACCAAAAAATAATTTACAACTTTAAAACTCATTTAATTTCATTACACAAAATGAATTATATTTATAATTACAACAAATGATTGCACTTCATTTTTTAAGCATGCGTTGGTGCTTACATAATTGGTGTTGTGATGTTAAATATGTTCTGGCTTTACCTTAATAATTGTAAGTTCTAATTGTATAGTGATTTAATAACATCTAATAAACATTCTATATTCAGCGTTGAAGATTCGTTGAGTATTTAATTTCGGTGCACTCTGTTTTCAATGTTAAAAGTTTGGATATTTCCATCGTCGTGTCACTGTTGTGTATATAAAGATTAGTTAAATTTATATATTACCCTTTTCTATCAAATTTTCGGACACGGATCGATCCTTCGAAATGCAGCTTTTTGGCTGTGTTCTGATTTTTTTTATTTTATTTTTTTTCATTAAATTATTTTAAAAATATATTTTCTTTAAAAATTTAAATAAAAAATAAAGTTTAAAAAAATAAGATCGTTTTGTTTTTTAATATATTTTTAAATTTTAATTTTTTCAAAAAATTATTTAAAAAATTTATTTTAAAAAAATTAAAGAGAGAATAAAATTTCAAAAATAAAATTTTTTTGAAAATAAGTTTTTGCTGAAAAACTTTAAAAATTTGTTGCAAAATTAAATATAAGGATAAGAAGATCCTATGCGTCCTTGCATTTTTTTATTTTAAAATTTATTTATAATATATTTTTAATGTTTAATATTTTCAACCAATTATTTAAAAAATATCTTCTCTTTAAAAATATTCTTATATTTGATTTTTCAACAACTTTTTTAAATTTTTTAATAAAAAATTATGTTTAAAAAATTCTTATATTTTTAAAGTTTATTTTCTCTTTAATTTATTTAAATTATTTTTAGAATAATTTATTAAAAAAATTAAAATTTAAAAATATATTTAAAAAAAAAAGACAGCTAAATGACTGCATTTTAGGACACATGGAATCCGCATCCTTTTAATTATAAACAATATTGACACTCTCGAGTAAACATGAATTTCTCGTTGTGTTTTCAAAACGCAACTTTTTAACTGTTTTTTTTTTTTGTAATTTATTTTTAAATTTTTATTTTTTAATAAATTATTTTAAAAAATATTTTTTCTTTAGAATATTAAATAAAAAGTTAAATTTAAAAATAGAAGAACATTTTGGTTCTTTCAATTTATGTTTTTAACAAATTATTTTAAAAATTATTTTTTAATAAAAATTAAAGAGAAAACAAACTTTTAAAAATAATTTTTTGTTGAAAATTTTAAAAATTTGTTGAAAAAATAAATTTAAAAATAAGAAGGTGCTATGTTTTTTACAATTTTTTTATTTTTAATATATTTTTAAAGTTTAATTTTTTTTCAATCAATTAATTAAAAATATATCTTTTCTTTAAAAGTATTCTTATATTTAATTTTTCAATAAAAAATTATTTAAAACAAATTTTTATATTTTGAAATTTTATTTTATTTTTAAATAATTTATTAAAAAAATTAAAAATTAAAATATGTATTAAAAATAAAATTAAAAAAGGGATCAAAACGCAATCAGAATGTTGCGTTTTGGGGGCCAAGCAACCCCTGATGGGCCTTGGGCACAACAGGGATCCGTGTCCCAAAATTTTCTTGCATCATCTACATTTGTAATCTAATTTATCAAAATAAATGTGTATATTTGACTTAGTGATGCTCTTGACTTACCTAGAACATTAAAAAAAATATGACAAATAAATGTGTATATTTGACTTAGTGATGCTCTTGACTTACCTAGAACATTAAAAAATGACTTCTTCTTCTTTCCAATAAAACATGATAAATTTGACAATATAATAAATAAGAGTGAACAAACAAAATGGGTTAAAAAAACATCATTTAAATTTTATCAAAATTTTAAATTATTTAAGAAGTTTGGATTTAATTAAATCCATTTAAAAATATTATTTGATTTATTTGTTCAAATTAATTTTTTAAAAATTCAAAGAACAAAAATTTAAATAACTTAATTAATTTAAAATAATTTTTTTAATGGAATTGGATGGAATGTACGCCTGGACAATCAGAAATAAAGAAGGCATTAGAGAAAGATTAGATTGCAGTTGACATACTTGAACAAATTTGGACCGCGGACGAGAGGCGGCTACAATCTCAGCCCTTCGATTCCCTCCCTCGCGCGTTTTCGCATCTGCCTCGACTCAACTGTAAGACACGAAACATACACGATCTCCCGTTATAATAATAATTATAATCTTGGCGTGCTTATTTGAAGGACACCGTCTCCTTCTTACTTCAACTCTATCTAGAGAGAGAAACTGCAGCTCGAAAGTCCGTGAGAGAGAAAGGAGAGCCAGACACAGATATATAAATCTTCTTCTCCTGTAGTTCGTAAGAGAGGCGGGAAGGGGGATGGCTGACGTTAATCCAAACACCGCCACCGATTTTCCGGCTTCTCCAACGCACGGAGGAAAGTTCATTCAGTACAACATTTTCGGCAACCTCTTCGAAGTTACCGCCAAGTACCGTCCTCCGATCATGCCTATTGGTCGCGGCGCCTACGGAATCGTCTGGTACTCCTTCATCTATTATATTTTTGCCTCACCTTGTGCTAGAGAAATTCCTTTTTGTTATCGATATAATGGAATTAATAATGGTTAACGTGGTAGAAGGTACTGGTTTAATTGCAATTTTTCTTCTAAATTATCTGAATAGTTGGTTGTTGCGATTTTGAAGCTCGCTGTTGAATACGGGAACTAACGAAATGGTGGCTATTAAGAAGATAACGAACGCTTTCGACAATCACATGGACGCTAAGCGTACGCTCCGTGAGATTAAACTTCTTCGGCATTTGGATCATGAAAATGTTGGTCTCTTTTCCTTTCTAAATTGAGTTTATATATATCATATAGTAACAGTTTATTGTGCGGACTTGCCTGCATCGTGGTGCCCTTTGCCCTGTTTCACTTACTCTGACTCGTAAGATATAAGTTTCTTTTTTTTTTCGTCTTTTTTTAAAAATTTCGAAACAATTTTTTTAGGAAGGTTGCAACCGCATGGATGTATATAAAATACACGTCGTGACAAATTTGGCTGTTTGCATTATTAGGATTTTAATTCATAGTCATCTCCCACAGTTGACACTGCTTGCCCTTGACTTTCTAATTTGAGGTCTCAAAATTATGATTTTAAAACTTACTTGCCCAATATGAGAAACTAAATACCTACGTCGTAAACTTGACTATTTTTAGCCTTTTAAAGGTTTTAAATTACACCATTTTTTTTTCGTTTGTTTTTGGCTTGGATTTAAATCTATGTATGCGAAACAGGTAATTGCTTTAAGAGATGTGATTCCCCCTCCCTGTCGTAGAGAGTTTACTGATGTCTACATAGCCATGGAACTCATGGATACTGATCTTCACCACATCATTCGCTCCAATCAAAATCTTTCAGAGGACCACTGCCAGGTGATTGTTTATATATATATATATATATATATATATATATATATATATATATATATATATATATATATATATATATATATATATATATATATTTTAATGTACGTGTTATAATAGCCATCTTTCATAATTAATCTTTTAGTGTTAATACTGCGACTAATATCTTTCTGATTATTGAATGCTCTTGCAGTACTTCTTGTATCAGCTTCTTCGTGGACTAAAGTATATACATTCTGCAAATATTATCCATAGAGATTTGAAACCAAGCAACCTGTTGCTGAATGCAAGCTGCGATTTGAAGATATGTGATTTTGGGCTCGCACGGCCAAATTTAGAAAATGATTTCATGACAGAATATGTCGTCACAAGATGGTATAGGGCTCCTGAATTATTGTTGAACTCCTCGGATTACACATCTGCAATAGATGTGTGGTCTGTGGGCTGCATCTTTATGGAGCTTATGAATAAAAGGCCTCTGTTTCCAGGCAGAGATCATGTGCATCAGATGCGGTTATTGACAGAGGTGAGATACGAAAACATAAGCAGACTGATGTAAAAATTGCATGATGTAAAATTAAGTTGCTTATACAATTTGATAATCGATATAACTAAAAGTATTTCAAGTTATTGAATATATTTAGATATAATGATGACTACGCTCTTCGAAAGCAATTCTGCTGGATGTGGGCTTACACCTTTTGTTCTTATCTGTAGCTTCTCGGCACTCCAACTGACGCCGACCTTGGGTTAATGAAAAATGAGGATGCGAGACGATATATCCGACAACTTCCCCAATATCCTCGTCAACCACTAGCTACGGCTTTCCCCCATGTTCATCCCTTTGCCATTGATCTCATCGATAGAATGTTGACAATTGACCCTACTAGAAGAATCACGGGTAATTTCTCATTCCTTGTCGATCATTTAAGCTGGTGTTGCTAGATTAATTAAATTATGTTGAAGTTTGAACATTCCTCGTAGCTGCATTAGCATAGGAATCAAAAAGGGAACACATGTTTGTGAGTTGTTAATAGTGCTTCTGCGCTAAATTACATTTTGTAATTAAGCACGCATTTCTAGAGTCAGAGTTATTGATCCCTTGAAGAAGCAACTCACACTCATTGAGGTTCACAAATAGTTATTGCACTCGAAATATGACTTTAATGTACCATGTGCTTTCTTTAATGCATAATAATATATTATGGAACTTACTTCAAGAACACTTGCAATGTACAACCTTTGGTTAACTTCAGTCTGCTTAATATAACGATGAGGAAATTTTTTTTGACAAGTAGTGTCAGAAAAGTCCTTTGAATTGAAAGAATAAAGAAAAACAACTGAATTTTTACTTTCACATTGTACATTGACCAGACTTACTGAACTTCTTATGACTCTCTTATACATACGGGTAAGGACCAGTTAAGAGACGCCACACATGTAGGCTTAAAGTTAATATGTGAGCATCAAAATCATGTAAGTCTTAAAAAAGAAGAGAGAATAAATGTGAGGCTTTTTCTAGAAGGAAATTATTTGGACTTAGAGAAGTTCTTATATAGACTAAGCACGAATAAATATCTAAGCATCTTTCATTGAAAGGTGGGTTGGATATACTTGGTGTTTTAGCATGTTGGGCTTGATGTACCCATCTCTAGTGGAATGAGTCTTAGAATTTCTGTTTGGTCTTAGGCAGAAACGTCTAGAAATGCCCCCATTTATTGCATTACTTTCCACAACTCGCCTTTCACTCTGAGGCTCAGAGATATTCACTACAGAGGGCACTTTTTGGGATCTTAGAAGTTAGAACATAGATAGTCAAATGCCATATATCTTGTATTATAAACAAGTATTACATGTAGGATCTAGGAAGATTCTGTAGGTATAAGATGGTCACCTGTCTGGTCTAAGTTGGCTTTGTTTCACTGTCTTCAGATACTCATATAATATGGCTTTTAAGTTGCTACTATATACTGAATAAATGTGAAAATTTTCATTTCAATGTGTTGAATTGTGGGCAGTTGAAGAGGCATTAGCACATCCATACCTGGCAAAACTACATGATGTCGCTGATGAGCCAGTCTGCTCAGAGCCATTCTCATTTGATTTTGAGCAACAACCCTTGGAAGAAGAGCAAATAAAAGATATGATCTACAAGGAGGCATTGGCACTCAATCCAGAGTATGCATGAACCAAAAATACACTAGGAATTTGAACAAGTTTTCAAAAGTTCATTGCAGTGAAAATTTGAAGGAAAGAATCAATTTTAGTAACAACTGACAACTGCCGATCAAACTTCCTACGTAACCCTGTTCTGTCTGAGTGACTACTCAGGTGCAATTACTGCTTTTGCAACAATGAGTGCCTATCTTCCGTAAAATACTTCCTACTGTGTTGATATAAAGCTCCATTAAGTTGTTTTTCCCAGTTTTCTTTTGGGTAATGTCTTGTTTTCTTGATTAGCTTCGCTCGTATTTGGATTTAATTATTTGTACTGTAACTTGTTCCCACACTATACATCTTTTCTGCTATATAATCTTGTACAATTATAGCCCTCCAAAGGTTATATTTAAAATTTTAAAGAAGTGGATGGACTGTGGAACCAGTAAAAGACTAAAATTCTAATAGAAATTTACCACTCTGGTCTACAAGTAAACTCCTAGTTCCTTGTTATTCCTATACTGATCATAGCCAGCTTGGCAATGCCCCCAGGCTTTACTCATGAACACAACCTTGGACCCCAATTTAAAATCCCAACTGGGTCAAATTACTCATGATTTTGCCATCAGCTTCTATTCTCTCACCCTTACGGACGGAGTATTTAATATTTGGAAATAGGAACTGCATTGCAGAAACATCTTATATGCCTTCCCAACGAATAGGGTCAGGCCATGCGTTCGATGTGCAAAGTATGGCAATCCACTACCACCACTTCCAACAGTGGCTAATCCTGCAACTAAATTTGGTTGGCATTCGATAACATCTAATTTTATGGTAGGAATAGGGTGATATTCCCCAATACTGGCTATTAAAAAATGACAGACAACGTTTGTTTAATGCGAGTACTTCGGGTAACTGGGAGGAAGTGTGGGGTTCAAAGTTCAAACCTTCATGCTGTACCCAAAAAAAAATGACAAGTTTCTAGTACTACGTACTTCATTATTAGTGGCAATGTATAGAGTTGAAGAAGGTGGCTTCACAGATGCGAAGTTCTCAGTTGGGCTATATTTGGATCGATCTCCGTCGGTTGTGCCCAAAACAATGATACTATTGGCACAAAGCCGTCCATTGTGCTATCTAAAGTTCTAAACCATAGTGGGAGTCACTGAAATAATTTGATGATAGTTGAGGACAGCAATCCATTTATTCAAGTCATATACCTTCAAGATAATTACAGGCCCACGTGGTAGGCCATGAAACGTGTATAAAGATTGTTTAGCACTCAGCGGCATATAATTGGTATAACTGAGATGAATCAGGTAGTCATGATTCTTATTAGCATATATATCAGCATTCATCTGAAAAAAGAAAAGAAAAAGAAGTGCCTATAGCCCTATACAAACGCCTGCTTGAGTTTTGATACTGCAAGATGGATGGCACACTCTCATCCCAAAGAGAAGCCGAGATTTTGAGTTGTAGGAGCAAACGAGGCGGTTGGATAACTTTTCCTTTCATCATTGGTCTGGCTCTTACCCATTCTTTAATTCTTAATGATAATGAAGAGTGAAGAGGCATATACATAAATAGATATGTTGTTCTTGTTAAGCAGGGACGGTGGCGGGGTTGACACTAGCAGGCTCGGGAATTATGGGAAACTTGATTGTATATCTTATACGGGAATTCAATATGAAGAGCATTACTGCAGCTCAGATTTCAAACGTGGTAAATGGCAGCACTAGCCTCGTTCCAATTTTTGGGGCAATCATCGCTGACTCCTTCTTTGGCTCTTTCACTGTGGCCTTCGTTTCTTCTTGCGTTTCTTTCCTGGTAAGGAGTAACTCTCACTCTTCTCTATCATCATCTGCATGCATGCATTTGTCTAACTTTTTATGCCTGGAGTCGTATATACCTTATTACATGATTTATGAGTGCTATGATTTTCTTAAATATCACTGATAATTTTCCTTGACCACTCTAGTATTGCATTTATTTAATAATTGTGCAGGGCACTGCTTTGTTAACATTGACTGCGACGCTAAATTCCCTTAGGCCTCAACCCTGTAACGATGGATCCAAGTTGTGCAAACCGCCTTCGGAACTCCAATATGGTGTCCTATATGTGGGTATAGCGCTGGTCGCTATTGGGTTTGGGGGTACACGTTTCACGAGTGTAACATTGGGAGCAAATCAATTTGATGAGGCGGAGCATCAAGGGATGTTTTTCAACTGGTTCTTCTTCACTCTATACACTGCTTCTGTGGTAGGCATCACGAGCCTTGTCTACATTGAGGACAATGTGAGTTGGGGTTTGGGGTTTGGCCTATGTGGTGTAGCTAACTTAATGGCTTTAACCATTTTCTTACTGGGATTTCGGTATTATCGCCCTGATAACCCACAAGCAAGCCCATTCTTGAATTTGGCTCGTGTTCTTGTTGCTGCCATTCGTAAATGGAAATCCCAGCTCTCATCCAGTATACAGGATTACTACAGTGGTCATGATGGAATGGAGCCAGCGGCAACACCAGGGAAAACATTAAGGTACCAAACTGAGTTTTTTTTTTTTTCTTCTTGTTCAGTTAGGCCTCTTATCCCTTAGATTATATGCTAAATAATTGACTCTTTCGTTTATATTTCACGCTTCTTTTTTTAAGTTTTATTGCTGCTTTTGTATGTGCTATTAAACCACTAAACCACGTACTGAGTATTACTCTTGATAGGAGTGCTTAACTAAAAAATTATAACTCGTTGTCAAATACAACTGCTTCTACTAAATTGTACTAATTCAAACACTATGTTTCAATTATAATTTCACACTTATCTTTCCCCATCGAATTGTTACTGCAATCCACCGACAATTCTTTTGAGATTGAAACAAGCATAAGGCCCAACATCTTCAAGAATCTTCTGATTTTGACTTCAGAATCCCACTTTGTTTCGATGGTGGAAAACTCCCGTGTCCCACCTCGTTGCTCTTTTTATTTCTCACCATACCTATTACCTAACCAACCAGCTGAAAAGCTGCTTCCTGATTTTCAACAGTGGAGACATATTGGTAGGCCTAGCCTTTTGTCTCCATTTTAATTACTATTCAATTAGTGGTTCAGGCAGCGTAAAGCAGCATGAGCTATTTTCTTTCTTGGTATTTAGTTGTGCTCACCGAATCTTGAGAAAAGTTAATATTTCTTGTGCAGAGAAAAGTTATTTTTGCATTGACAGTTTCAGTTGTTGGAAAAAAAGATTACAATAGTTAAGGGGGATTTATATACTTTAGGATCCACTCTTAATTACTCAAGCAAAGTAAAGAACTTTCGATGAAATGGGAAAAATGTATAAATCTGTTTGAAGAAATTAAGAGACAGAGTTCGGTGTTCTGGGGGAAACTGATATATAGGGCTATATACAAATGCAGGTTTTTCGACCGTGCTGCTCTTATAACTGATGGGGACCTTGCTTCAGATGGCTCAATTGCGAAACCATGGAGAATATGCAGTGTTCAACAAGTAGAAGATTTTAAAACTCTAATTGGGATCCTTCCACTGTGGTCTACGGCCATATTTCTATCCACTCCTATAGCAGTCCAAACCAGCTTGACTGTCCTTCAAGCTCTATCCACGGACCGTCGTCTGGGGTCCCATTTTGAAATCCCAGCGGGGTCTATTACTGTTGTGATCCTAATATCCTCATCTATTTTTCTTACCCTTCTTGACAGGCTCCTAGTTCCTGCATGGAAGAAGCTGATTGGTAAATCTCCTACACCTCTCCAACGGGTAGGAGTTGGCCATGTGTTAAATGTGGTTGGCATGATAGTTTCGGCCCTAGTTGAATCGAAGAGGCTGGGGATGTCCCACAGACACGGATTCTCCCAAGAGCAGCTTAAGCCCCAAGTGAGCATGTCAGCCCTCTGGTTGTGTCCGCAATTAGCTTTGGTTGGGATTGGAGAAGCATTTCATTTTCCAGGACAGGTTTCATTTTACTACCAACAATTTCCGGAGTCACTGCGGAGCACATCAACAGCTATGATGTCAATGATTATAGGGATCTCTTTTTATTTGAGCACAGCCTTAATAGACCTAGTTCGTGGGATCACTGATTGGTTACCCGATGACATCAATAATGGAAGGCTAAATAATATGTACTGGGTATTAGTCCTGTTGGGGGTCGTCAACTTTGGGTATTACTTGCAATGTTCAAAATTGTACAAGTAAACAGAGGGTGCCAGTCCAAAAAAAAAAAAAAAAGGAAGGAAGAGGGTTTGTTGTGGTTGTAATAAGTTATCCCCTCGTAATGACGGACGGCATTTGGTAAAGATTTTTTTTATTTTTTATTTTTGAAAATTTTAATTTAAAAAAATAAGATTACTACATTTATTATAAGTTTTTAAAAGTATATTCTTAAAAAATTAAAAATTCGTTTTATTTATTTATTTTTAATTTTTATTTTCATTAAAAACTAAAAATAAATATGAAAATATATTTATTTATTATTTTATATTTTTATTTTAAAAAAATATTTTCAAAATTTTCAGTATTGTAAAATATTATAATAGTAATATTTTTATAATTATTTTAAACTATATACACAATGTTTTACTATTTATATAATTAAAAAATAATAAAAATAAAAATATAATTATATAATTAAAAAATAATAATAATATAAATATAAATTAAAAATATTTTAAAAATTTAAAAATTTAAAAAGATTATGTTTTAAAAATAAAAACAGAAAGTTTTCGTAAATCAAATGGACGTGTGTTTGCTTTTATTTTCACTTAAAATTAAAATTATATATATAATTGTGTTTGTTTTCTATTTTTTTTTAAAATTTTTTAAAAATATTAAAAAGATATTTTCAAAATTTTTAGTACTATAATGCATTGTAACAGTAATATTTTTACAATTATTTTAAATTTTATATATAATATTTTACTGTTTATATAATTATATAATCATATAATTAAAAAATATTAAAAATATAAATACAAATTAAATATATTTTTTAAAATATAAAAATTAAAAAATAAAAGCAAAAAATATTTTTACAAACTAAACACATTTTAAGATTTTTAAAAATAAATTTTGAACAAATTTTTCACAAAAAAATTATCATTATGAGTTGAAAATAATAGTTTATGTGACTTAAAAAACTTTCTTATAATATTAAAAAATAAATATATCTTTTAATAATAATAATAATAATAATAATAAAATTTATTTTCTTATACTTTTTCACTCATCTCTCTCTCTTTATTCTTTTAAGTTATGCCTTATCTCTCTTTTTCTTCTTTCTCGTCGTCTCTCTCAATTCTTTCATTTTTTTTTATTTCAACTTTAAAGGAGTATCTTTAAAAAAATAATATATATTCTAAAAAAGGTAACATTTGAATTAAATAAAAAAATGAAAAATTTTCAGAAGTGAATATAAGCCAACTAAACATAAATTGTAACATTCTGAAGAATAAGATTCTTAAAAATGATTGTAACTTCGGGAGTGCAATATGGCGTTCCCTATGTGGGTTTAGCCCTAACAGCAATTGGGTTTAGAGGTACACGTTTCATAATGGCAACGCTGGGAGCAAACCAGTATGATAAAGCAGAGGACCAAGCAATCTTCTTCAACTGGTTCTTCTCTTCACAATGCACGTTGGAGCTGTGGTGAGCATGACAAGCATTTTCTACATAAAGCAGAGCATGACAAGCATGTCGAGGATTACTACGGTGGTCATGATGGGATGCTTCCAAAGCTAGATACCCTACCGGCAAAAAGATTAAGGTACAAACTCCTATTCCTGATCTTGAAACACAACTAATCCACTGTGATGGGTGACAGAATTAGACATTAATTGGAAAGACAACTTTTGGAATCCGAATAAAACAAAAATTCTTTCTTGATTTTGGAGACGCTAGATCCTAAAACAAACTAGTGGGTTTCAGCGATCAGCAACCAATAATCCAATTTCATATGGTGGGGTTTGGTCTCAAAGCTTTCCACGACCCACTAATCCTTGTCGAAATACCTTTTATGCATCGGAGTGGACTGTGGGGCTGGAGGCCACATTCCAGCAGTGGCCACAACGTCTCCCTTCTGATATTATCATTTGACCAATTAGTGGCATGGCAGCTCTTGAAAGTGGTGTTCCATGCATACACCTTTTTCTTTTCTCTTTTGTAGTGTGTTTATTTTTAGAAGAAGACTGCATTTTCATCGATCCAAAGCGCATGTTCTTAAAGAAATGTAGCTTAATGGAAAGGAAATATGTTGTCTCCAGCTGTACTGTGTTGATGCAGGTTCTTTAATCGAGCAGTACTGATAACTGAGGGAGACATTCAATCAAATGGTACAATTGTACAACCATGGAGGTTATGCACGGTGCAACAATTAGAAAATTTCAAAACTCTGATTGGGATCCTTCCCCTCTGGTCTTCAAGTATATTCTTATCCACTCCAATAGGGATCCTAACCAGCTTGGTAATCCTTCAGGCTCTAATAATGGACAGTCATCTAGAGTCCCACTTTGTATTCCCAGCCGGGTCTATTTCTGTTGCAATCTTAATATCCACATCCATATCTCTCACCCTTCTTGACAGGCTACCATATCCTGCATGGCACCACCTCACTGGTAAATCCCCAACTGCTCTGCAACGAATAGGAGCAGGTCATGTATTCAATTTGCTGGGCCTGGCAGTTGCAGCTTTAGTTGAATCAAAGAGGCTCAATTCCACAGCTGCCATGTCTGTTTTTTGGCTGTGTCCACAACTCATTTTGGTTGGCATGAGAGTGGCCTTTCATTTTCCAGGACAGGTTGCATTTTACTACCAAGAATTCTCAGAGTCACAATGGAAGCACATAAACTGCTATGATCTCACTGGTTATTGCGATTGGGAATTGCTTGAGCACAGCAGTAATTGACGTTGTTCGTAGGACTACTGCTTGGTTGCCGGATGACATTAATAATGGGTGGGTAGATAACATGTACTGGGTGTTAGTGGTGGTGGGGGATCTCGACTTCGGGTATTATTTTACTATGTGCTACTTTGTACAAGTATCCGAGAGTTTAAAGCCAACTCTCTGCAGGCTGCATGTAATATTACTGTTTATTATGGAGTCGTACAGATGCTGAGCAAAACATGGCAATAAGCTCACCTTGTTAGACAACTCCGTTGTTGTATTGGATATCTGTGTATGTTTAATGCAGAGATATACGTATCAAATTTTGGGCTTTGCTCGTTATTTACAGCAGTTTTCTGTGCATCGTGATTTGATAGTTGAATTGATTATGTGCATGGACTACATACTATAGAAAAGTATAATGGCAGCTTTTTGCTTTCTAATAAATTATAAATAACTGAACAAATTACTTAAATAGGGTATTTACTTGCATTATTCTTTTTAGTTGAATATTTCATACATTCTTATAATTTTTTATCATAATTAATTGGAGAAAATACAATTTGTCACTACGATGAATTGGTGTAATTACAATTTTTTTTCTTTCAATTATAACAATATCTCTTCTCATCTTTTTATTTATTATAAATTATGTTTTCCAGTTAATTTTTGTTGTTATTTCTAACTTTTAAGAGTTTCAAATGAACATAAATTTTACTATAGATATTATTAAGAGTAAATTATTTATACTTTTTTTAATTTATATTCACACTTCTTTAAAATTTCTATTAACGTCTTATTTTAAGTTTTCATAAACTTAAATTTAATTTTTAAATTATCCATAGTGCATTGAATTAATTTATTTATAACTTTTTAAGAGAAAAAACATAAAATATAAATTTTATTAACAAATTTGTGAATGAAAAATATAATTTTTATATAAAGTAAAACTTTAAAAAGTGAATTAAAGTTTTAAAAATCTCAAAAGAAATAAATGGAATTTATTCTCATTCACGATTTATCTGCAATTATCTTATCTTTACCAAATAATTATCTACTAAAAAAGACTTAAAATTTTTATAATCACTAATGTTACACCATCAATTCAGAAAAAAAAATAAAAAATTCAATATTCACATTTAAATATTATTGATTTAGAGAATGTGACAACGTCTTTAAAAATGCGGTGCATAGCTTCATAAAGAATTGAATAAAAGAAAATAAAAGCACATAAATAGCATTACGGACACGATTTACAAAATTTGCGAGCAGTTAATCTCTAACACTTATTTTTCCCTGAAGCATCTTCAGAGCAAGTCAGATGAGGCAACGGGTGATTGTAGCTGCCAAGCACTTTGCTCTTTGCTCCATAGTCCATACAGCATGTTCTAAAACGTTTAAATGGTTCAAGAAAAAAAAAAAAAAAGTTTCAATGGTTAGTGATCAAGAATATAAGGATCAGATCCCATTTTTGTCATTATGAACTGGAATCTAGGATATTTATATTGGTGTATTTGGTACAATCATAAGGTCCAATCGCTTCATTTTTACGTTTAACCTGCAAACCAAACGAAACAACAGAAGTTAAATTAAGACCCACGCCACAAATAATAAAAAGCAATGTTTCCGTCCAATAAGTTTTTTTTTTTTTAAAGTTTTTATGATGATGTTCAGATCTATAGTCCAAAAAAAAAAGATGATGTTCAGATTAAAGATATCAACAATGACCAGAAGGATACAAATCCGGAGGCATATGGTATGAAAATTTTAATTTTCCAAATATTTAAAAATCATTTTATAAGATGTTTGTGCATAATAAATAATTAAATATAAAAAATTTAAATTTATGTATTGTACTTGTATGTTTCATATAATACTGATTTGTTTACGTCCAAGGCTCAAATTTTCTGCACGTAACTTTTGAAATATTTGAAAAATTAGGCATTTCACGAATCAAAATCTAAAGAGCCTTATATAACTTGAACCACATTGAAATAGTGAAGAATGCCCGTACCGGGGACCATGGACCTGGTTCATGCTGAGGCTTGTCAGGAGGAGAATTTTGTACGGCGCCACCTTTCATCGTTAAAATTTCCTGCAATATCAAAAAAAGGGCAAAGCTTTAATCCCAAGAAGAGAAATACAAGAATTGCAAACAGAAAACGGTGGAGTGGCATGAAAGACTAGGTAATGCAAGGTAACCCGTTGATCAATGATTGAAATATATGCATGTGCAGTCAATAAATCTAAGTCACCTCTCCAGCAGCTACCATTGCAGCTAACCATTCATCAGAGAACGGAGCAGCGTTTGGAGGAGGCATCACTGTAGGAACATCCTGCTTCCTTTTGGTCCCAGATTTCTTGCTGCCATTCAAAATACTAAGATTACGATTCCCAATTTGCCAAGCATCAAGAATATCAGCGTCTCAGAGGTCAAAAAGGAAACAAATAAGAAAAAAGTTCGTCAAGAAACAAGATACTCACAGATGAATTATTTCGCTGCTGTCTTCTGCAATCTGATTCTGAACGTTGGTATTAGAAATCTCAGCTTTCCCAAAGATACTATTTTCAGCTTCCTCAGACAAACTTTTCCTCTTCAACGAAGTTACTTCACTGCCCTGCGGAATTCTTCCATGAAATGTCATATTATCTGCAACTTGCAACTTCAAACTTTCACTTAAAGAATAACGCTCATTGCATTTCCAATCAACTACATCTATAGTCTGATCTTCACTCCCCTGGCTAAAAGAAAGTAAAGTAGCAGCATTTACTATATGATGAAGCTCAACTTCAACTACCTCAGCAGAAACTTTATCTGCACCATCCATTCGCAAACATTCTGTCCTTTCATCCCCATCAAGACTTCCAACTTTAATTTCAGATGTAGCTTGAATAAAATGATTAGAAGTATTATATTCACTTGCATAGTCATTGCATTGTTCTAATACACCCTCAAATAAGTTTTCGCTCCCGATTTCTTCAGAACAAGCAGTGTTTGCAGGAAGCAAGTCACCATTCAAGTACAATTTGTGGTTATCATGCTGGAAATCAACATCAGCTACAAGACTAGAACTTTGAAGCTCCAGAAGATGAGGTTCCATGTTTACACTGTCAACCACCAATGAAAACTGATCTTTTGTGACTGGAGTATTGGGGTTATTATTGCAGCTGCACGTCACTAGATTTTCATCTAAGGACAGCACTTGTGCATCTTTCACATCTAAATCCTCAACCTCAATCCCTTTCTTAGTGTAACCAGGTTCTCTGTTGGCTTGTACCAATAGCTTATGTTCGAGAAGGCCAGAGGAACTTTCTGCTCCATTACCAGTAAATACTTTGGTGTTTGAATTGATATCTGCAGTCACTTCAATGGAATCACTATCATCAAGCAAGTGGCTTTCATTGGCTACCGAACTTTCATTCTCACGAAGCATATTATTCATTTTACAGGACGTAAGCAGCTCAGCTTGTTGTTCAAAGTTTTCACAGCCATCATGTTGAGCAATCAACATATCACAGTGCAATGAAGGAACCCTAGAAGAACTATCATCTCTAACCTGCAATTCAGAAATGTTACATCCATTATTAACTGGCATGTCATTTCCCCTTGAACCACAATTAGCTTGTTTCATCTGACATAGTTGGGATGTAACGTGCTGATGTTCTATAATGTTCTCATAAGAACTTCTGCTTTCTAAAGAAACATTCTTTACCTCAGTGCTGCAAACTGTAGTTGAAACAGTTGTGCAATCGTCACAAGTTCTATCCAATTGAAAAGTGTTAGCTTTAGTTCTATCCTGCATCAATTTTGAGCCTATAAGCTGGTCAGGGTCATCATCAACTGGTCTTCTGTGGATAAAATCTGATTGACCATCCCCTGGATGCCGGCAGTCTTCCATTTCAGCTATCTTTGATTCGATTCCACAAGTACCAATGATTTCTTGTGAAGGACTTTCAGTAGACTCTTGTGAAGATAATGTTGTCACGTGAACCAGGCAACTATTCACATGAGATTTATCATTGCTTTTTAAACTAATTTCTCCTACAATACTACGATTTGAAGTCTCAAATTGTTCCCGAAGGCTTTCATCCAAATCATGAAAACACTGTATATGTTGATTAGCTGCCTCTGAAATACGCTGTGGGGTATTATTGCAGTCAACTGACAGATTTGCATTTAACAAATGCACTTTTGCATCTCCTCCATATTTATTGCATTCACCAACACCATTTTTTACCTGTTCAAAACATGGATTTGAATTTATAAGTGCAATCTTCATACAATTGTATTCCTTGAAATCTCCAAAATGTCCAATATCCTCAGATGAAGTGTCATGCTTTGCTCGTAGCACCTGACTTTCATTAGAAATCTGAGCATTACACACGAGAGGCTTCGTTTGCTCATCTACCTCTTGTTTCATGGCATCCTGTGCAATATTTGACAAATTATCGTTCCCTGTTAAAGTTCTCTGTATGCTAGAATGGTGCATAGAATGAGGTTCTTGGAATACGAACATATCCTCATTTGACAAAACATCATGTAATTTGTCTTCCAAAGGGTAGTGAACCTTTTTATCCAACTGCTCATTCATATCACTCACTAAAAGAAGCTTCTTATCATTTAAGCAAAATTCCATACCCTCCGTGTTTGAAGCATTCTCACTCTTATATGGTTCTACTTGTTCCAAAGATTTTTTGTTGACATGCTTGACAATTTTTTTAACCTCCTCTTTCTCAGCTAAATCTTCAGAATCCAAAGAATAGCTTTGCACTTCTACTTTATCCTTCTGATTATTTTGTACTGTCAAGCTTGGTTCTGACTTAAGATCTGAAAGGCTTGACTTTGGAGTGCAATTCTTCGCCGCACCATTGACAATTTCAGAACTTTTCCTAGGTGCATGTGGAATCCTTGCCTCATGAAAAGAATTTGCCACAACTTTCTTTGATTTAGTAATGTAACTTTCAGCCGGTTTGCAAGGTTTAGAGCCTTTATGTAATACACTATGTGAATTGGAGGCTTTTTGCTGCAAGATAGTTACAGAAATGAACAAGAGATCATAAACATTGGTGCTATTATACTTATGCAAGAATTTAAACATAGAATGTGGAACCAAATAGAGCAGTCATACCTGAGAAAAGAATCCCAGTGAGGGAGATGGCATCCGTAAGCCTGATGGTTTTGCTGTTTGAAACGGTGTCTGTCGCTTTTTCTCACCAGGATTGCAAACACCTTGTGGAGGATGAACTTCCAAGCCCTTACTTGTTTCTGTTACCAGTTGATGCTGTGACCGGGGTGGTTGATATGTTTCTGAGATTGAGTTATCCTGTGTAGATTAAAAAATGGTCAAGAGAAGAAGCACATTTGCATAGTAGTTATACAAAAGGAAACAAAAAATTGAGGGAGAAAATAATGAATGTTTTAAAACTACAGCGTCAAGTTCTTACAAAATCTTTTCCAGCTTGGCGGGTAAGAGTTCTAGAAACTGAACATTTGTCAGCCACATCAAATTTTGCATTAATTGGCAGACTTCTTAGATTTTTTGACAGACCTATTACTCCAGCACTCTTCAGAACCTTAGCAGCTGTTTGAGAGATGCAAAATTAACAAAATACAACTATCAATTCATCTGACGTTAAAGTTACAAATAAAGTTATATAACTGTAAAGAAACCTGTATTTATAAAGTCCATTGAAACTACAAACCTCTATCAAAATTAAATTGGTCAGATGGTGCATTTTCGCTTTACACAATACTCAAACTTGAAGTAGATTAATCTATTGAACTTACATATATCTTATATTTAAGTTTGTCAATAGTTTTTTGCAAGGAAAAAAGTGCAAATAGTGGAATTTACCAGAATGAGCATTCTGATTTCTCTTTGAGTAATCTGCGCTCGACGCTCCACTCCTAGCAGTTGTTTTAATCAGGGGAACCTTGGGTTTTAAAACTGGTATTTTTGAAACTTTGGATTCTCTGCTTTGTGCTTTGGCCATGTCAGGTCTTTTCAGTTTTCAAAGGAGTTAAAGAAAACTATCCCAGATTCAATAGATATAGAAATACAGACAAACCAGCTAAACGGGCAGAAACAATTAGACACTCTAAATATTGTAGAAAAGCAACAGCAAGGATATGAAGATGAAGCTACTGGTCGTGGACAAGCATTGCCTTTAGACCTGGTTCTGTGTATATCATTGACAGCAAGCACCTTCCGCTTTGCCTAAAGTGTGCCAGGAGAATAATATCAAAGTGAACATAAGGATTTATGAAGGAAATTAGAAAGCCTTAAGTGGTGTTTGGCACAAAGAAATTTTAGTTTCCTAAACACCTGGAAATCTATTTTTATGGTTGAGTATAGTAAATATGAAAAATTTAAAAGTTATGTATTATACATAATTTAAAAAACCAATTTTTTATTGATCTCGTGCTCAAATTTTTTATAGATAAGATTTTATGTACATGGAAAATTAGGATACTAGACAGTAGACTACCGTCGGGAATATTTCCAACAAAATCTATCTAACGGTTTGAGACTAACCAAGGAAGTGGAGGCTGAAGTATCTTCGCTTAATGCATCAGACTTCGGTGATAAGTAAGTACCATTCTTCCTATCTTCTGACAATTGCTTAAATAAATTCTCTTCAATTTCCTGTAGCTCTAATGAAGCATCACTAATATCTGCTTCACCCACTAATGTATTTTCCTCTTCTTCATGGATAACTGCCAACTCTTTGTTAGTCCTACTATGATTGCCACTAATCATAGACAGCTCCAGAGGGTTCAAAACACCTGAACAAAATCAACATGAATTATAATGTTTTCCATTAAGTTCACAGTTTATGGGACGGGAAGCGAGGGGAGGAGAAAATACCTTCTTCAGTAAAGAAAGCTCGATCCCATGCCAAGCTCTTCCGCAAATTGTATCCACCCCCTTTCTTCTTTCTTTTCATCTGCTGCGGCTCCACATTTAGCTTTGGTGCTTCCGATTTGTTCCCAGTACAGTTCTCTTTGTTTAAGCCGCTTTGAGGTGAGGAACTAAGATTTTCCACCTCCACTGCACCCACTCTACCCTCTGCATGTCACATTGATCAGTAGACAGTCAGTACAGCAAATAGGGAAAAAGGATAAGGGAACCTCATATATCAGACATGATCCACCTATTACTATAATTCATTAAAAACATCCCAAGAAAATAAAAGAAATTGCTAAAGTGGGGTTCATTTAGATTCCATCATTATGAATGATTAGCATGTAGAATCTCTAATTGTGGAGCTAAGCTTTAAGAGAAGGATTTTGGAATGTACGAGTAGATTCGAGAACACAGATGAGTAATTGCTGCGTAAGCGTTCAAATAAGACAAAGCAGAAACCAAAACATGATATATAGAAAGCAATGAAGTGGGAGGAGGCACATATTGAGAGTTAGAAATTAAGAAAGAAAAACCTAACCAGTTTGAGGAGGAAGAGATCTGAGACAATGGAGAGGAGAGCAAGAGAAAATGCTGGAGGTGTTAACGCTAGAATCATCCCTGGGAATTTGTAGCAGAGAATCGTCTTCACCAGCGATCTCCAAGAGCGAGAGATTGGAATCCATCTCAGTGACTTTTTTTCTTTTTTCCGAAATGATTTTATCATGTAACGGGACGTTCAAACTTCAAAGCACAACCTCATAATATTGGATTGGGCGTCGGTTAGCGTGCACCCGGATGGATTTGAAACGATTAACGAGCGCGAAGCCACAACGACTTCGTTTTCAGTTTAACAGAATTACAAGATTAGGCATGTTAGTGTTATAGATTTACAATGGAGTCCGATTTTTTCTTTTCTTGGAATTGGTTCAAGCCTATAACAGAATGGGCCGAAACCCTGAAACCAATGAGACACACGGGACCTCAGGACAAAGTCCATCCCAGCTCTTAGGATGAAAAGCCAATCAGCCTTAGCAACGGCAACACACCCCGGAAAAAAAAAAAAACAAAACTCGCTGCCAGCACTCTCCTCGAATGCCCGTAAGATGATTGGGCCCCCCCACGAAAACTTTTATATGTTAGTTAATTGTTACCCTTTTTTTCATTGGTCCCTTTTGATTGGGAAATCAGGCCCATTAACTTTTTCACTGTACCCAGTGTTTGCATTGTACCTACAAACAACTAACTTGATCCATTTGTCCTTACCCTTTCACCCAAATTAAGAATCCTAGCTGCAGTAACGTCAAGAGCTCGTTTGATGATCAAAATATGATAAAGACAAATATGATAACAAATTAAATAAAAGTAGGATAAAATATAGATCTAATAAACTTTTATCCTATCTAATGTTTGATGCACATCAAAATAGATATTATATTATCTTATCATGTATTTAGAGTAAATCAGATAATAATAGGATATAATATAAATTATATAAAATGAAAAAATTAATCAAATGAATAATATATTAAGAGATTATCTATATGTAAATCATAAACAAATATACCGTCTTTTTCGAGAGACTTTACCTAAATACACTAGGAAACTTATAAAAAATAAATTGTAAATTTGAAAAAACAAAGAGTGAGATAAGGATATACATAATTAAATATAAACATTAAGAGGCGAGGGGGTGATGAGCGTTGTCAGGCTGAGGGACGTCAAGTGGTGCATACTATCACAGATACACCCAAATTGATATCTTACCTCTCAACTAACCTGTAGTAATGGGAGTAAGAGTTGATCTCACAAAAACTACTGTTATCTTTTGTGAATAATAAAAGAAGGATTGAATGTTAAAAGTAAATTAATAAAGTAAAAATAGAATTATTACAAATAATAAAAAGAGAGTGATTAAGAATGAAAGTGTTGGTTTCGATTGATATTCACCATCAAGGAATCGCACTGATTATTGCTAACATAATTAATCTTAAATTGAGTATCTACCATTAGGATTCTATCCATGTTCCTTTTTAAATTTAGTAATTGATGACAATCGCTTTAATTAACCTTAATTAATAAGTAATCTTTTAACACATCGGCAAAGTATAATCTATTAATTGCATGAAGAATTAGAGAAAACTGGTATAGTTAAATAGACATAGACATATTGGCTATATTTAACTTAATCAATCATTTACCATAGGTTTAATAATTTATAATATAAAATTATTAATCATATTTTCCTCTTGAATGCACTGCAATTTTGACTTTTTAACTCTATAACACTTTGAAATATCTTGAATTGGACAAAGTGAAAAGTTGTAGATACTTATCTTATAGTTTCATAACTACTTGAATCACTTTAATTGGAGATCATATGAAAGATATATGATCTACTTAGTGCTGCAAAGTCTGAAATCGTTGTAATTCAACATTTTTCTATGAATTTCTTATATTTTTCTCTTCTTTTCTTATTCCTTTGCTCTTATAACACAAAACACAAAACTCAATTAACTCTTATTTATATTCTACTTAAATCAAATAAAAAGTAAGTTTAAAGATATTAAAATTATGCTTAATTATAAACACATCAACGACCATTTCTGAGGGATGATTTCGGGGTCTAGGGTGAAACAACAAAATATGTTATTATATTTTTAACCCAGTTAGCCCTACAAGATATAGATTTTGATTAAAAAAAAAGATAAAATAGCAAACCTGATACTATTATCATATCTTATTGACTCACCAAATATAAAATAACAACAGGATATGATAAATTATTCTATCATGTGTCTCATATTATGTGCTCCAAACGAACCCTCAAGTTCTTAAGCGAGATCTTTTTATTTGTAAGTCATTTTTTTAATAAAATTATTTGAGTTTATTTGTTTCTGTTTTTTTAAATTGTTTCTAAAAATTATTTTATAAAATAAAAGTTAAAAAAATTGTTTAAAAACTTATTTTGAAAACAAAAATAACTCTCTTATTTTTATTTTTTATTTAAAAAAATAATTTATTTTTAGAACTTATTTTCAAAAAAAAAATTAAATTTTTTAAGTTTTATATTTTTTACATTTAAATTTATAACATTTTACTTGTATCTTAGTAAAAAAAATTTGAATAGAAATTTTTGTTAGAGAGAATTAAAGTGTAGTTTTTCTCAAAAAATATTTTTTTATTTTTTATTATAATAATAAATTTTCTACGATATTAAATTATAATTATTTAATCAATTAGTGTTTAATATGTGGGTTACCCTGCATTTTATGGTTACAGTAAACAACTTTTTTTTACTTATTTAACATTGTGCCTTATGCTATTACTGTTATCTGTGCTTGATATAATATTTTTCATGATTTCATGAATATTAAAAAAAAGAAAGAAATACATAAAATAATTATTAACCATAATTAATACACCATACCTGTCAAATAAACAAATGGAATAAATGTTACAAGAATGGTCCCTCTTACAGTTGACTGATTATATGTTCAAAGACGCAAGTCCTTCATCCCAACTCTCAAGAGTCATTTCCGAGCCTTGTAAAGAATAGGAGTGATAATTATAATTCATAATTTTTTAAGTATTTTAATTTAATTTAATTATGATTCAATTAAATTTAATTATTTAGATTAATATTTAAAATGAAGTAAATTATTAAAAATATATTTAAATATGAGTTTAAATGAGTCAATAGGATGATTAACCATTAAATCACTTTTAATTTTATTATTCTTTAGTTATTCAAATATATGTTCTCTTTTTAATATTATTTTTATGGTTTAGAAATATAATATAACCTTAATAGTATTGATAAAATAAAAATAAGAGAGAATATATAAAATTTAAAATTTATTATGAATTATATTTAATGAAATTTGAAAAATACGAATATAAAATAATTAGGATGTTATAACAACAACAAAATAATATTAAAGTATAATTTAAAATATTATGTTATACATTATATGCGTATAAAATATATATTAAATATTATTAATACAATTTTATTTTTAAAATATTGATATTTTATTTTATAATTATTTATTAAGATCTAAGAGATATAGATATGATTATATTAAATTATTTAATTGTATTTAGTCAAAACTAAAAAAAATGTTATATATAAAAAATCTAAGGATGAACTTAGTGATCGGTGTTTATATATAAAAGATTTGAGTGTTCCTTTTGATTTGTATTACCTTTTCCCTCCCCCCCCCCTCTCTCTCTCTATCTCTCTCTTTTATTTTTAAAATATTGATATTTTATTTTATAATTATATTTATTAAGATCTAAGAGATATAGATATGATTATATTAAATTATTTAATTGTATTTAGTCAAGACTACCCTTCCCCCCCCCCCCCCCCCCCCACATTCTCTCTCTCTCTCAATAGATTATGGGTCATAATTTTAAAAACCACCTAAATTTTAAATGAATCATAAATGATTAAGAGAGTCAAAAGCTTACTCAACCATTTATGATAAATTTTTTTTTTGGACTGGGTTATGATCCAATTCAAACCCATCGATTCGGCAGTATTCCACTAGCCCTGGCACTCCCATCAATCGAAGGGCTACCCACTTAAAATCTTGACGATAAAATCCTGATTCTGCTTTTATTATCTTTTTTCATTTGCTATAATGATGTATTATTCTCATCCTTTATATTACCTTAGTTTCATTCCACAGGCGCGTGCACGAACAAAGCAAACCAGTATCAGTTCATTGATCCTTCACAAATTCTATGCATTATTCAACTTCATTAACAGTATTTTTTTACTCATTAATCCTTACAAAAAAATGGGATTCTATAACTTTCTGATTAATCATTACAAAAATTTCAGAGAAAATGTCTCGTCCCAGCAAAACCAGCGCTGCATTGTGTACATGTGTAACCCCAAAGAACCAAAAACCAAAAACCAATAGCTACAGTCTATGATGAATCCCCAGCTCTACAAAAATTAGTATAAACATAACCCTCCCTTGCCTTTTCCCGTTTCCTATTCTAAAAGAGCAAAAAAAAAAAAAAAAAAAGTGCTACGAAGTAATGTTCTGCTATAGAGGCCTTACATGACGGTTGGCAGCAATCTTTTACACCAGCATAGCCACAGGACCACGAGCCAGAATTTTTGTTGTTTGGTCAACATCAGGCAGCATAACATCAAGCAAACCCAACCTCCAAAACCACCAAATAGGGTTCCTACTAATTATCATTTTCTGCCCCTCCTACTAATGTAAGTAGTGTCAAAGTGTATAGTCTTTGCCCAGAATTCAAAACAGACAAAACTAGATCAATCATCATCCTCTGCTAAGGAGGCAAAAGAAAAAGGTCTGAACTTGTAGCCATCGCCATGGTAGAATTTGTTTTGAAATTCTACCCAGTGAAGACGCAGGGCATGAAGAAAAGCACTAAGGGTCTCCATCATGAGAAGTATAAAGGCAGTTGCAAAAGCAAAAACGGCTAGCCCCACTAACCGGATAACAAGATTATCATACCTGTTATAATTGCAATTAGCAATGACATTAATGATTACAAAATATGAGAAAAAAAGGGGAAAAAGAATGTAGACATGAAAAGTAATGGCTGTGCGGGCATAATTCAGAAAGCATAAAATAATGAAAGTCATAATCCTAGCTGAGGACTTTTAAGCACCTCTGATAATTAACTCAAATTTATGCAATTTAACTCCAGTGATATGAATATAAAGTTACATTTATAACATTTGGGAAATACTTGCGTGATTGATTGTATCTTCACAACTCCTAATCAGGGTCCACTCAGAAGCCACATGCATTAGAAATTGTCCCGACATAGATTAGAACGATTATCTCAAACTTGGAATACAACAAATCATACCAAAGTGTTTATTTTTTTGTCTTGTGGTAAAGCATAATACTTTTTTTTTTAATCATTACATGAAAAAGCAGCAATACTGAAAAGGTAAATGCCAAGAACCCATTTGGTCCCATGTTATTTAGTTAAATTCTCATAATCTTCTGAAGAGATGTTAACGTCACCCAAAACCAAACATGTCAACAAAATAGTTAAACAACAACAACCAAATTTTTTCTCACTAAGTGGAGTCGGTTATATAGATCAAATACTGCCACAGTGGCCTATTATGAATGAGGTCAACATATAGATTGTTAATTATTAATTTTTTCTTAATAGTTTCATCAATTGTTTTCTTTAACTTTTCTCTACTTCTAACTATTGGACTGCTCTCCATCTAATATATTTTTCTCAGTAAGGCTTTTGCTGATCTTATCCACACATGGTTAAATCACCTTAAGTGAGATTCTACCATCTTCTCCACAATAGGTGTTACTCCAACTTTCTCTCTAATGTACTCATTTTTAATCATATCTCTTCTAGTGTGTTCACATATCTATTGTAACATTCTCATCTCTACAACATTAAATTTATTTTTATATTATTTTTTAATCGCCCACATTCAATACTATACAATATAGCAGGTCTTATAACTGTACGGTAGAATTTTTCTTTAATTTTGAGCTAACACAAATGACATTCGAAACCTTCTTCTATTTTATCTATCCCGCTTGAATCTTATGATTTACGTTCTCCTTTATTTCACCATTATTCTATATAATAGATTCAAAATATTTGAAACTTGTGACTTATTTTAATAGATATTCTCCAAGTTTTACTTTTAAATTCGTATTTATTCGCTTTTTTATTAAAGTTATATTTTATATATTCTGTTTTATTTCTATTTATACGAAAGTCATGTATTTTTAAAATTTGTCTCCATGACTCTAACTTTCTATTTATTTCTTCTTTTGATTCACTAATTAAGACTATATCATTTGCAAAAATATACATCGAGATCTCAAATTTTGTATATGTTCAGTAACTATATTCAAAATCAAGTTAAAAAGATATGAACTCAGATATGACTTTTGATGTAGCCCGATAGTTGTGAAATTTTTTTTCGTATTCTCACACAAGTTGTGATCCTATCATATATATTTTTGATTGCTCGATTATACACAATACGTACTCCTTTATTCTCTAAAGCCTCCATAAAATCTCTCTCAGCACTCTATCATATGTCTTTTCTAAATCAATAAAAATCATATATAGATCTTTTTGCTTCCTTTAATATCTTTCCATCAATTTTTGCAATAAGTAAATAGCTTTTATGTTTGATTTTTTTGGCATGAAACCAAACTGATTCTCTGTGACTTAAGTCTCTTAATCTTTACTTAATGACCTTCTCTCATAATTTCATAGTGTGACTCATGAGTTTAATCTCCCTATAGTTGACACAGTTCTGTATGCTCTCTATATTTTTATAGATAGGAATTAACGTACTTCTCTATTCATCCGGCATTTTCTTAGATCTCATTATCATATTAAACAACTTAATGAGCCAACTTATACCTTTTCTACCTAAACCTTTTCACATTTCAATAGGTATATTATCAAGTTCTACTGCTTTGCTATTTTTCATTTTTTTTAAAATTTTCTCTACTTCAAACTCCTAAATTCTATGATAAAATGTATAATTGCGGTCCTTCTCTACAATATTTAATATATAGAGTAACAGGCCAACTCATGTCCTTCATTAAAAAGTCCTTGAAAATAACTTTTCTATCTTTCTTGGATATCTTATTCTCTTACCAAAACATTACCTTCTTCATCTTTAATACATTTAACTTGATCTAAGTCTGTTGTCTTTCTTTCCCTACTCTTCACAAATCTGAAAATATTTCTTTCCCCATCCTTAATTCCTAAAAATTGATATAACCCTTCAAAAACTTTAGATTTCGTTTCACTTACAGCCTTCTTAGTGTCTTTTTTAACAACTTTATATTTTTCTCAACTTTCATTATCTTTACATAACTGCCACGCTTTATGACACTCCCTTTTAACCTTAATCCTATTTTGCACCTTTGCATCTTACCACCAAAATTCTTTACCCTTTGATCTAACGCCTCTTTCTCCAAAAATATCTTTTGCTATTTTCCTAATATCTTTGACCACCTCGTTCCACATATTGTTAGCATTTTCCTAAATCTCTCAAAACCCCTCTTCCTCCCCTCGTCTTTAAAAGTTCCTTTGTTGTTCATTTTTCAAATGCTACCACCTAATTCTTATGACCGTTTTTTTACTCTTTCTTTCAACTCTTCTCTTAACCCGTATGTCCAAGACTAACACTCTGTATTTGATAGTCAAACTCTCTTCAGGTATGACTTTACAATCTGTGCAAAATTTTCTATCTGATTTTCATACCAAGAAAAAATCTTTGAGAACTTGCTCCTCCATTCTTGTACGTGATAAGATGTTCTACCTGCTTCCTAAAACAAGTATTTGCTATAGTAAAATTAAAGGTTAAAGAAAAATTCAAGATAGTTTTACCCTCTTCATTTACTTCCCTTAATTCAAAACTTCCATATATACCCTTGTATCCTTTATATTCACTCCCATGTCCATTTAGATCCTCTCCTAGAAATTTTTTTTCTTCCAAAGGTAATTCCCTAGACCAAACCTTCTAGATCCTCTTAGAAAATTATCTTATGCTATTCCTCTACACATGACAAAAAAAGTTATTTTACTTTATTATTAAAATAATATATTTTTAAGTCTCTTGTGCAAGTCTCATCCCTCCTTTTTATGTTCACATAATTACAATATTGCAACACTATCACTATACTTAGATTCCTCTCTGCCAAGATCAAGTGAACTTCATAGGTCCAGGTGTCTAAAGTCATACTCTTTCTGGATTATAAAGACCATCCTTTAATAAGTATTGTGAGATTTCCGGGATTACAAATTTGTATATACACATGAAGCTTGAAGAAAATCCCTTTCCACCCAAGTTTGATTAAAAATGATAGTTTTATCTACCGAGGGATGCACAGCAAATCCAAACAAAAGGGTGCCAATAATAAATAGAGGAAACAGAAACATCTCAATAAAATGCTTGAACTGAAAGTACATAAAAGCAGCATGCCATATGATAGGGTTAAATAAACTCACCCCCAAGCGAGAAGCAGGACTTTCTCATAAAAAACAGTGGACAGTTCTGAGTGAGCCAAGCTGCAATAGTTATAATAAAGATCAACCAAGGAAAATACAGAAAATGGGAATTCATGAAAATGATGGAAATCATTGGCTGAACCAACCTTAATGCCCAAAGTCGAAGATATGATGCAGTATTTGAAACTGCACCTAGAACAAACTCAATGGAGTGGATCATTTGGTGAACAAATACCTCACTGAAGTTGAATTCCTCATGATGTTGCCTAGCAGAATCTGGTTCCACCTCAAGATCCATCTCAGAGGTAGTAAGCATACCATAAGTGCGTCCTTGGAATCTCTGTACAATAAGAAAAATTCCTAAGCATTGCCTCCTTAATTGGTAGTGTAAACCAAACACAGACAACTAAAGTCAGACAAAATGCCTCCATAGCTGATAGAAAGTCATAAGTTCTTTTATATTTTAAGCAAATTTTAGTCCAAAGAAAGTTGAACTTTCGATGGTTTTCTGGGAGACTTTAGGTTCATTAGAGATTATTATAAAAATTTCATGGACCTTCACCAAATAGCTTAATTTTTTGGGTTGAAGTGGTCCTTGACAAGGTTCAGCAACCTTAAGAAGAAAACCACAATCATAAAGGGGAAACTCAAAGACAAGCATCAGATTGTAGACAAATGTTCATGTCATACAGGTTTTGTAAATAAAATTATCAACCTTCAAGCAATAAAAATCATACACAAGACATGCAAAGGCAGTACCTCCATGTGAAGCTTCTTTAGTATAAAAGGTTTTGGAAAGAGCATCCATGGAACTGCAATTAGAGCCAAAAGCAATAACACAATCTGCATATCATGAGCAGTAATTCAGAACCATGAAAACCAGGGAATAGAATGACAATTTAATATGAAGCAATTAAAAGCAGAACCAGAAACATACTTGAAGTGGCCTTTGTCCCCAAAACAACTGATTCTCACCAAGATTATCAGTGGGGCTTAGAAACATATAAATCATTACATGATAGAGGTCCGCCTGAGAGCCAGTACACCACTTGACAACAATGAGAAGAGAAAGATACCCAAACAGACTGTTCAGGAAAATTATCTGTGGCACAAACTGGTACCTAACAGCAACATGGAGAATAAGTGAAAACATTCTACTAAAGCAATATCACAATAAAAACTGTAGGAGCAGGCAGAAGAGAAAGACACCTTATATCCAGTGAACTGCCAAAGTAACGCGCATTGAAGTAACTTAATATAATTCCTAAATTCATCTGTGCCACACCCAACAGAATGGACATCTTCATCTTGAGAGAGTTCAGGAAAGGCAGTTCTGAGCGACTTCCCCGCCAGCTGGGATCCACACCAAATGGGTATGGATCTTGGTACTTGACTAAGCCAGCAGTATGTGCATCCCTGATGAGAAATGTAGAATGACTTAAAACTACACACACCCAAAGCCAACATCTTGCCAAATAATACATGCTCAGACAAGATAAATACTCAATATTAGAACAGGTTGGAATGGAGTGCAACTGTAAAAAAGATGCAAATCAAATGATCCCGATAACTACGTGAATATGAAGGTAATAATTTTGAAGTGAAACAAAAATAAATTAAAACAAGTGGTCGTAACAGCACTCCTAGGTCGGGTTCAAATGACGCAGTGGTAGCAGATACACTTGGGAAATCCCCAAGTGTAAAAAATAAATAAAATTTATCAACTGAATTTAATGAGAATCATCATAATATATAGATGTTAAAGCCAATATCTTAGAACCATAACCAAATTCAATTGTTGGTGTCACACTATAAAAATACTTCCCCTGGAATGGAGGTCCACAATTTAAGAGCAAAAGAATGCTTTAAATCAACTATTGTATTTTAGTAAATAATTTGATTGATTACCCTTTTGCTGCTTGAATTGCAAAACTGGAAGAGGTGGAGATGGTTAAAGCACATGCCAACTTGAAAAGGGCAATATAACACATGAACAAGTGATTCATCGGTATCTAGGAAATAGAACACAAAACAATCAACTAGTACCAAAATTATGATCTTGAAAGAGATAAATAGGACACACCTGCATGAAGCATCTCGGCATTTGTAAGCAGACCCACCAAAAATGTGAAAAGGAACAGAGAAGAATTCATTGTAGATTAATCCACAATAGATTGAAAACAGTGACATCAAAAGAAGCACATAGCGCCCACCAAATAGCATCTCCATAAAGCTTCCAAGTCTCTGGCAAAAATTAAGGAGAACTGTCAGGTACTTATATCCAATGACAAGCAGAACAAAAGTAATGGATATTTTGTAACTTTCGTTGCACTTGCATGTAATAGAATAGATTTATTTGCATATGACATTTTGATTTCCAATTTACTGAAGAGCAGAAAATTATAATAGAGTAAATTACAATGATCTCTTCTGAGGTTTATGAAATTACACTCATCTCTCCTCTTGTTTAAAAATTAACGTTGAGCTCCCCTATTTTGATTTTCTACCAAATATTCCCCTTGGGCAGGTTGTTGTAATTTATTCCAACTATCAATGTCAACTCATCATTGTGGTATTTATCAGCCTCATCATTGTGGTGCTCATCAGCTAAGTCATAAATGACACTGGATACTCAGTAGCTAGCAATTAATAGCTTTTCTGTCAGCATAAACTATAATGCCTGATCAATTGTAGGATGGAAAAAGAACAGATAAATTTGAGATATTCAAATAAATTTCAATTCACCAAAGACGAAACATAATATAAAAAGCCTATTATGATTATTTTGTGTAGAACCCTTCCATTTTCACTTTATTTGTGACAGTTAGAATAAAATTACCTGCGTGCTGAGCCTGCTTTCACGTGCTATTAGAACCAATGCTCCCAGCAACAAGCAAATTCCATGACCCCAATCCCCAAACATCACCGCAAAAAGAAATGGGAATGTAATAACTGTGTAAACTGCAGGATTTGCTTCTTGGTATCTTGCAACACTGCAAGGCAAAAGGGCTCATTAGAAATCTTATCAGTTTTCTTAGCTACAAACTTAAGAAGTAACAGCTTATAGATAGCTTATCTCATCTATGATACATCCCTTGAATCAATCACAGAATACAACCTCAATATAAAGGAAACATATCACAATAATATTATACAAATTAACGGCTAAGAAAGCTTTAAAAGATCTTGGATGGACTTTCAGACTAACAAACAAGTTTAGAAGCAGAAAAGGGTTGTGAGGGGGTTAATTCTCCCCTCAGTGGCTTGCTCATCTAATTGTACATATAACTTATTGAAGTCCTGCCAAGGTTGTAAATTTTCCCTCTTCATACCCAAAAGTTCAAACCTTAATTTTACTTTTCCATCAACCTCTTCAGCCAAACACAACTTTGAGACAATTCAAGTAGATGACTTCATCTGGAGATAAATCAGAAACTTCATCTGTTATAGTCAATCAACAACTTACAAATTCAGTTTCATTTTACTGAAACTTTATGCATTCAAACAACCTGAGTTAGAACGTGCTAATACAAGGCATCTGAAAAGTTTTCTCCCACGCACACAGTGTATTAGCTATTTATTTAATGAAAATAGAGGTGCCATCCTACATAAACTTCCCCATTTGAATGCAAACCTATCAGACATCTACCAACCTATAGACAGAGGAGTTTATTGCTATACATTTCTAACTTCAAGAAAAACAATGCTCTAGAGAAAAAAAAATCCAAAAATCAACTTCAAGACCTCTAAACAAAGTAGATATTATATTATGCTCACCCATAGGCATCAACAATTTCCTGATATGCACTTGTAAAATGGTTTGTCCTAAAATAAGTAGGTGGTGATTCCACCGCATCCATTGAATGGAAGATTATGCCAACTTGAGAATTGCAATCAAAAGTTGCACGCTGCAGTGCCTCCTGAATCTGAAAAATCATTAAATGGAGTCCTTTCATTAGAGTATAAAAATCAACAGATGTTTTCACTTTCTCAAAAATTAAACAGAAGAAGTCATTATGAGGACAGAACAAAACTGGGGAAAAAAGGATAGTACCTGTGTTTTTGCAAATATGGGGCACCAGCCCTCTCCAACAAGACATTTTTTTGTGACATCAAAATTTAACATGTTCAGTGTATCATACACAGCCTTCTCTCTTCTTACCTAGGACAAGATGGTCAGGATGAGATCTATTAGTTCATAATAAATATCTTTCACTTGCGCATAATGATCAGCTGTTAGCACCACTTACAGCCTAAACACAAGGAACCGAAAATCTTAGAAAGGAAGACATGAATGAGCTACTTCTTACCATGTTCATCCATTTTGCTAGATGACCCTCTACAGAAGCAAGGGCATTATTCCGATGCCTAGTCCCAGCATCCAAAGTTGCCTCTAAGTCAGAAAGGCGTGAAGAAACCTGTCACCAAGAAACTAAACTTTTCAACCACAAACTATTCAGTTAGCATATTTATAATCACCAGTGAAGACTATTGAGCAACATCAAGAACATAAAGAACAAGCCATAGTTGATTTCAATTGAATGTAAAGCGCCCCCTCCCCCCCCCCCCCCAAAAACCAATAGTCCATACCCCTGAATGGTATTGCAGGAAAAGACGAAAAATAAATAAGGTACATAGTGAAAAAATAAAAAGCATATAAACAAAGCCTCTTGGATCGTATAACAAGTTCTCTAAATAATTTATATTCTGTACTAAATGTTGCAAAGTAGAATCAAGGACATAGTCCACAGACAATGATTATGGGGACTTGTGAAGTTCCCTATTATGTAACTTTACATAGTTTTCTTTTTCATTCAAACTCTAGCCCCAAAAAAGCACTCTTATATAGAGCACATTGCCCCTCTTCTATAAAACAATATTTTACACATTTAAACAAAAAATTTAAGAGTAAAGTATGCTTGAATAGGCTAGAAATGTCTTTCTAAGCTGAGCCTGTTTACCTCCCTCGTTATTTGCCTCTGTTTAATTATATCTTCAGGGACAGGGTAACAATTTGCACCAAATGCCTCACAGATTTTCAGAATCTTTGTTCTTGCCTGCTCCCCAGAGAAAAACACAACGAACACTGTTTTCTCAATCTGAAAACACAGGGACAGAGAATACAATAATGGGAAACTAAACCAACTGGGCACAGTAGAACTCATATTTATAACAAATTAAGCACATAAAAAAATTATAGCCAAATTATCAGACTTTTCAAAAATAATAAGAAGGAAGAAAACCATCTCATTCGAAACAGGATCCACAATTTGTTCATCAGCTGGTGCCTGATTGAAAAGCATATTGCCTCTTGTAGCACGAAACAACATCCTTTCAAACCTAAGAAGCTTGGATTTACAAATTATCCCACTGATAAATCTTAAACCAGATTGATTTGACGGTCCAGGTCTCAGTTCCTGTAAAAAAAATTGTTTTAGCAAAATTAAAATAAAAATAAATTAAAAAAATAAGTAAAAGCATTCACACTAGAAATGAGTCAAGGATCACAGAGGACACTAAGAGAAACCTGCTCAAGCAAAGATGCTGTATCAACATAGCCATCATTTGGGTATACATTCTCCTCCAGTTCTCTCTCCTCTGAAACAGCATGGTTATGACTTGACACTAGAAAATCACATGCCTGAAATATACCCCCAAAAATAATTCATACATACAAGAGAAAGCATTTTGATATTAAAAGAATAGGATTGTATTTATGCATCAAGTACAAAGTACCATATTAATATTTGAAAGAAGGCACGAGCAGTATTCTAGTAGAATAACAGATGAAATAATGAAATAACCAATACAATATTATGATCAGATCTCGGAAGGGCCATTCTTTGCTTAATGAAATCAACAAGAAAAACTAAAGTAACCAAAATAAATGACAGCATATAAATAACTCTAGTACTTTTCAAAATAAAAGAATATGCACACCACAAAAAGCCAAGAGAAATTACCTTTTGCAATACAATCTTGAACTCCAGAAGCTCGTTATATGATTGCAGAAGTTTCTCACTATTAGAGTTAATTTCAATTAGCTCATGTTCATGCTCAGCAAGTTGTATCTGGAATAAAATAAATCCAACAGAACATTTATCGTCGGATTCAAGAATAAAGGATCTACATATAAACTGGTTAATTGCTAAGCACCATTTTACAGCATCATGTTATTGCTGGAAGCCTAGCACCATATAACTTGAATGTAAAGCCTAGGACACAAATAAATCTGAAGGAAATGGTAGTAAAATAGACAGGAACCTCTAGTTCCTCCAACTCAATATCTGGTTGCAAGACAGGATGAGGAGAAGACATTAGACCAGCTTTACTGATTTGATCTTTGAAGAATCGAAGCTTTCTTGACATTTCTCCACATCGCTTTACCTGCAAACAAAGGAATGCAATTAATATCAGTAATAACAAAAGAATCAATTTAAAAAAATCACAATCATGAATTTTCAAGATAGATAACAATATGTTCAGTCCAAATATACCCTGTGTAAACCTTTAAAAGAAAAGTTAACATGTTGATATTAATCACACAAAATTCAGTTGGAACAGATTCTATAAAAGATAGAAAACCATAAAAGCAATCTCTTTTCCAAAGTTAAGCCTACTTCTAAGTTTCCAAAATACAAATATAGAGAATTAGAGCAACTATTAAATTTGATTTACATGAAGAAGCTGCATTACTGATTATCTTTTTTTTTAATTATTATTTTTAACAAGTAAATCAAGTTGTCAATACAATGACACAAAACATATTGCTTTAGGAACTGACCAGTAAAAGAACCCCCAAAATTCAACTACAGACCAAAATCCACAAATTATACTAATAAGTTATTATTCAAAAAAGAATTGTCTATTGTCAAAACTTAGGGCATTCAGATTTCAGAATGTATTAGAATTTCTAATTAGTGCTGTGAAGATTACCTGATTAACAAAGGTTCTCTGGAAAGGGCTTTTATCATCATTTAACTGCAAAAGAGAAAAGAATATCCATAAGGAATGCATTGATGAAAGGTCATAGAAGAATCTTAAGCCAACCACATCCAAACCAGAAATTTAAAAAGGCCAAAAAGCACTTCTAGAACCCTAGTATGGTAGCAAATTTAATAGGTTTAAACCAACTTCAAAATGCAGATGCAAAATTATCAACTAAAATACCCTTCATCAAGAGACATATAAAAATAATATTGCAAGGATATAACATTGAAAATACAAAGAATATCCCCTACTTCTAGTCTCTCCACTCTCTCCAGTTGCAGACAGTCAGAGAAAGAAGTACAGCAAGTCTAGATCCAGGAAGAGCTACAGCTCCTCAAAAGTATAGCAAGTCTCACATATGTGTATGTTCCTCCAGAAATTATTACTCGTGTAATCACGCATAAAAAAACAACTACTATTTAGTGCCCTCTTATATCACTAAAAAGAAGTACTAGTAACAAACAACTAATAATAATTAATAATCCTTAGAATAGCTAGTCTAAAACACATTACTATTGGATAAACTGAACCATAAGTGAAATCAGTTTGACCCAAATTCCCAGTAAAATTTACCATCACCAACAATAGCTGCATATCCTTACACAATCTAACTTCAAAAGAAACCAATTAACCGAGTTTTCCATTTGGCCTCCTGAACCTACATGGATGTATATGAATTAAAGCAAGGCGCAAGGCAGTGAACAGACAATCACGATCTAGTTGAAAGAACTCCAGTCATCATTTCTGAACCACTGACACAAGATATTAATCACGTTCAAAAGGGATGAGAAATCTGCATAACTTGAGAAACTAATAGTCAAACATAACTTAGTTGTCTACATTTTACAAACTCCACAATCCATCGTATAAACCAACATTGAATTCAAGTAACTCACAATGCGACTAAATTTACACCTCTCAAACCATAATTAGATTCAACATATTAAGAATTTACATTTTAAAATAACTTAAATGTTGGATCAGTTTCCATAAACTGTTAGCATGAAGGGTCCAATTAGACTAAAAAAAGAAAAGAAAAAAGCTCCAGTTATCAATAAATCCACGTTCCAGCACTGAATTTCTATGAATTTACATTCAACATTGAATTCTGCAATGCTGCAATCTCATCATTTGTGAAGGCCCGCTGTAAACACAACTGGAACTAATACAACCGGGCACAACAGCAAACGCAAAAACGACATAATTAGTTGGGATCTGATGAGGAACCTACATCTCGGAATTGGAGGAGGCCGAGTTCGCCCAAATAAGAGATGGCCCGGTGAGCGGACTCGACGGGAATGATGAGTTGAACGAAAGTCATCTTCTCGGAGCGCATCAGATCCATTGGCGGCAAGTTGTCTATGAACTGTTCCATTTTCGAGGTAGACATAGAGAAAATGGATCTTGGCTTCAGATCTGAAACCGTCTCCTGAGTGTTTTGGTTCGTTAATTGGGAGACTCTGGTTTCAGTTTTCCTTGGCAACTGTCATTAGAATCGGAAAATTTACATAATCAAAAACTGATGATGGAAGTGTAGAGTAAAACATTATAAAAATATTCATTCCATTTTATGAGACGACTATGTTAAAAAAATATATAAATTTCTTTTAAAATTAAAAATTAAAAATAAAAAAACTCATCTATTTTGTATCATATTTATTATATTATCCTTTTTTTATTATAATATTATACATATATATATATATATATAAATTATTTTTAAAAATAAAAAATATATTACAACTTAATCGAATGTTTTTAAAATATTTTATATATAAAAATAAATAATAAGACAAAATAAAATAATTTTTTATAATTTTTTTAATTCAACATTTTTTAATATTAATTATTACTTTAAAATAATTATAAAATATTTTAAACTAACAAAATATCAATTTGGTTTATTTGAAAATTTAGTAAAAAATTGAGATAAAATTTTTTTAAAAGATTAATATTTTATTTATTTTTTTTATAAAAAAGATTTAAATTAATTTTTAGTATATTATTTTATTTTTGAGATAGATTTAGATACATTTTTTTTGTAATAAATAAGATAATTATATAATAAGAACGTTAAATTAAAAAAAATATTTTACTATTTTTTTAAAGATATTTTTGTATTTTTTCAATAAAAAAATTATAGTGTAATAAAATCATTAATTAAAAAAATATTTTTTTATTTTTATTTTTTTAAAAATTTATATATATTTTTAAAATAAAAAAGATAATAATATAATAAATATATTAATAAAAAAATAATTTATTTTAAAAATAACGCCTATTAAAATTTCTAAGCTAGTGGAGCGCTCATAATGGTGGACGTGGATGGCCCCATGTTCTTCGGCCATGTTCTTCGGTGGAGGAGCATACCAATTTTCATTTGACATTTTAAATAAAATAGTATAAATTCATAAAGTAATTCTTTTTTCTTTCCTTTCCGCTGGGGCGGAGGGTAGTGGGGCTTTAACCCCCAAAAAATATTTAAATTTTTTTTGTAATGATAAAATTTTTTAAAAAATATTTAATTTTTTAATAATAATATATTATTTGTTATTTAAATGGGGGTTTTAACCCCTCAAAAATATTTAAATTTTTTTTAGTAATAATAAAGTCTCTTAAAAAATATTTAATTTTTTTAATAATAATATGTTATTTATTATTTAAATAAAAATATATTATGATTTAACTCTCTTTACCTAAAAAGTTATTTTAATTAAAATTTTTATAATTTAATTTCATAAAATTAAAAATTTAAAGAATGATTATAAGTAATTTTGTATAATTTTTTTTATTTGTAGATTATATTTGACTATTATAAAATTTTAATTATTATATATAATTAATATAATTTTTTTAAAAAAATTCTCATCAGCCTCCCCAAAAAATATTGCCTAGCTCCGCCCCTGCCTTTCTGTCTCTTCATTTAGTATATTAGGAGATTACGCCATGTTTAAATTAAATATCATTAGTGACAGTTTAATAATATAAAAAATTAATTTAGAAAGAGTATTTTTCTTGCCTTTATATTTATAGCTGTAGGATTGATACGCGCTCATTTCATTGGTTCAAAGGCTAAAGACGTTAAAGGCTGTCCAATATATAGACCGCCACCCAAAAAAGTAGTGGCAACGACGTGCGCGAATATCCAAATAAACCATTCCCTCTTACGATAGCTCCTTGAGCATTCTTTTGCTGCCTTTTTTAAAAATAAAAAATTGAAAACGAGCGTTCACTTGCTTTAAAATGAAAATGAAGCAATGGACAATTTGGATCCAACATGTACGCATTTATGTAAACCAATAATTTTATGAATGACGTAGAAATGAAGGAAACATTGCATGTGTAATTATTGTAATTAACAGTTGTACCAGAAGTTAGAGGGTAGATAAGGGTACTAAACATCCACCTGAAAAAGCACATGTACTCCGCATTGTAAGATTATGTAATTATTTTGGTCCAAAACAGTTTACTTATGAATTTAAAGTTTTTTGTTGGACAAGCACATATCAATTTGGCAACAAAGAGTATCTTCGACAAATTTAATAAATTAATTTATAATTTATTTAATTAATTTATAAATTTATTTGATAAAATTAAAAGTATTTAAAAAATAAATTTATTTAAATAATTTAAACTAAAAATATATTTAGTAAGTCTAATAAATTAATTTATAATTTATTTGACTAGTGTATAAATTTGTTTGACAAAATTAAAGGTATTTAATAAATAAAATTATTTGAATAATTTAAACTAATTAAAAATTTATAAATTATACGTTATTTCAACTATATATAGTTTATAAACTTTCAGTTAACTTATAAGTTATTTTTATCAAACAGAACTTCTGAAAACTTATAAATTATGCGCTATTTCAAGTAGAGTATAACTTATAAGTTTTCAATTAATTCATAAATTTTAAATTAGTTTATAAGTTATTTTTATCAAATAGAGTTAAAATGTGTTCCATTGGAACCCGATTCATTATTAATTGAATTTATTTAGTCATAAAAAAATATGCTCGCATTCACATATGTAACATTCCAAAATTTTAAAATAGTATTTTTTTATTCTAATAACTATATTTTATAAAAATTACTTAAAAATAATTTATTCATATGAACATGCTTCATTTTAATATAGAAATATTTTTTCTCATATGTCTGCTATAAAAAGATTTTATGATTTTAAAATGTAAGTAAAATTTTATATAAAAAAATGAATGTTTTAAATTATAGAATTTTTTTTATAGAAGTCTTAAAAAAAATAGTTATATAATAAAATATAATTACAAAAATTTTCAAAATTTCCCTTCTAAAATTATGGTTTCTTAGAATTCCGATTTTGCCCTTTTGGTTGCATTAGATTTCTAAAAATACCCCCTTAAAAATCTAGTTGAAGGAAAATTATGAAAATGCCCTTGATTTTTTTTTTTTGGCCATAGCTCCCGAAACCATATTCTACTTCTCCCCTGGTTTGCCCTTCTTGCTTCTTCATGCATTCTCTTTTCTTCAAGATTCAAGTCCAGTTAAACCTCTATTTGTGAAGCTATATATATCACCGTAAGCTATCATGAAGTGAAGGATGATTTCCAGCATTTAGACCCTCGAAAAGCTACAAATTTAGGTGTGAGATTATAAGTCATAAATTTATATAAGTGCAATAAACTAAAAGCGAAATTTTAAATAACATATCTTCAGTTATAGTAATCGGATTTCTCATAAACGCAATCACTAAATGTAAATTAAAATAGAGAGAATTTCTCTAATCTATCCAAGATCTTGATCTATGTACTTGATAGAAAATTACAGATTTTTTTGTAGATTAAAGAGCTTTATATCATAAAAATATTTTCTGAGTGTTTCACTATATTTTTCTTTCTATCAAAGAAGATATATTTATAATTGATAAATGATTATCATAACCACCATGTATATTTTCATATTGGGACACATTTTCATATAGGGATACTTTTTTATAAAAAAACACATTTTCACATAAGGACGCCTTTTTATATAGGAATACCTTTTCACATAAGATCATCTCTTCACCTAGGGTCACCTTTTCATGTATGGTCACTTATTCACATAGAAAGATAACTACTATATAAAAATGGACCGCATATATTTTTTAATATAATTAACATTCTCCCACTTAACTCATTAAGCACTTAATATGTACCAATTCAATATTGATACATTCTTAAAATCTCCCATGGACAAAATATCTCTATACTCAAACATGAATCATAATAGTAAGTCATTTTAGAACAAATATTACCTTCAATGTATCACAATGCAACTAAACCCTCTTGAATGAAAACCATATGTGGTATATATCTTTATAAATAAACTTTCAAATATTTATTCAGGGTTAGCAAAACATACATTGACATTCTCTTAAACTTTATGTATACAACTAAATAATAGAAGACAAATATGACTTAATAGAGTTTTTTCAAATCAACAAAATGTGATACAAAAAACATAAGGATATCTCAAGCACATAAGATTACATAATAGAATAGCGTCGCATATGTTCAACATGTTCTTTATAAGCAACAAGTAGTAAATATTTTGTCAAGAGATATGCGATCATCTGTTTAGTGTTGATGCATTCTATAGCCACATTGTTTGGTTTAACATGTTCTTAAATAGCTAGATATTTAATGTCGATATGGTTACTACAATTTTCGCTCTTGTTATATTTGGCCAAAACATAGATACAAAATCATTGTAGTAAATATTTAACGACTTAGCAATTGTGTCAACAATTACAAGTTAAAAACTCTTCAACTATATAGCCTATGATGTCACTTCAAAGCATGATACAAACTTTGCTTTAGTAATAGAAATAAACAATTAAACATTACTTTACACTTCTCTAAGAAATGGCTCCTCAAGTAGTAAAGAAAACATAACATGTGATGGTGAGCTAAGCATTGTGAGTTAGGCATTGTATATTGTGCCACAATATCTTATTTCCCAAGGAACCTTGCAAATGGACTTGGTAACTGTCATTTTTCAGTCTACCTTTCATAAAATTCACCACTTCTATCTGACCTCACGATCTTAATTTGTTTACCTAATTGTTTCTCTATTTTTGCTTTATAGACCTTAAAAATATCTAGTGTTTCATTTTTACCATTATATATATATATATATATATATATGTCGTAAATAGTCATCAATAAATGTAATGAAATACTTTTTACCATTAAAAGTACACATCATGATATTATGAAATATTAGTGTGTATGATTTCTAATACATTAGAATTCCTCCTAGAGCCTTTCTTGGACTTGTTGGCTTATTTTCCTTTAATGCAATCTAAACAAGTAACGAAATTAGTAAATTCAAAATTTTCAAAGACTCCATCATTTACTAATATTTTAATTCTATCAATAAAGATTTGACCTAATCTCCTATGCCATAATATGGATAATTTCTCATTTATAACACCATGTTTAATGCCAATATTATTATCATGCACAATTGTAAAGCTACAATTAAAGGTAGAATTCAAATAAATTTTAAACAACTTATCATTCATAATATCATTACCAACAAGGACATTGTCTTTATACAAATGTAAGGTATTATCAATGAACTTGAAACTGAAACAAGATTTTTTGTAGTTTAAGGAGCCTTACATGGTATTGACAATATGGATTGTAGAAACAAAATCAATCCACCAAGTGTTATATAAAACATGAATCATATTATATTCAAAACATACTATGAAGATGAGATTAGCCTTCCTTTTAAGTCAATGCTTGGATTTGGGACATGTATTCTTTATATGTCTTTTTTTTTTCTTACAAAAGAAGCATTTGACATTGCGAACTTTATAAAAAGGCACTTTACCCTTCGCTGTCTTAAATGATTTCTTATTATGAATCGCCATATATACACTTTAAATAATTTCTTGATTCAATCTCCTTTTCTCTTGTATACACATGGTAAAAAGTTTATTAATTGACTATTTCTGCTTATGTGTATTATAAAATATCTTAAAATATCTAAAATGAAGATATAATGAGTTAAGGATAAAGTGAACCAAAAGTGAATCAAAAATCTCAATTTCCTAATATTTTAGTTGAGTCGTGTCTTGCATCATCATAATGTGTTCACATACACCATTGGTGCCACTAAATTTCATGCAACATAATTTTTTCATCAGAGTGTTCGCTAATGCCTTATTAAAATATCTCAAATTGATCTTGAATAGTTTTGAGATATTCCCTTATTTTAACACATTTAGGAATAGATCCACATATACTTTTCCCAATATGAAACTTAATAAACATCAAACTCAAGCGATTGAATCACTCCCAAATACCATATGACATTTTCTCAACTTGGGTGTTTGATTCTATAGGCTTTAATGGTTCATCCACTCAAAGTACTAAATCAAGATCCATGCACCCATAATGTAAGGAGAATTATCTCCTTCTAATCAGAATAATTATTACTACTTAGAGGAACAATATTGGAGGAATTTTTTTTTGGAATAGATATAGTTTGAACTACTGAAAAATAAACCACAAGTTTATTACACATACAATAAAGCCAAATATGGAATATTTACCCATGTAAATTATTCTAAACAAATAAATCAACACATCATTATAATATTTCCTGTGGGATTAGATTATAACACGCAACTGATTTAATTTGTTTATGATGGGACTAGAATGAGATCTATAAATAATTATTTAGATTTGTGGGCAACTATAGTTTAAATATATCAATGTTATTATCCCATCTTAAACAATCATTTAATTATAATAGTTACCATGTGAGGTTAAATTATTATATATACATGATTAATTATAATTATTGATGTCATTAACTTTATGTGACTAAATTTAATGTCACTTGACATTTTTGTAATTAAGAATGCTGTGGCTATTACTTAACTGCTCAAATGTCAACGTAAATATGACATTAAAATTATTGACTAAACTTTATGTCAATAATCAATTTTTTATATTTAGGAAAATCAAATATATGCATATAAAATTAAGTATGCATAAAATCCTAAATAAACCTGAAGGATTACTTAATTGCAAAATAAAAAAATAAATTTGCAAACAAAATCTCATAAAATGTCATCTATAGGTTATAAATATAATTATAGCATGCACACTTTAAAATATAATGATAGTTGAGATGGCACAAGATGCCTCTTACTTCCATAGAGGTATGGGTTCAAATATGAATGAATGTGACTTTTAGGAAATTTTTAAATCCCACATATTTGCTAACAACAATAGTATTTTTCTCACAAATGGTGCAATTCATAATACATAGAAAAATTAGTTACACTAATAATGAGAAAAACCATGTAGAGCACTATAAGAAATATAAACACGTCATCACGTATGATATATACAATGAAATCTTAAATTGAAATTTTTATTAAATCAAAGATTAGACTAGAAGCATAGCTTTGATAACAAATGCAAGCTCTAAATTTGCATAATTGCAATAAATTAAAAGCAAAAATATAAAGATTATACTTCAAACCATAGTAATCAGATTCCTCATAAACACAATCAACATATGTAAATTAGAATAGAGAGAATTTTTCTATTCTATCCAAGATCTTAATCCATGTACTTGATGTAGAATTACTGACTTTCTTATAGATTAGAGAGTCTTTATATTAAAAAAAATATTTTCTAAATGTTTCACTGTATCTTTCTTTCCATCAAAAAAGAAAAAATTATAATTGATGAATAGTTAACATAACCACCATATACCTTTTCACATATGGACACATTTTTATATATGGATACTTTTTTTTATATAGGGACACATTTTCATGTAGTGACACCTTTTTATATAGGAATACCTTTTCACATAGGGTAACCTTTTATGTAGGGTCATTTCTTCTTATAAGGTCATCTATTTACATAGGAAGAAAACTACTATATGGAAATGGACCACATATATTTTTTAATATAATTAAAAATGACATCTTAAGATTATTTTCAATTTTCTTTGTTTTTAAAGCTTTTTTGATATTTTTGGTCCTAGAATCACATTTAAGGGTTAGAATAATTTATATATAGAAGTTTTTATGATCATATGACATCAATTTTGGTCTAAAATAAGAAAATTTTGCTTCGATAAATAGTAGGATTGATGTGAACCCTTGATATGAACCTCACAAAGAGTAGTGAGACTCGGAATCAATATAAGATCCAATAGGAAGGATCGTGTTCTAATTCAGATTTATAAAAAAATAAATAAAAATAAAAAAATGACCTTGACCCGTTATCTATAAAGAGATAATAACCAAAGGTATAAAAAATATTACAAACACCATACTCAAAAAAGAAGAAAAAGATTGTGAATGATAAGTCTTACTTGAACGCCACAAGAAAATCTTGATAAGTTCGAAAAAGTTTTTTGAAAAATCAAAGAGAAAACATTCTCAATATTATTAATGATAATTTGTATTTGTCAAGAGCATATATACCTATTTATTGGCCAATAACCTAAACTAACAAGAAAAATTATATAAGAAACTCCTATAGGGTAAGGAAAGTTAAAAATAGGAAACTCCTACAGAATAAGAAAAATTAAAAATAGAAAACTCTTTTAGTCAGACAAGGAAACCACAAAATAGAAAATTTTTCTAGTCAAACAAATTAAAGGTAAAATTAAATAAATAAGAAAAACGTAATTTAAATTGGGCCATAAAATAACTCATTGATTTTGCGCTTATATTTAATCTTCAGCCTTGAATCTTCTTGTACTTTAGGTCTATATTTAGATTGGTTGGTCTTGAACCATCTTTAAGTGAGTTTTAATGACATTGACCAGTTTTAACTCTTCTTTTGTAGTAATACATGTATCTCCTTGTTGGATCTCTAGAATTAGATCATTAAATACTTCTTTAAATCTTTTAGCTCAAGCTCTTATGACAGGTTCACTTAGGACTTCAAGCAGGTCTGCATTCCATTTACATTTGCTAATTGTGCTCACATTAAGGATAAATAGTAATATGTGTTTGTGTGAACAATACATTGAAAAATATCAACACGAAGAATTTTTGCAATCTAATTGTTCTAAGTTATAAAGTGCGAATTTGAGGTTCAACTAGTCAGTTTGATTTCAAAAAAATTGTTTAAAGGGCTAACATGTTTGAAGCTCAAATCCTTATGAGTAAATAGTATATACTATAATTTGTTTCTAATTATTGGTTTTAGTTTTGAAAATGAGATTTATGTGTTTTATGATTGTTTGATAAGATTGAAAGGTTTTATATTTAATGACTGTGGTGAATGTATAATTTGACAATTAATTTTTGGTAATTTCTCATAGAGTCTTAATACATGGGATAAACATCTAGTTTGAAGGTTTTCTTAAGATTGAGGAATAGTTAATTGGCTAATTTATGAGTTGTGAATTTGTGTGCATGTGAATTATGGTCTGATCATAATGTTAGGTGGAAAAATTGGATTTTTACTATGGATTCAAATTGTTGATGTTTCTTTTTCAAAAAATAAAGTTTTTTGAGCTAATGAAATTTTGATATAAGTACATATATAAATATATGCGTATATAAGTGTATACTTATGTATACTGATATGGTCTTGAGTCGTTCGATTGAGTCAAGTATTTGACATATATGTCTGAATTTCTAATTATACGCAGATTGGAAAGGCTATATAAAAGATGTTTTGATTAGAAAAGAAAATATAGAGCCTCTTTGGTGCAATTATGATTCTGGTTTACTCAGGCATATGTCTTAGCCTAAGTGATATGTTCTGAAAGTCATGATACAAAGCTAGTATATGTACTTTTGATGAGAAGAATAGTTTTATTTATAATTATTTTCCAAAACTTTTATTTAATTGTAAATTTGTTTTTATAAATGGTCTTTCTAATGAGCAATCGATTTAGAAAGACTATCAATTAACGGCAGTGAAAGTTAGGATTGTTGCACTTTGAAACCCTAACAAAAAGGGGATTGCTGCTTGTGTGAAGGGTAACACATGGTGATTTGAGATTATGATGGCTAGGGAGTTAAGGGAATCTCCTATTGATAGTATGTAAGCAGTGGCGAATCTACATTGAAAGGTGTGGGAGAAATTGTCCTCACAAGAATTTTTTTTTTGTTAATTAATATATGTAATAATTTTTTTTTTGTTTTTACAAAAATTTAAATATTGCCCTCACAAAAATAATTTTTTTTAGTAAAAATATTTATAAATTATTTTTTGTCCCCACTAATCAAAATTTCTAGATCCACTCCTGTATGTAAGATTTATTATGCTGAAAGAGTTAATGTAATCTCCTCTTATTATGATCAAGGAACTAAATATGATATCGTTTCGATGGAAACATCCAAAAAAAATTGGTTTCAGAAGGCACCGAAACGAATCACCTCTTTGTTTGAGAAATTTCACCATTTCGGTGGAAATTATTTGTTTACGACATGTATTGACTGAAATTGAATCATTTAGGTGGAAATGTTCAAACTTCAAAACAAATCTACAAAATGAAAAAAATACAAAAATTCAAACAGACAAATTTAGGAATATGAAGAGATTCCCAAATTTTATACAATAAAAAACAAAATTTTAAAATATCTCAAATCATCAGACCAAATCATATATTAAAAATCTCGAGGAAAAAATCTAACATTTTGCTGTTTAAATTTCTTTCCACTCACGAGTCTCAATCAGCAGATCTAAACAAATTTACAGCTCTACAAGAATCAACCGAGCAAACACTTGGTGCTTGAGCCCAAGAAGTAGACATGAGGAGCCACAACGACAAAGAAATTGTCATCCGCCGAACATGTTCTTTCTCCTTTTGTTTGCTCTTTGTCTTCTAAATCTTTCTTGTTTTTTTTCTCTGCATCTTCTAGTTCTTTGTGTCTCCTGGTTCTCTACATCTTCTGGTTCATGTTTCTGGAGACTTCTAGATTGAATATATTCCCAAAAAAATTATATTCCAAAAAAAATTGTAATCAACAACATTATATCTAATATTAATTATATTAAACTAACAAAATATTTTTTGAAAAGAATATATATATATATATATATATATATATATATATATATATATAGTGCAGGAATCTTTCCGGCCGCGCTATATCTATGTAGGTTTTTCATTAAAGAAAAAAGGAAAAGGAGTTGTGATTGCTTAGTGGCCACAACTCTTAGATAACATATTGCTGCAAAATTATTTCTTTTCCTCTCTGCTTGCTTCTCTTCTTTCTTGTTTACAAGTTCACTCTCTTATCTCTCATTTATAAATTTATTCCTTCCTCTTTCATTTTTATTTCATTTACTTTTAGTTAGAATATTTGTGGATGGTTTGCTATTTTTTATTTGTTTGCAAAAGGAAATTCCTCAATCCAACAATTTCAGGTATAATCTTGGCTTCCAATTTTATTTTTTCTAGTTAGAATGGGCAAGTCTAATATTATTTTTTATAGAATTGTTCAATATTTTTCCAAAGTACGGTTTTCTTTCTCAGGCTATATTTTTGTAATTCTTTCGTTTATATATATATATATATATATATTGACGTCTCACTTTTATTTGGCTATGATATTGAATTCATCCTTGGTTCCTTCTCTTGATTTCTAAGACGGCTGTGTTATAGTACTTGATACTTGAATTTTTTTTTTTTTTTTTTATGTTCTTTGGGTTTCTGGGCAACCATTTTGATTGCCTAGAAATCCTAGGACTACCAAAATTGGTTGATGCCCAGAAATCGATTTCTGGTTGCCTAGAAATTTGCTGTTTTGAACATTCCTATTTGTAGTTGCCCCAAAATTGATCACAAGCAATTTGGGACCAAAGTTTTTGTGACCCCTCAAAGGCTCAAACGGTCACAGCAGCCGTTATGGTCGCTTTTGTGACCAATTAAGGCGGTCACAAAATGGCAACATTCTTTTAGTGCTCGAACTCTTCCCTCAAGGCTCAAATTTATACACTCATTTATTCTTAGTCTTTTTGAGTATACAAATTTTGTTCTTGAAACTATTATATTAGTTATATATTAATCTTTAAAAGTATTAATATGCAAAATTTTAATATTTTTATATACCAACAAAATATCTGTACCCTCTTTTTATCTGGACTCAGTGGACTCTTCCCTCAAATTAATGTCAAGGTCTTCAGCGCGGGGATAAATTTAGAGTTGTTGTCATGTAATAGTTTGTGTATACAATCCGGAGGGTCTTGTTAAGCGATAAAGTGCCAGGTCTTCAGCTTGGGGATCAAATTTTGCCCAATAAGAAGACGCCCGTCATGTAATTATTTGTGAAAAGGATCTCGTGAAACTTTGAGGAGTAAGTGTGTCCCTTTGAAACTTTAATGTGCTTACTACAAACTTCACAGTCCTCCCTAAAGTTATTCATTGTTCCCGAAAGTTATTGTTCCTTTACAATTTTTATTTGTTAAATATTAATTTTTTTTAACTTTATCTTATAAAATACTTTAAAAGATACAAATTTAAAATTCAGGCAATTGGAATAAATTTTCAAAAAAATAAAATAAATGTATAATAGATAGTTAATATTTTCTCTACTTAAAACATATTTTATGGATATGTTATTCATCACATAAATCTTTTGAGTGTAATATAAAGTAAATTTTTTAGTTACCTTAAAAGATTATTTGCATTCATTAGTGACATAAAAAAATGCCATAATTAATCGAAGATATAATATTTGTATCTAAAAATAAATATTTAACTTTAAGTAACCCCTTCGGTGTAGTCTTTCGTTCGAAACAAGAAAAGTCACTTTGGATGTACGTATATCTCCATTTTATCGAATCTTCTTGAGCTGGTGGTCTGGTCAAAGACAAAGTTATGGACATGAAATTTTCCTCAGGGATTAATGAAATATAAGTTTAATTTGAGGAATAATATATTTTACTCTTTTTTTTAATCAATAAAAATCTAATAAATGCTTTTCAAAATAAATTTTATTTTACCAACAAAATAATAGTTGACTATGGATTTGTTGTAACAGTTTTTTTTAACTCATTTAACTTTTTATTATCACGTTTACTCACATTAACATAGTCCAAATGTTTTCTCTTCAACAGTGCCAAATTTATCATGCTTAATGGCCTTCAATGATCATTATTTGGTGTTAAGTGGTGACTCTTCGTATTTTTTTAATTATGGTAGAACATTTAAATGGGAGATTTTTGGTCCCTGAATCTACTTCCTTAACATTTTTACGAATCTACACCATATAGAGAAAGGGAAACCAAACTTGACAGTGCCAAAACCTTTGGAAAACTTGAGAAGAAAAGCAATGGCGAGAAGTTGGTGTAATCCTTTTAATTCCGCATTTAATTGATTCTAACATATTGTTTTGAATTTATAAACATGTATAGATCACTTTGATTATCTTACATTTAATATTAGAGCATGAAATGATCTTTGCTTTGCTTTGCTTTGCATATATGGTGTTACACTAAATTAATTTTTTGAAAATTTACTAGTGTTTTTATATGCAAAATGAGATTATAAATTATTATGATATTGTTTTCTAATTATTTTGATATATTATACGTATTTTTTGGGTGGTTAAAATCAGAAGAAAAAGTCAGGTTTTATTGCAAATCGAAATTGGGTTGCGAATGACCTATCTAAAAGTTGAAGGTGATTAGTATTTTGTGTTTAAAAAAAATTTTCTCAGTGGCTACAAGTCTCTCTCGTGTTGAGCCCTTGACCTTGTGGTTGAGGCTATATGGATTTGCCGCTAATCAGGTATTGAACCCGCGGTCACAAGCATGTGGGCATGAATTTCCACCGCTAGGCTAGTGTTGCTGTTTAGTAGAGAAGGTGCTGTTTTTAATATTCAAAGTCTGATTGTAAAATTGCACATAAAATTATGCACCTATGGGATTTGAACCCATGACTAGGAAGTGGTCATTTGGGTTCTACGGCAGTGGATACTTATTGGCTTAATGTTGGCAGAAAAATATTTTTAAGAAATTTTAATGTACAGAATAATTTTTCTTCAATATTTGGTTACCATGATTTATAATTCTTTAAATTTTTTTATGTGTATGTATATATGTTATTATGTTATTTTATATACATATAATTTAGATTAAATACTCTTATGATGCAGGAATAATTTTTATATTTTATTTTTATACTATTAAGAATGAATATTTTTGTGCATAATATTTTTGTTTAATTATGTAATTTTATTTTATTTATGAGATGTTTATTTATATACTCTAATATATCATTAAATTTTGATATTATTAAAATTTAAGTAATTTAATATTATTCTCATAAAACTTAATTATATGGCTAGTGATCTTTATAATCTTAATTAATTAGAGATTAGCCACTGCATCTTTAATTAATTAAAATTATATATTAAGTTTTGTTTAGGATCAAATAAAGAATTAGACATAGTATTGTGATTAATTATATTTAATATAATAAATTTTATCCTACAGGAATTTTTATTATATTTATATAATTAATTAGGATAAAATATCAGATTATTTTCATAATTTACCCATAGAAGTTATGAATTGGTACATAATCTAATAGTTTTACCATAAAGATATTTGGATAGAAAATCAAATTATTTTCATAATGTATCCATAAGATATGAAATTAAGTACATAATTTGACAATTCTATCATAAAGTACATATGAATCTACTTGAATTAAAAATTTAACCCACAAACAATTTTTATATCACTAGATTCATATATATACATGTTTACATTGGTAATAGATGAAATTTAGACCAATGAGCCTCAAAATTTTGACATAACCTTTTGGATTTTATATAGTTTCTCAATCTACTAGTTTTCTAATATCTACTTTGATATTCCCAAATTTAGAAGAGATAACTATAAGATATGGAAGGAGAAAATATTCCTCAATTTAGGGTGGATGGACATAGATTATGCTATTAGGAAAGATGAACCACCTATAATCACTGATGAAAGTACGCTGGTTGAAATTGCGCTATATGAGCAATGGGAGCCATCTAATCGGCTTAGTGTGATGCTCATTAAAACAAAAATTACCGTCAGTATACGTGATTCTGTCGATCAGCATGAGAATGTCCGAGATTTGCTAAAGCCATTGACGAACAATTCGTCACTTCTAAAAAGGCCTTAGCAAGCACCCATATTATGAAGTTCTCTTCTCTCCGACTCATCAGTGTAAGAGGTGTACGCGAGCATATAATGCAAATGCGTGACATTTCAACTCAACTTAGGAAACTCAAGGTTGATATGTCGAAATTTTTCCTAGTACACTACATTCTAAACACCCTTCTATTGGAATACAGACCTTTCAAGATTTCTTATAACACACATAAAATAAATGGTCAATTAATGAATTAATGACCATGTGTGTTCAAGAAGAAGAAAGGCTAATGATGGAGGTGGATGAGAGTGCATTATTGACAATAGCTCGTGGGAAGAACAAATATGATAAATCTCAAGCTAATCAGGAGGAGAAAGATAAAATACCACTTTAAGCTGATATTAAGAAAAAAGCAAAGTGTGTTTTTTTTGTAAAAAGAAGAGACACGTGAAGAAGGGATGTATCAAATTTCAAAAATGACTTGAGAAGAAAGGCAAATTAATCTCGTTTGTCTGTTATGAATCTAATATAGTTAATGTTAATATTAACACCTGGTAGATTGACTTTGGATCAACAATCTATATTGCAAACTCCTTGCAGGATATGCAAAATCTAAGGAAACCAATGGAAAGTGAGTAGAGCATCTTATCAAGTAACAAGATGGGCTCACATGTGGAAGTAATAGGAACTTGCATTTTAACTTTAAGTAATGGCTATGTTTTAAAGTTAGAAATAACATTTTATGTACTAAGTTTCTCACGAAACTTGATTTCTATTTTCAAACTTGTACCTTTTAGATATTCTTTTAATTTTAAAGACACATCATTCAATTTATTATATAATTCAGATTGTGTCGGGAATGATATTTTGTCTGATGGTCTTTATCGTCTTAATGTACAAAGTGATACTACTTATTGTTCAATGCAAGTTCAGACTAGTTCTAAATGGTGTAATATTAACAAAGATTCCTTTATGTTATGGCATCGTAGATTATGACACATCTCCATCGAGAGAATTAAGAGGTTAGTAAATGATGGAGTACTTAGTACTCTAAATTTTACTGACTTTGAGACTTGTATAGACTGCATTAAGGAAAAGCAGTCCAACATGTCTAAGAAAAATGCTAATAGGAGTTCGAACATATTAGAGATAATTTATACTGATATATGTTGTCCAAACATGGATGTGCATAATCAGAAATATTTCATCACCTTTATAGATGATTACTCACAATATATGTATATCTATTTGTTTCATAATAAAAACGAAGTGTTAGATGCCTTCAAAATCTTTAAGGCTGAAGTTGAGAATTAATGCAAAAAGCAGATACAGATAGTGATATTAGATAGAGGTGGAGAATATTATGGTAGATACACAGAGAATGGACAAGCACCTAGTCCCTTTGCTAAATTTCTTCAAGAGCATAGGATTGTTGCTCAATATACTTTGCTTGGTTCTCTAGACCAAAATGATATTACAAAAAGAATAAACCAAACATTATTGGACATGGTGCGGAGCATGCTTAGCAACTCCAATCTTCTTAGATCGTTGTGGACTGAAGCACTAAATATGACTGTGTATATATTAATTTTTTAACTAAAGCTGTCCAAAAAATACCTTTTGAATTTTGAAAAGGTTAGAAATCAAGTTTACGACATATGCACGTTTAGGGATGTCCGTCTGAGTTGAAGATATATAATCCATAAGAGAAGAAACTGGACTCGAGGACTATTAGTGTGTATTTCATTAGATGTGCCGAAAGGTCTAAAGGTTACAGGTTTTATTATCTATCTCATCCAACTAGAATAGTGGAATCAAGAAATGCTAAGTTTCTTGAGAATGACTTGATCAGTGGGGTGATCAGTTCAGAAACTTAGTTTCTGCACATAATCATATACAGTCTCAACCTTCCACTTCAAGTGACAGATTGGTTATTGTTCATAGTACCCCTCAAGTACAAATGGGTACTAAACAACCAGTCATTAAGTCTTTACAAACTGATCAGTTAGATCAAATTTTTTAGGATTTACCTGTAGTTCCTAAATAAGTTGAGCCACAAACGCTTTAAGAGGGTGAGGTTAAAACATTAAGAAGATCTACTAAAAAGAAAAGACCAGCTGTTCCTAGTGATTTTATAGTGTATCTACAAGAGTTTGACTACAATATAGGAGCTAAAAATGATCCTGAAACATTTTCACAAGCCATGAGTTGCAAAGAGTCAAATTTTTGGTATGATGTTATGAAAGATGAGATGAATTCCATGAAGAGTAATGGAGTTGGGGAACTTGTAGAGTTTCCTAATAGGGCGAAGGCCATTTGGCTGAAAATGGGTCTTTAAGACTAAGAAGGATTCATTAGGAAACATTGAGAGATATAAGACGAGACTCATTGCTAAAGGATTTACTCAAAAAGAAGGAATCGATTACATAGAGACTTTTTTTTCTGTATCTAATAAAGATTCTCTTCGTATTATTTTGGCATTAATTGCTTATTGTGACCTTGAGTTACAACAAATAGATGTGAAAACGGCATTTCTTAATGGTAATCTAGAGGAAGAGGTTTATATGAAATAACCTGAAGGTTTCTCCTCTAGTGATGGTAAGCACTTGGTTTGTAAGTTTAAGAAATCCATATACGGTTTAAAACAAGCCTCCCGTCAATGGTATTTTAAATTTTATGGAGTAATTTCTTCATTCGGATTTGTTAAAAATTTCATAAATCAATATATATATCAGAAGGTCAGTGGGAGTAAAATCTATTTTTTTATTTTATATGTGAATGATATTTTGCTTACAACCAACGATAAGGGTTTGCTGCATGAAGTGAAACAATTTCTCTCTAAAAATTTTGACATTAAGGATATATGTGAGGCATCTTATGTCATTGACATTAAGATCCATAGGGATAGACCTAGGTGTTTTTGATCTGTCACAAGAAACCTATATCAATAAATTTTTAGAGAGATTTCGGATGAATGATTGTACACCAAGTGTTGCTCCCATTGTGAAAGGTGATAGGTTCAATTTGAATAAATGTCCGAAGAATGATCTTGAGAGGGAATATATGAAGAACATCCTATATGCTTATGTCGTCGGAAGCCTTATGTATGTTCAGGTTTGCATCAGACATGACATTGCATTTTCTGTGGGGATGCTTGGGCCATATTAGAGTAATCCAAGAATGAACCATTGAAGAGCTGCAAAGAAAGTCATGAGGTATCTACAAGGGACCAAAGACTATATGTTTATGTATAGACAGACGGACAATCTGGATGTGATCGGCTATGCAGATTTAGACTTTGCTAGCTGTATTGATTCTCGTAAATCAACATCAAGATACATTTTTATACTAATCGATGGAGCTGTTTCTTGGAGAAGTGTTAAGCAGACCTTGACTGCTACTTCTACTATGGAAGTCGAGTTCTTCTACTGTTTTGAGGCCACTTCTCATGGTGTATGGCTTAAGAATTTCATTTTGGAGCTTAGAGTTAT